>CAKJTW010000099.1:4325000-4830000 GCA_917880005.1 Nanger dama
AAACTCTAGGAGTCGCTGATAGACAGGGAGGCCTGGCATGCTGCAGTCATAGGGTCCCAAAGAGTCTGACATGACTGAGTGACTGAACTGACTGAACTTAGATACTTCAATTAATTTCTTAGCCTTACCTATCTTAACACCTCTCAAAAATCACTGTGGACAGTGACTGCAGCCAGGAAATTAAAAGACGCCTGTTCCTGTGAAGAAAAGCAATGATAAACCTAGACAGTGTATTAAAAAGCAGAGATATCACTTTGCCGACAAATATCTGTATGGTCAAATCTATGGTTTTTCCACTAATTGTGTACAGATGTTAGAGTTGGAGCATAAAGAAGGCTGAGTATTGAAGTGTTGCTTTTGAACTGTGGTATTGGAAAAGACTCTTGAGAATCCCTTGGACAGCAAGGAGATCAAACTAGTCAATCCTAAAGGAAATCAGTCCTGAATATTCATTGGAAGGACTGATGTGAATCTGAAGCTCCAAATCTTTGACCATCTGATGCTAAGAGCTAACTCATTGGAAAAGACCCTGATGCTGGGAAAGATTGGATGCAAGAGGAAAAGGGGATGACAGAGGATGAGATGGTTGGGTTACATCACTACCTCAATGGACAGGAGTCTGAGCAAAATCCAGAAGATAGTGAAGGACAGTGAAGCCTGATGTGCTGTAGTCCATGGGATTGCAAGGAGTCAGACATGATTTAGTGACTGAACAACAGGAAATCTTAACACCATGTTATAGCCGTGGGGTGGGTAATTTTGTGTGTCAATTTGTCTTAGCCTCAGGCTGACTTGATTAAACCTCATTCTGGATGTGTCTACAAGTGTTCAGGATAAACTGAACATTTGAACTGGTAGACTGTTTAAAGTGATTGCCCTCCTAGTGTGAGTGGACCTCATCCAACCTGATGGAAGCTTGAGATTCCATCTCTCTGCCTGTTTTTAAGCTGGAACATTAATCTTCTTCTGCCATTGGATTAGAAGTACACCATTAGCAGAACTTCTCAGCCTTCATAATCACATGACTATCTCTGTCTGTCTGTCTCTCTCTGTATATATACATATAAACCACTATATTCTTTCAGTTACCATGGTGAATCCTAATACAAGATTTCTTTTCAGAAGAATATTTTTTTCAATATGATCTCTTTATTTTTGCTATCATAAATTCCTTGCAATGTTCTTCGAAGTTGTGGTCTAAGGTTAATAAACTTGAAATCTTTGACATCCTCAATTAATTTTTCTGTTATTCTGCAATATTTTGAAATGAGAAAAATGTTTTCTCTATAAATGTTAACGTATCAGGTAACTTCAGATCTTATTCTACAAAATGAAGAATCTTCTCAAGTTTACTTTTTTATATGGAAATATGTAAGTAGTTCAGGACAAATATTTTCACAATTGCTATATTTTTGTCTCTCTTCTTTAACAAATACTTTTGCAATGTTTGACAACTCCAAATAAGTTTTTCTATTCATGATTTTTGAAGGTTTTGCCAGCTATAGATGCTGTAAAATCATAAAAGTTCTCAGTTTCATCCAATTTCAGCATATAACACAGATTTATTCAATTAATAATAGGAAATCTATTGTAGGATTCTTCCCACAAACAGCTATTCCCAAGCACAGTTATAAAATTTTTATTGTATAACATCTCACAAATATACAAATTTTATCATATTATTTGTCTTTTATGTTCACAACTACAATTTATTAAAAATTCAAAAGGTTATTGATACTCTATTAGTGTAGTAATTTGATTAAATATTTCAACTGCTTTTGCAGGAAACAACTAAAATTTGGGATCATTTATAAAAACATACAATATCTTTATGAAACAAGAAGTTTGCTTTAAAAGCAGTTCTTCAAAAGTGCAAACATTTCTAAAACCCATTTGATATAGATAATGAAGAGACAAAGCTTGTATTGCCATATAGAAGTTCTGTGTTTTTTTTTAATTCAACATCAATGTTGTCAAATTTTGTTGTTTAGTTACTCTGTGTGTGTGTGTGTGCATGTGCACACAAAACTATATCTTCTATTTTCCTTGGTGGTCTATCTCAAATTATTTGAACATGATTACAAACTATGTGTACATCAAAATCAATCCCTAGTATATATCTGCTTCATAGGCTTTTAAAAAATTGTGGTGTAGTAGATTTATAATGTTGTGTCAACATCTGCTGTAAGCAAAGTGACTCAGTTTTACACATATATTTTGGGCTTCCCTGATAGCTCAGTTAGTAAAGAATCTGCCCGCAGTGCAGAAGACCATGGTTCGATTCCTGGGTCGGGAAGATCCCCTGAAGAAGGGATAGGCTACCCACTCCAATGTTCTTGGGCTCCCCTTGTGGCTCAGCTGGTAAAGAATCTACCTGCAATACAGGAGACCTGATTCGATCCCTGGGTTGGGAAGATCCTCTGGAGAAGGAAAAGGCTACCTACTCCAGAATTATGGCGTGGACAATTCCATGGACTACAGTCCATGGGGTGGGCAAAGATCAGACACGACTGAGTGACTCTCACTTCACTTTCACATTCTTTTTAAAATATTCTTTTCTATTATTGTTTATCCCAGGAGATTGAATATAGTTCCCTATGCTATACAGTAAGACCTTGTTGTTTATCCATTCTAAATGGAATGGTTTGCATCTACCAACTCCAAATTCCCAGTCCATCTCTCTCCTTCCCTCCTTCCCCCTTGGCAACCACAAATCTGATTTCTATGTCGATGTATGTCTGTGAGTCTATTTCTGTTTTGTAGATAGGTTCATTTGTGCCATAGTTTACATTTCATATATAAGTAATATCATATGGTATTTGTCTTTTTCTGACTTAACTTCATTTACTATGATAATTTCTAATTGCATCCATGTTGCTGCAGATGGCGTTACTTTGTTCACTTTTATGGCTGGATAGTATTCCTTTGTATATATGCACCACATCTTCCTTATCCATTTGTCTGTCCATGGACATTTGGGTTGTCTCCATGTGTTAGCTATTGTGAATAGTGCTGCTTGAACATAAGAGTGCAGGTAGTTTTTGAATTATTGTTTTGTCTGGTTATGTGCCCAGGAGTGGGATTGCTGGATAATATGGTAATTCTGTTTTTCCATATACCTCTTAATTTAGTGAGAACTCTGTTTTTACCATACTAATGTATTTTTAAAATTTTATATTTTTGTTATCAAACAAAGCAATTGTGACTTCAAGATTTACTTTTAAATTTATTTCACAATAGCATTCAACAACGGCAATACTTTATCTTTAATGTTATTAACTTCCAAAGCCTTACTTAGATTTAAGGTATGGTATGAAAAATTTTAACCAGCATTAAAATTAACTTATTTTCTTTCTGAAGCATCTAATATTCTGCTAGGAAACTGGTATTACTTTTTCTGCTAATGAACTCAACATGCTAATAGCTATCGCTTCACTTTTATTCATTCAAAATAAAACATAAGTTGAAAATAAAAACAATTAATTTAAAACTATAATCCTTTGATCTAAATGAAAAGTCTTGGCTCTTAGAGTGATTTATAAAACATACATTTTGCAGCTGCATCAGTTAAATTATCTTTTTTAGCCCAGATTTTGAAACAATCACTAACTTTGGAAATAGATACTGTTGTTACATCAGGAGATTTTTATCTTCCAGTTTTCATGTTGGTGATATAATTTATGGCTTCCAGAATAAGCAGTAAACACTGATAAGCATTATGAGAAAATTAAGCATTAAAGTCACCAAGAGAAATAAACAAATAGCATTTTCACTTTATTTAACATACATTTTGAGCTCATTGCTATTGAAATGTTGTTTCAAAAATTGATCAGCTTTGCCAAAAATTAAATAATTGTATGTCAGTATAAAGCAATAGCAAAATCTCTATACTAAGGCTATTCAGCATATACAATATATGTTCTGTAGAAGAACTGTTTAGTTTTATTTCATGCATACATTTCATGTATACATAAACCATGTTTCCCCCAGTTCTCACTGATCCTTGATTGGCAACCTGGCACCTTTGTGCATCTCGCAGGCTGGAACTGGGGCTCCTGTACACCAGTGATTGGCAGAGTAGGTGGCATCTTATGTTCCCTCCAGTACCACCTGAGACCAGAAAGAAGTAGACTGTCCCCAGCTAGGTACTTACAGACCTGTGCATGCTCCCTTGAAATGGAAGCCTCGGTTATAATGCATTTGGAAATAAATATAGCCTTGGTCATCTTTCATCTCTCACCACATGTTAAAGTGAAAACTGGATTCACTACACACGTTACTCACACACTATGGAATAGACCATGCTAAGAACTGGCATTTATTACAGAATGGAAGCCTACCAAACCTATTCCAATTTAAGAAACTGCCATTAGGGGCTCATAATATAAACCAAATGAAATATCACACCAGCTGACATTAATTGTACCCCAGGGCAAATCAGAATTTCTTGTCACCCTAGGCACAGGAATAGCAAGTGCAAATTTAGGGAAATGCCTAAGTAAGGTTCAGTGGGTGTGAGGAAGAAAGACAATGAGAGAATAACAGAAAGCCTTGCGTGCCATGGAAATATTTCAAGTTCTATTTTACATAATAGAATAAGGCTTTGAAAGACATTGATCTGATTAATGTTTAAAAGATCATTGAGTTGCTGTGTGGAGAGCAGACTATGTAGGATGTGAATGAAGAAGGGAAAGACTGTTAGGACACCGTTGCTGTTGTCAAGCAAAAGGTGATGTTGTTTAAGACTGGAATGAAATGTACGGATATGGTGAGAAATGGTCAATTTGGGGAAATATTTTAAATATATATATATCTGATGGAATATGCTGATGAATTGAATGTGTGAAGTAAGAGAAAGATACAAGTCAAGGTTTTACTATCAGCCTCTGGAGGAATGTTAGTACCCTGTACAGAGATGAGAAAGATTGTGAGAAGAGCAGCTCAAAAAGGAACTAGGAGTACTCTGTTTGTAAAGGTTAAGTCTGACATAACTGCTAAGCATCCATATGAAAATTGGAGAGGATATTTGGACATATGCATTGTGGACTGGTTGGGCGTAAGAAGTATAAATAGAAATTATGAGTATAGAGGTGATATCAACAACCACGGGATGATAGGATTGCTCAGAGAGTGGGTGTAGATAAAGAAGAGAATTGCTGACTGAGACCTTGAGCACTGCTGTAATTATTTCTCCATTAGGTGTACAACATCCGTAAGCAGTATTTTCTGTAGTTAATATGTTATCATGTTTCAAAATTAGCATATGCTTCTTGGAATAAGCATACACATATATGCACAACAAAACTTGCTTTATTTCACATATTATTTTTTAAAAGTTACATTGCATCAAATGAACCAATAAGGGGTGTTAGGGTACTTTGGTTCTTCTTTAATTACCTTCTAAAGTAAGTCACATTCTTCAGTGCTCTCTACAGCGCTTGGTATAGTATTACAACCTAATAAGAGTAATAGAATAAATAAGATAGTACCTCTCATTTTACTTCATTTACTTATTAGAAAAATACATAGACAAATATTATAAAATTCATAATTCTGAATGGCTAATGTGATGAGAAAATGACTGGAGATGCACTCTCCACTTGACCTAGAGATGTGACTTTATCACAAAAGGCATATTTTCTATCTGTAGTCATAAGACCAATTTAAATCAAAATATGACTTTCTCTATACACACCCATCAGTAATTGCTTTGTGTGAAATGGATTCTGGTAATTTATTAAGCATTCAATAACAGATTATTGATGATGCAAGAGAACAAGTAAGAGACAAAATGCCAAAGGGACCAGTAAATCAAAGAGAGAGAAAATTTTTCCAGTCATTGACTGTAGAGAGAAACATATTTAGAAATAATACAAGATGAAGAACTTGGAAATGAAAGATGGAAAACAGAAATACCAAATGTGATGTTGGCTTATGGAAGTAGTGGCCAACCACAAAGATTCTGAATTGGAACTCTCATGTCATGGTTTATAGCAAAATAACTTAAATTCCATCTCACTAGCTTGGAAGATTTGAGGAGCATCTTTGATCTGGGAGCAGGAAAGCAGCTGGCATAACCTTCTGAAATTTTGTACCATCAACATGTTCAGTGCTAGACCAAAGCAAAATAGAGAAGAATAGGCCAAATAGAAGAGTTTTCTTAAAATCTACCCCACAATGGTGTAGACGATAATACTAGTAATAAATACAGCACATTAAAATTTACAAAGAACTTTTAACAAATGATCTCATTTAATTACTGTAACAAATCAATGAGTAGGCAGGTTATGCCAAATTATCTTCAATATGTCCAATTAGCAAATGAGGAAAGTGAGATTTTGGAGAGGATTTATACTTACCAATGGTCACACAATTTATGAAAGATTCACAAGTTGTCCTCTGGTCTGTCTGGGTTAAGATACTGCATGTTGATGCCATATAGAGTAGGAAGGGAGATCATAGCCCTAGGTGTTTGCAACTGCTGGTGATATGTACCTGACACTATACCCTGAGCATTTGGACTCAGTCACTTTGTAAGTCTTCGCCAAATATTCTTAAGAGGGAGGGCCCTAAATAGCAGACCTAGATTTTCTTTAAAGTGTCATTTGAATTGTCCAGAGTGAATCCACATTGCATTTTATTGATGAATATTATTAACTGTCTCAAGCAAAATCTTTCTTCAAAATCAGTTACATGTATTTGGAAAAATAAATGGCCTAACTAACAAAACTCTAATCACAAACCATGAGAAGGATGCCTGAACTTTGAAAGACCTTAATAAGATCATGTCTTCTGTGTCATATTCAGAACACATTACCAAGAATAAAAACTTTGGATGCATGGTCTTCACTGTCTTTTTGTACTCTCAGGGGAGTTAGTTTTCCTTTAAAAATTCCTATTCAGTTCAGTTCAGTTGCTCAGTCATGTCCGACCCTTTATGTCACCATGGACTGCAGCACGCCAGGCTTCCCCGTCCATAACTAACTCCCAGATTCCACCCAAACCCATGTCCACTGAGTTGGTGATGCCATTCAACCATTTCATCCTCTGTTATCCCCTTTTCCTGCCTTCAGTCTTTCCCAACAACAGTGTCTTTTCCAGTGAGTCAGTTCTTCGCATCAGGTGGCCAAAATATTGGAGTTTCAGCTTCAGCATCAGTCCTTCCAATGAATATTCAGGACTGATTTCCTTTAGGATGGACTGGTTGGATCTCCTTGCTGTCCAAGGGATCCTCAACAGTCTTCTCCAACACCACAGTTCAAAAGCATCAATTCTTCCATGCTCAGCTTTCTTTATAGTCCAACTCTCATATCCATACATGACCACTGGAAAAACCATAGTTTTGATTAGACAGACTTTTGTTGGGAAAGTAATGTCTCTGCTTTTTAATAAGCTGTCTAGGTTGGCCATAACTTTTCTTCCAAGGAGCAAGCGTCTTTTAATTTCATGGCTTCAGTCACCATCTGCAGTGATTTTGGAGCCCTCCAAAATAGTCTGTCACTGTTTCCATTGTTTCCCTGTCTATTTGCCATAAAGTGTTGGGACCAGATTCCTATACTCACCAATTATTTCTACTTAAAAGCGTTCTCCTTTCATTCTCATTGCATCAGAACTGGGCATTATATCAGTTTGTATTTCCCATAGGAATTAAAATAGGCAACAAAACAAAAACCACAGGCAATCTTCTCCTCATGGAGAAATGACACAAAATTGAATCACAATTATGAGCCCTTTTATTACTTATTTGAGAGATATTCTCTTGAGTAATCTGCTGAGAAGAAACAATGTAGCAAGGTTGTAATGATAATCAAGCTCATCCACCATGAATTGCTATGTAAATTCTAAATAATATACTTATATGTCCATTTCTTGATTTATCAACTTTAGATTGTATCTGTTTATGCCAAACTATAAAACGTTAGTATTTTGACACACTTTTATCTCTGTTTTATTAGTTATACTATTTATACTTCTAGCAGTTACATTTATAACTTAATAATGTATATAGGCCTCTGTATGCATGCATGCTAAGTCGCTTCAGTTGTGTCTGACTCTTTAAGACCTCATGGACTGTAGCCTGCCAGGCTCCTCTGTCCATGGGATTCTCTAGGCAAGAATACTGGAGAGGGTTTCCATTTCCTATTCCAGGGGCTGTTCCTGACCCAGGGATTGAGCCTGCGTCTCCGGAATCTCCTGCATTGGCAGGTGGATTCTTTACCACAATTGCCACTTGGGCCTCTACTTATTCTTTATTTATCAATTTGGAGAATATCAACTGACTCATTAGATAAGCAGGATAATTAGTGAACCTAGCTTTTCCCATCCATTTCCCTCTTTCTCTACGGTTTAACTCTTGTTAACCATGCTATTGTTGTGGCTGTTATTCTGTCACTCAGTTGTGTCCAACTCTTTGCAACCCCACGGACTGCAGCACGCCAGGCTTCTTTGTCCTCCACTGTCTCCCAGAGTTTACTCAAATTCACGTGCACTGAGTCAGTAATGGTATCTGTCTCATCCTCTGCTGCCCTCTTCTCCTTTTGCCTTCAATCTTTCCCAGCATCAGAGTCTTTTCCAATGAGTCAGCTCATTGGAAACCACAATAACCATAATATTACATTTACACAAGTTGTAATTATAACTGTCCGCTGTGCTTTGTCTGTAAGCTGATTCTATAAATTAAAAATAAATAAATACACATATAATATCATTGTAATGCATATATGATTCTCCTCAGATCTAAGTGAAACCATTGGATCCACAAAGAAAATTATGTTTATCTGTGTCACTTAATTTCTGCCCCTTGAAGGAGAACATCTATTCTAACCATCGATAGCAGGTGGAGTCTTGCATCTTAGTCATGCACCTTGTAGTGTGTTTGCTACTGGCACTGTGACTTTGCATCTTTTTATCCTATAGCTGCTTAATGCCTCTATTCTCCTCATTGAGATAGGGAAAAGACACATGATTTTATTTGATCAATTTTTGAATCATGTGATTTGTAATAGAATTGTCTTGTTTATTAAAAACTTTTCCATATAGCACTCTCACTAATTATGCCCATAGCTGATTAAGCTGGCTATATAACTGTCTTCTCTTTTTGCTGTCTTATATTGGTATTACTGTGCTTCAATTATACTTTTCAGAATTTCTGTTTTGTTTTGCTGGAATACATCCTCAAGTTTGTGTGAGATTTCCAATAGGATTGATAAGTTACTTGCTAGCTTTTACTCCTAATTAAAAAGAATGATGTCAATCTGGTTTTTGATCCTTTGTAAATAATCTATATTTTCCCTCTGGGACTAAGGATTTCTCATTGCGCTTAAGTTCTGAAATTTCATTAAAATGCATCTAAGTCTTTGTTTCAGTTTGCCTAGTCAATTATATCTTTAGCCCAGCTAAATCTCCTTCTATAATTTATTTGATTATATCTCCCACCTGTGGAAAGAAAATAATATTTTTCTCAGAAATTTTAATTAGTTATTTTGGTCTATTCTTGATTGACCTTTCCTGTCTCTTATATTGGCTCATGGTTTCTAGTCTCATTACTTAGTTCTGGTAGGTTTTTTTCAATTATGTCTTCCAAATCACTCAGATTCATTTTCAACCATGTTCATTCATGGTTGAATTTTTCTACTGAGTTTTTAATTTTAAAAATCTTATTTAATTTAAAAAAAATCTAACTTCTTGATTACTTCTCTTTTAGAGTGGTCTACATATACTCAGGGATATAATATCTTTTTGAATATCTCCCAAGATATGAATTAGATTTTCTTTTAAGATTTCTTCTGTAGCTTAAACTAGCTCTATTTCCCTAGGGTATCTGTTACATTCGTTTACTTCTGATAATCCTCTTTAATGCTATTGGTTATGCAGCTGTTATTAACATGAGTAAATGAGGACCGTGTACTTAGCATAAATTGTGGCAAGTTTATTATTGTCACTCCTGTACTTGATTTACCAAAGGACTCTTCCCCTTCCTGGTGAGGCTGACAGGGGGCTGTGCTTGTAGCAATCAGTCTTCCTCACGGAGTGTATGGGCAGGAAACAGGCCAGCACGGTCAGTACTTCCAGTCATTCCACTGAAAAGGGAGACTTTACTCTGGGATCAGAGTAAAATGCTTTCTTTACTTCATTCTTGTGCCAGGCTGGAATGGTCTTCCTACCTAGCCTCAAACTCCACCTCTGCTTTGGACTGCTGTGTGGGTCAAGAATTATCTCTAGCTCAGGTCTTTCTTTAATCCCATTTTCCCAATAAAGACCCTCTGAGGCAAATTTAACACTTTGTTTGGAAATAGTTTCCAAGTATTCAGTTAAGATAGGGGCAGGCGTTACTCTCCTCCTGTATAGAAGGTGGAGGGGTCAATAGCCCCAGCTGTTTTATAGACATTCCTTTATTTAATTCTCCTGAATGATGCACCAAAGCCCATTTCTGATTATCTTTCCTGCCACCTCCAAAGCTGAATCTTTCTGAGGTTCCTTGGGAAAATGTCTCTCATTCCACTGGACTGGAATCAGTATGAGATCAAAGATCAACTTTTGTTCCCATTACGTATCCAAAGTCTATAAAAGTATCTAACACATGACTAACACTCAATAAATGTTTGTTGGATTAATGGATGAACAAATATATTAATTGATTTTGAAATATTCTTTTTGACATATTTTTGTTATTTCAATACAGATTTTCTGAACTGTGGATAGGTCTTCAGATCATCATTTTCAAATTGACTGGATTTCTAATGAGTCATTAAAATTATAGTTGTGAATATTCTGTACAAAGTTTATGATATAATATGTACATAAAAGAATCAAAACCATTAATTGTTTATATACTATGATTACCACTTGTAAGATACTACTCAGTTTGTGTATTTGTGTGTGTGTTTACAGGGACTAGGAAGAACCCCACATAAATGCAAATATAATTTGTTGAGTTTCTAGGGATCTGGGTTCATGTTTTCTTCTTATTTCCATTTGCTGTAATAGTATTTGCTCTGTAATAAAAATATCAAATTAAATACCACAAGAAAAAGATACCATAATCTTGAGTGATGTAACATGAAAAATATATTTTACCCTGGCAATGAGAAAAGCCCTCTAGTGTCTAATCTAAAGTCTTTCTTTATAATTTTTGTTTACGTTGCCTTTCCATCCATGACCTTTACAACTGGCCTTGCCAAACTAACCCTAACACCCTTTCTGATAATTCAATATTATCTTCTTAGGTAATCATTATACCCATTCACTAAAGAAATTTTAAATCAGTATTCCTGGGTATTCTGCTGAAATCTGGGAATTCACAAATAAATAAGTCTGTATGAGTTTAAGATCATAGCCTAATGATTCTTTAATGGGAATTCAAAATATTCTACAGTCTTCCTGTGTCTATTTGCTGCCTTTAAGAAACTCTTCTCAGTCTTCACAGTGTCTTTTCTCATAGATCTAACTAAATTAATGAAAGTCTAATTTTGTGATTTCCAAGAAAAAATGCACAGCAAAAAATAAGAACAGGGAAAGGGAGGGGGAACTCAAATGAACAGGAAGAAAAGGGAGAAATAAAAGCAATAATAGAAATTATTTTAATGCATTGAGGTATTAATATATAGGCAAATTCGAGAGAAAGGGTGTCTTTCTTGGTCAAATATAATCAAAACAATGAAAACTCCCCATATATGCCATTTCACATCACAAATTATATGCTCTCATTTTATTTCTATGCTCTTATGGAAGTTTCTACTTGCTTTGTGGTGTCATTCACTTGTTTCTGTATATTGCTTGTATTATTTCTATGGCCACCTATGTGCTATATGAGAAAGTTCAATATTTTATGCTTAAAGAAAGAGTAAAAGGTGGTTTTGACTGAGAGGTTAAGGGACTTTTCTATATTAAGGTTCATAATTTTATCTCATAAATTTTATGATATCTATTTTGGTTCCCATGGAAGTGTTATCTCTAACTTAACTAAGTTCTCCATCAATAAGGTTTCCAGAAAATTAAGCTATTGCAATAGACAAGGGATTGATGTACTTTTAATGGAATTTCCCTATGAATTTATGTCTCTACCATAAGCTCAGGTGGTTAAATAGCATCTCTATTCCTTCAGTTTCCCCTGCCAGAAATCTGGGACTCATTCTTGACAACTTCCTCTCTCTTCATCCCTACATCCTGTACATCACAGGTCTTATTGATCTGACTTTCAAAATGGATCTTGATTCCTTCCAGGGTTCCTTGTTTCCTCTGTCAGCATTCTGATCCTGACTTAGACCTTGATCATCTCACACATGACATGGTTCACGAAATCATTTCCTAATTACACTTCGAACTGTCTCTCTTGACCCCTCCCTTCAATCTATTTTCTATATAGCAGTAATGACGGTGCTTTTCAAAAGCTGGAACTGAACCGCATGGCTCCTCTGCTTAAATCTTTTCAATGACTTCCCATTGCTCCTGAAATAAAATTGTAAATCTTTACCATACTCTCCAAGAAGCAGTCTCTTAATCTTACTCCTTTCTTTTGGTGAATAGAAGAGCTCTTTTATACTTCTGGCATTTTGTATACACCCTTTTCTTCCATTTTGTTTTTTTACTTGAATAAATCCTATGTATGATTCAGACTTCTGATTAATTGTCATTCCTCAGAGAAGAATTATTGGGCTCTTTTCCTCTCCTTAAGGTCCCACAGGGTAAGTATGTTATAATCAAGCTATTTTTTATTGTTATTTGTTTAATGATTATCTCTCTTGCAAAACCTTAAGCCTCATGAGGAAACAGATCCAGATACATTTTGTCATTGTATTTTCAGTAACTATAACTGTGCCCAGCTTAAAGTAGTTGTTCAAAAAAATATTTGGTGAGTAAATGAATGATGATGGTCCTTAGCCTGACAGAAGTAGCAGTGGCAAATTAGAGCTGGTCTCTAAGCCACGAAATAGTTCAGTTTAACAAAAGCTATCCTGGATGACTTTTTCTTAAATTGATTTGAATATTTATCTAGTCAGAACTGTGGTCATTCTGGTCACGAAAGGGCTTTTCTGAAGTTTGAAGAAAGTCTGTGGTTCCTTAAACAATCTGGAGAAGTAATCAAAGTAAGGAAAGATGACCTAGTCCGACAAAGTAGCGGATGCCTGCTCCTGTTTTTTAATTCAAATGACAGCATGCATGGGTAATATGTAATAAGCATTTATCAGTGTGCTAATAGTGTTCAGAATTCTATTAGGTGACATGATGAGGAAGCTCAAGATAGATGGGGTTGTTATATATTTTGTGTCTTGACTGTGCCTGCTATTAAAGTCAGTTTAGTGGTCTATTAATGTGTCCATTATAAACCCAATTTCTTACCTTAGTCATTTTAAATCTCTTCTGTCTAATAACTTAGTATATGTTATTAGCCCAAATTCGAACATTTTATACCAACTATAATTCTTAGTTGTTAAACCTGTTTTAACTTATTGGTGCCACATTAAAACCTTAATAGGTGGAATAATTGGCTCTCATAACAATTTGGAGTAAGAGAAGTCAGGAGTGAGTGCTGTTTTCAGATACTTGAAAAGCTATGAATGAATCCCCTTTGCCCTCTGAAAAGCTATGAATGAGTTGCCTTTGCTTTCTACTGCATCTTCCCACCCCTGCTGATTTTGTATTCTCTCAGTTTCCCAAGCCAGTCCTAATTGAATCCAAACAGGAGTCTTTAAACCTGGTGTGGCTCTGGGGAAACACCTTCCAGAGTTTCACAGGGGAATCTCCCTAGGAGCAGCCAGTCAATGGTACAAAATGATGGGCTTTAGATGTTCTTGCTTCAGAGGGAAAAGCCTGAGGCTATCCTCAGGGAGAAAATTGATTCACCAAGACTTCTGAGTATTCTGCCACCCTGCGGCATTTTAAAACTCTTCTTTACATTTTAATCTTATGCATGAAAAGCTACCCTCCCACCAATTTGTGTGTCTATTCTATTTCTTAAAAGCACCCAAAGCATCACTCCCTGAATGGCAAAGTCAGCTTCCCCACCCACTAAAATGGACTCCTAAGCTCAGGTCTTCTTGAACTGTAATCTTGTAGACAAAAGTAGGCCAGATCAACATGTGTCAACGTGAGAAAGGATCAGATATCTACACTGCTGTACTCTTGAACCTATTTATCCTCCTTGCCTACCTGCAAAGTCTCTGGTGCATCCTGCATGTCTTTGAGTGTTCTCTCCTCTCTAATTGAGAGAAGCAAAGCCTTCGGGGGTCCAATAAAATGGCTTTAGGAAAGCAAGAAACAGATGGGAAATAAATGGGTTCAAGTGCTCCAGGGACCCAATTGCTGCTGCAGAAAGCAGAAACGGAGTATTGAAACAGCAAAGAGTATACCTAATTTTTGTCTTTTAAATTTTGCATTGGGACAGAGAAAGAATCTTGATGAAGAATCAGAGGTTCTCTCTTTAGTATAAATGACACATAGACTGAATTCTAGTTATTACCAAATGTTCTCTAGATTCTAAAGGTAATTTATTGATGGCTCCAACTGTGTGTTTGATTCCTGGCAAAGCAATTTTCTCTTACATTCAGAACTGTTTCATAGAGAGTAGTATCTTTGAAAGGCTAATGAGTTTGAAGTCAGACTTGGTTTCTGACCCTACTGTTGCTATAACAAGAGCAACACTCACCTAAGGTCTGCAGCTCCCTGCCCCATGCTCTCAGGTGAATGACTGACATCCTCTATGAACTCAATCCTTTCCACCATCCCCATTTCATAATTCTCACCAATTTCTAAGTAAAAGTTGCTTTAGATACAGGCCCTGAAGCCTGTTCTCCTTTAAATCCTTGCAGCTTTAATTCACGAGGCCAATGTAATTTGGGTATGGGGAAAATCCAACCAGCAATACAGCATAAGGTGAGCTCATAAAATTGAGAGAATGAATTTTGCCAAGAAGTCAAGAGCCTTAGTAAATGGTGTTCTTGCCAAAATATGCTGCTTTCTAGGAAACAATTAATGATAAATAATGTTTCTTGAGTTCTCACCTTGGGACAGGTACTGTTCTGAGTGCTCCCCCTTGAATTTACCGATGTAACCTCCTCCCCCAACCCCCCAACCCCGCCGCCCACAATTGCTATGAGGAAGATCCTATTTTTCACTCTCATTTTGCAGATAGAGTACAACACAGAGAGACTGAGTGACTTGTCCAAGGTCACACCGATGTTGACCAAGGCTAACTGTCTCCAGAGCATAGGTACTTGACCACTAGGAAGTGCTGTCACTTGAAACAAAGACAGCAGGCTTGTTCTGGTTGCCTGGGCATTCTAGCTAAGTATAAATCTAGCCCATGCAGAGCAACAGGTCCAGTCGAGTTTTACTGATACGCTCTCTGCACTGTAACTTGTATACAATGGCTTGAGGCTACCAGGAACATATCCGCTGTAGTTTATTGCCTGGCAGTCTAGGATTTACAACCTGCATATGGTAGTGGTGTGTTTTTAACATCCCCCTCATGTATATTTTCTCAGTGAGATAGCAAGTTTCCCAAAGATTTGTGTGTAGCCCTTTATTTCTCTTGTATATTCCTTATTCATAAAGCTTTAGGGCTTAGTAAGTGGTTTTGATTGACTTTCAGCAACTCTGCATGGTGGTCACAGTGATCATATTTGCAAAATGAAAAAAGAGTTTAGTTCCATGGTTCAGCTGCCTAAGAATTTTATTCCAGATTCTGAGGCTTTATTCTTAGTCTGGTTTTTACAAGACAGCAAGCCATTTATTTATTTATGTATGTATTTATTTTTATTGAAGTATAGTTGATCTACAGTCAATGCACTTTTTTTTTTAGTGTTCTCCATCAGAGAAGGCCAGTGGCTAGGTACAGAAGGTTCCGAAGGCAAATAAGACACTGATCTTCAAGAACTCACAGTATAGTGGAGACTAAGTTAAGCAATATGCCTCTAGAGGGGTGGAAATCTGCCTGGAAGAACCTGGAATGGCCCCTTGGAGAAAGCAGGATTTAACTGAACTTTGCAAAAAGTAATAGAATTGAGAACAATATATAGAACAAAGAAGTTTCAAGAATTATTATCCTTGCACTTGAACAGGGGTAGAAATTTCATCCTAATTTGATTCACTCATCATAAGAGAAAGTTTTTCCTATTTCTATCCTGGAACTTTAAGTGGGATAATTTGTTCTTCCAAAAAAAAAATTATGGATGATTTAAGAAAGGAAGAACTGGTCGTTTCACAATTTACTTGGAATGAGGTTTGGGAGGACTAAATTGTTAAATGCTTTGTATATGTGAAAGTGAAGTCTCTCAGTCATGTCCGACTCTTTGGGACTCCATGGACTGTGGCCCACCAGGCTCCTCCATCTGTGGGATTCTCCAGGCAAGAGTACTGGAGTAGGTTGCCATTTCCTTCTCCAGGAGATCTTCCCAACCCAGGGATTGAACCCAGGTCTCCCACATTGCAGGCAGACACTTTACCATGTGTGAAACAGAATGTTAAATGCTTTAAAATTGTATTAATTCTCATATAAATATAAGAAAACCAGGTCTTAAAAATAACAGTGACTTCCTCATTATTGTTCAGATAATAAGTGGCAGGGCAGAAATGTAAACTCAGGTATGTCTGAATCCAAAGTCCATACACTAACAAAAAGTATACCTCATTCTGTCAAATTATCTGAGCTTCATCTTGCTATGGGTTCTTGTTTATTCTTCTCTGTGAACACTGCATTTATAGGAAATTTTAAAAATGTCTAAAATGTATAAGTTCACTTTTATTCAGCGTGCATCCAAGTTTCACATTAACTGCCTATTTTTCTTTTCTTTTTCACCCCAAGGTTTTTTTTCTTAGCTAAAACTTTTCACCCTTCTGTGATCTCTTTATAACTCGCTTTAGAATGCATAATTGTGCTCGATCAATTTGTAGAGGCTTTTGAAGTGTTAAAAAAACTACATTAAAATTATTTTCTTTCAGGTTTTATGTTAATGAACATAGGTGCTATTCAGAGCAAAGTCAGGGGTGTCAAGGGAACTTTAGTTAAAGTTATTCATACATAAACTAAAAGGAAACATCTTTAGTGGAGGAAAAATACATTTAATGAGTAAGTACGGCACACAATTCCTCCTTTCAAAAATGTCAGCTTGTATTGAACCTCCATTCTAGATATCTTACAATTACTTTGTCAACAGAAGGTAGAGCAGTGATGGATGACGCACTGGTTCTTGAAACCAAACTTTCTGTGAGTTACTTAGGCTGAAACTAAGTGCTTTTACATTCCAGTCTTATTGATGATAGTGGTTTTATATTTATCACCCTGTCATTTCAGTTGACTGTATCAGGCTCTTCCCTGTAAGAATATGGACACTAATGGAGGTGTGTCCTTAGTGCCGGGAAGGGTCACAGATTCATTCTGCTAACACAGTCAGGGCACAGACTCTTTCCCATGGAAGCTTGGAGGCAGCTTTTCCCATTTCAAAAGAGATCAGTAAAAGGGGCCTTAAAGCGCCTTTGGAAATTGTCTTACTGGCTCTCTTTTGACCATGACCCATCCCTGCAGTGCTGCACACAGGGGCATTCGGCTCTCACTAATGGAACGCTACTATTTTGCTGCCTCCCCTCTAATAGGAAGAACTCTACCAGGACCTTGGTGAGTCCAGGACCTGATTGCAACACTTTATTTATAAGAAATTCTGTCAAGAATCAATAATAGTCTTGGGTCTCAAGTTCTTTCTTTAATAATACTTTGATATGATTTGTCACAAGCTCGCCCAGAGTATCCACCAGATTTTATTACTTACCTTGCAGCACAGTGTCTTATCTTTGAGTCATGAGATCAGCCATGGGGAGACCTTTAAAAAGCTATATTCTTTACTGTTTGGTTATTACAGAAAGTCTATATGACTCAATAATATCTTTTATAGGGTGTGCTGTCACATCTTCACACAGATGTTTAACCCCAATGTAGATATACTGGATGCCTGGAGGCCATTTCAGTGACATGGACATTGTTTTTCATGATTGGCTGCCTGATGTATCAATAGCAGCAAAAATAGAACTATACAAAAAGCACAATGAAAACAATACCAAAAACACTACCACCATAACATAGAATGTTGACTTATTCTCCCAGCCTGACGTTTCAGACTGGATCTTAAACTAAATGTCCATTTTGACAGAGATTTTGTTTAGAGTCCAGAGTTGTAGGTTTTTATTACCTGAAAGCAGCAGAAATTTGGAGATCAATTTAGATTCCTTTCCTGTGCGTGATCAGCTCCTCCAGGATTCACTGTACATCTCAATAAACGCGCTCCTCCTCCATCAGTAGTGTGCTCTACAGCAATAGCTCCAAATATATTTTGTACCACTCAGCCATGGAATTCATACTGTTGCAGCTAATGCCTGTTGGTAAATGCTTGAATCATTACACGTTGTATTTACACAACTGTATATGGTCCGCCTAGGGTTTCATCTCTCCAATCTGTTTTTCTTCTCTGGAAGAAAATAGCGGAAAAATGTACTAATACTCACTGCAGACAAAACACACACACACACACACACACACATACTCAGACACTCACAAGCAGACACACATGCAAACCAAGATTTCAAAATGGTAATCATTTTGAATTTTGAAATTAGAGGAAATGAGGGAGAAACACTCCTTAGAAAGTTATTATTTTAGATCTTTCATCTGTCTCCAAATTGGTACTAATTTTCAATGTAGATTAAAAGAAATTTTTTGGTATATGAGCAAACATTTTATTTTCAAAGTTTTCTGTTTTGTTCCCACGGCTGCGGCAGTTGTTGCCCAAGGGGAGTCTTCTAACGAGGCCGGCTGCTTTCTCCAGCAGTTTGGATCCTGGTTGACCGCGCGCATGGCCTGAGCAGTGACACCCTACCCGGGCTCAGCCACGAGCGTGCTTTCACTGCCCAGGAGACGTGTGTGCTAGGTCGCTTCAGTTGTGTCTGACTCTGCGGCCCCAAGGACTATAGCCTGTAAGGCTCCTCTGTCCATGGAATTTCCCAGGCAAGAATACTGAAGTGGGTTGCCATTTCCTACTCAGGGAATCTTCTGGCTCAGGAATCGAAACTGCCTCTCTTATATGGATTCTTTACAAGATATCCTGGCTTGCCTTTGCCTCGTCCAGCATAAGCAGAGGCAGTAAAGCCAGCAGGCCCCGGAGACGCGACTGCTGGCTCTGGCTGTGACCCGCCACCCTAGTTTGTCTCTCTCCTTTCTCTTAGATCAACACACCTTTCAGTGCAGACTCACCGGGGACACTTCCCAACCCTCACTCACCTTCTCTCCTCAAACTGGACTGAGGCTGAAGCTGAGCCTCGCTCTCGAGTGACAGGTCTCTGCTCCTGTCGCTGCCTTCCTTCTCAGCTTTCCCAACAGGGAGAAGTGGTAGGAATGTTCAAGAAATTGCCCTGGACTTGACTCAGGATCCCTTGGTTTACCTGTAGGATTGTGGCCAGGGCAGGAAAAGGAATCTATAATTGCTAAATACGTATTGTCTGCCAAAATCTGAGCCAGGCTTCTGTGCACATTAGCTCCTTTCATGTTCATACCATGCTCTTCAAGATACAAATGAGGAGCCCTCATTCAGAGGGTTTGTCGCCCGTATGAAAATGGGAGTGTGGAAACTGACCTACAGATTGAAGGGGGTTCTACTAAAATTCATCCTTTCTCTACCCAAATTGCCAAACCATGCAGCTAGCCTCTTGCATGCTATCATCCTTGGACCACTGTCCCTTGGAGATTCTCATAAGTCTACTTTCCAGCCCATTCCCCGCATCACCTGTGCCCTCCCTTCTCTTCCTATCTAAATGCCAGCTCAGTCCTACATCTCTGTGAACTCTTCTCCAATGAACTGATTCAAGCTTTTGCTATTTTTTCCAAACTCTTTATTTTGCAGTAATTATAAATTCACATGTGATTGTAAGACCTAGTGGAAAGATATCCTCTATACTCTGCACCCACTTTCCCTCAGTTATTTATAATATAGAATCACAAATGGGATATTGATACTGAAACACTTCACCAGCTTTATTTAAAATTCACCAGTTTCACATGCTTTCATGTCTGTGTGTTTGCACGCCTGCACAAGCATGTGTGAGTGTGCATGTGTGTATTTCATTCCAGGCAACTTCATCACACATGCAGATTCATGTGATAATCACCGCAATTAAGATACACAGCTGTTCCATCACAGGATCCCTTGGGCTGCCCTCATACAGCCACAGCTACTTTCCTATCTATGCTTACCAGCTCCTGGCCTTCTCTCATCAGTTCTCCACTTCCACTTTGTTGTCATTTCAAGAATGTTATACAAGTGAAATTGTATGATATGTTGCCTTTGAGGGTAAATCTATTTAGCTTTGAAAATTCTGTTCTTGACTGAAGTATATTTTGTATAGAATTATTCACTTATTTCAGAGAAGGCAATGGCACCCCCACTCCAGTACTCTTGCCTGGAAAAATCCCATGGATGGAGAAGCTTGGTAGGCTGCAGTCCATGGGGTCACTGAGGGTCGGACATGACTGAGCAACTTCACTTTGACTTTTCAATTTCGTGCATTGGAGAAGGAAATGGCAGCCCACTCCAGTGTTCTTGCCTGGAGAATCCCAGGGACGGGGGAGCCTGGTGGGCTGCCGTCTATGGGGTCGCACAGAGTCGGACACGACTGAAGCAGCTTAGCAGCAGCAGCAGCCGCAGCAGCAGCAGCAGCAGCATTTACTTATTTGAAACTAGTTGTCGGTCCCCTACAACTTACCAGGTACTTTGAGATACTGAACATACAATAATGAACCACACTGCCAAACATCCCTGTGCCATATAGTTGGGTCCTTATTTGTGGTGCAGTTTATTGCTCTTGATGTATATTTCTTATCTAAACTTTCATTCCATCAATAGATCTTAAGCTTCCTGAGAGCAGAGAGCCCCTCACCCAACCATTCTGTTTTTACATGTGAGGTCTAGAACCACGAAATTTGGCTGAGCACATAGAACTCAGACTTATGGTTCAGGGAGGAGTCCGTGGAGATCGTCTGGCCTGCTCTCCTGTGAAAGGAGTTTTAGGGGAGGGACACTATTGCTCCCCTAACACTTGGAAGGGCCTTGCACTAAACAATGACATGTAAAACAATTTCAACATAGCGGCTCCTTTCACAAGGCATTCCAGTCTTCAGCCCCCTCACTCCGGAGAGCTCATATTGTCGGTCTCCATGCTCCCAAGAGTAGAAGCTTAGCTTCTACAATTAGTCTGTGCAACAGATGCACAGCATCTTCTGCGAGAGATCTGCACATCACAAGAGAAAAGGCTCATCACTGTGCAGATGGCAGTCTTGTTCCACTCACACAGCACCCGTGACTGTCTCAACACCAGCCTCCCCTTGTGATCGCTGTGCAGTTCTCTGTGTGGAGGGTAAAATAACAAGCTCTTCCCTTCCTCTAAAGCATGGAGATTTTGTGAGGACCTTCTAGAGACCTTGTGATGATTCCTTCAACCTGGTGCAGAGGTGAGAAAAATGAACTTAGTAAGCTTTGTAAAGGTGGATCAGCTTCCACAATTGGCCACCAGCAAATTCAAGTCTACAGAAAATGAATTTCGAATGTGGAATGTGACTGTTATTATAGTCTTATAAATTCCTATTGAGAAATAAACCAAGAGAAGTGAGTTTTATTGTGAACCATTGTGTCAAAAGTTTTGTGATTACAGAATTGAATTTCCCAGAAGTACATAATTGTTTAAATTGAGTTATTTTCCTCCTCCCCAATTACAAGTCTATTGTCTCTTTATTATATAACAATTGTTGACAAAGAATGGAAAGTTAAAACTTTACTGAAGGATGTTGTATTCAGTTTTCTGTGTAATAGAACTTCTGGAAACCCCAGGATACATGGTAAATTGATTCCAAAATATAACCATTGTCCTGATAGCATTCTCAGGAGGAGAATGCAGTTTTTATCTCAGCACCTTCAGAATACTGACTTGGCACAATAATCTATTTGCTGACTCTAAAATGATAGAACAGAGCCTTGTAGCAAATGATACATTGAAAAGATGAGAAATGAAGTAATCCATGAATCTGAAAAGATTCCTTTATTCAGTATATCATCTGTTCAGAGGATTGAGTTGTTGGCATCAGATGAAGCAGATAAGCTTACTAACAAAGTGGCAATGTGGACTTTTTTATCTGGCTCTTGATGAATTAGCTGGCCTTGCTGATGCTGCCCAATGTGCATCTTTCTTAAGTTTTGTGTTTTAGGAATCACATTTTCATAACCACTAGTGCAAAGAGGAAGTTTTAGGACAATAAAATGGACTTGGCCTGCGATTCATTTGAGTATAGTTTTGAATGATACCCAATCCTGAACTAACCCCATCTTCCACAACAGTTTCACTATCTGTTCATCATTTGGAGGATTGAGTACGGAATCTATCAGAAAGTAGACTGCCCTCTGCTGAAAGTCTAAGTGGACTCCAGAAGTTGTCTGGGCCTGTGCTCTTTGGTCGAGACTGTGAAGGAATAAGCCGTGATTGTGGGGGGGATACTCTACTTTGCTAACTGACACAATTGATGCATCAGATGAAGAGATCTTACTTTTTTGCAATTTACATGTAGCACAGTGAAGAACTGGTGCTCATGAATGAATTATTTGGCTCCTGTTGGTTCTGGAAAGATTTGGGAAAAAAGAATTTCTAGAACAGTAAGCAAAAATGAAAAAAAGTAGTCTGAGAGATTTCTAACAAATCTTTCAGTTGCTATTTAGAAGACAGTAATTATAGCATTCCAGATAATTATTAGAGAAGATTTAGAGGGAAAGGTAAAAACATTTTTATTCATTATCATAATTTTATCTTAGAAGGAACTTTAATATTTCTGCCAGGCCCTAAGGGGAAGAAACTAAAAGAACAATAAAATGCTTACAAAAGTTAGATCTAGAATTTACTGGGGTTATTACCAATTTAAACAGAAACTAAATGTCTTTTAAGAATGAGGCAGCAGCCATGTTAACTGGCATTAATGTAGATATGATGAATGAAATTGTCTGAACACATGACCTTGTATTGAGTTTGTGGAGTGATGCTCTTGATGATGATTGCCATTTGTATCCAGCTGATAGACTGAGAATATGTAACATGATGTGCCATGAGGGAGGGAAATAAGCCAAGGACAGTGGTGTTGTGCTCAATCATGTCCAACTCTTTGGGGCCCCTCTTTGGGGTCCCCCGGACTGCAGCTTACCAGGCTCCTCTGTCCATGGAATTTTTTTTCTTTTTCAGGCAGGAATACTGGAGTGGGTTGCCATTTCCTCCTCTACAGGATCTTCCTGATTCATGGGTTGAACCCATGTCTCTTGCATCTGCTGCATTGTCAGGCAGAATCTTTACCACTATATTACCTGGGAAACCCCAGGAGAGTGGTGTTGCATGCCCTAAAATGGAACAGCAGGGTATTTGTTACTAGAAGTACAATTTGCCAAGTGGTTTATTTTCACTCTAAACAATTGTAGGTGATTCATAATTTGCTTTCAGACTTTTGGTGGTGCACTCTTCATGTCTTATGATAAACATCCTATATTTTTATATTCTTTGTCAAGTAATTGGTCATGACTAACCTGACTGAATTTTTCTTTTTTTAATTGTACTTTTTGTATACAGACACTGTGCTAAATAGTTCCTGCATGTTCTTCCTCCGAGGATCCTAATGATATCATTATCACTGTCATTTTTTAAGTGTTGGAACAGAAGCTAGAAGAACCAAAAGTTCCTATCATAAGTAGGACTGGCCACCTACATCCCCTTTAAAGCACAGTTGTCTTAGACTTTTCTTCTTATGCAGCTACACCTAATCCTAACTGATATACTTGTTGGGTCACTTCAGTCATCTCCGACTCTCTGTGACCCCATGGACCCACAGCCCGCCAGGCTCCCCTGTCCATGGGATTCTCCAGGCAAGAATACAGGAGTGGGTTGCCATTTCCTCCTCCAGAGAACTGATATACTAACCCATTAAAATTCCAAGGAAAAGGGGAATTGGGGCAATTTTATGTGCTAGACAATTTATATGTAATAACTCATATAATTCTGACACCTAGAAAAGTTATTTTTATTTCCATGTCATCGTTGACAAAGAATCTCAGAGAACTTAGCTTAATTTAATGATGAGAATTTTGGAATCCAGAGAAGTTTTTTAACTTCACACAAGTGATAAATATAAGTCAACCACATGTCTTTACGGTTCCCAATTCCATGCTTTTAATTTGACTGTGTTACCTTAGACTACAAAAACCAAATTTAAAAAGTTTCTGTCTTTAATATCACATGATTACCCAAACTGGATGAGAAAGGAAGAGAGGGTAAGCAGACAAACCTGCTGTTGCCCACAGAAAGTGAGTTGGCATTATCTGTTAAGTGAAGAATGAATACATGATAACTGTCTTTTCACCAGTTCTACTGCAAGCTCCTATACATGATGTAAAACAACAACCACAACAATATCAGAACTTTAAAAAAAACACTCAAAACCATTAAAACAAAAAGTAGCCATTGAGAAGATTGAGGATCCCAGGCACCGAGGTAAACTGGAATCTGGCAGGAAATGCAGATTTGAGGATGAAGTGAAAAAGCTCACAGAATCATGAAACCACCCCCATATGAGCTCTACTAGTATGTTCAAGTCCAAAATACTAGTAGTAGCAGAGGGGGAATTGGAGGATACTTCTCTAGTGAAATTACACTAGTACAGACCTACACACGACAATAGTTAGATGTCCCAGTGAAAAAGCCAGCCGGTCACTCTTGTGCTACAGAGGCACTCATTAGATGACCACTGCATTAATGTATGGTTTCCCATCAATTCTTTAATGACTAACTATGAACAGAGAAGAATGATTAGATACTGTAATATAGAGAAACAAATAAAGAACAGAACTGGTAAGAAATCTGGACAATGGAAAGACTGAATATCTTTCACTGATGAATCAACAATGGAAAATGAAACAATTTGAGAAAAAATAAAGTGTTTTTAAAATTAATGTATGATAGCCAAATTTTAATAAAAGTGTTATAAGATACAGTCAGAAAATATCCCAGAAAAAATGATAATAGAAAAAGATGAACAGATAAAATGTTTTGGAACACCTTATGAACCCAAAATGAGGTCTAACATAGACTTAATAGGCATTCTGGAAAGAGAGAACAGAGAAAATAAAGACAAGGTAGCTATTTTAAAAGAATACAGGGATTAAAAAAAAAACCTAAAGAATATAAAGTGGAAATTCTTTCTGTGCTCCTAAAAGAATGTTTGAACAAAAGATTACACTAAACTGAATTGTAATGAAATTTTGGAATACTGCCAATAAGAAGATGACACTAAACGTCTAGGCTACAATGTTGAGAGATAGAAGAGTAGAACTATAGAGTTTGTAGAATAGAGAGATTTCTAAACCTACATTTCTCTGGATGCTATTAGAGGATGGTGCTCCAACAAAACATGAACCAAAAAAACCACAAAAACCAAAAACCCAGATCCAACATTGCAGAAAGGATAAGATATTTCTTAGGATGTCTTAAAAGGAAATACAGGAGGCACTACTATGTAGCATGCCTAAGAGTTGCCAGTCCATAATTGCAACCGGAAAAAACAGAATTCCAGATTGTGAGATGCGAATACACTGTTTTGCTAGATCTGACTGTGTGGGAAATTATGTGAAGAGCCATACTTTGAGTCAGTAATTCAGTAAAGGTTTAAAAGAAGCCAAGCAAACGAAGAAATTGTGCAATTATTTACTTTAGAAAATGATAACTTAAACAATAAATGTAAGCAGAGTCAACTACTTGACTCACTAAGGAATATATGTGCATGCTGCTGCTGCTGCTAAGTCGCTTCAGTTGTATCCAACTCTGTGCGACCCCATAGACAGCAGCCCACCAGGCTCCCCAGTGTCTGGGATTCTCCAGGCAAGAACACTGGAGTGGGTTGCCATTTCCTTCTCCAATGCATGAAAGTGAAAAGAGAAAGGGAAGTCTCTCAGTCTTATCTGACTCTTCACGACCCCATGGACTGCAGCCTACCAGGCTCCTCCATCCATGGGATTTGCCAGGCAAGAGTTCTGGAGTGGGGTGCCATTGCCTTCTCCATATGTGCACAGTAGCAACAAAAAGATTGTGGATATGAATTTAACTACAAGTTGTTAAAAATCTACCACAAAGATAAAGTAAAGAAAATGAAATTATACCTGTAGGTATCTACTTTTACTTCACTGACTACATTAAATTCATTGACTGTGGAGATCACAAGAAACTATGGAAAACTCTTAAAGAGATATGAGTACCAGACATCTTCCTGAGAAACCTGTATGCAGGTCAAGAAGCAATAGTTAGGACTGCACATGGAACAATGGATTGGCTCCAAACTGGGAAAAGAGTATGACAAGACTGTATATTTTCACTCTGCTTATTTAACCTATATGCAGAGAACATCAAGCAAAATGCTGGGATGGATGCATCACAAGTTGGAATCAAGATTGCTGGGAGAAATAGCAACAATCTCTGGCACTCAGACACCACTCTATTGGGAGAAAGTGAAGAGGAACTAAAGAGCCACTTGAAGACAGTGAAAAAGTGGGCTTAAAATTCAGCATTAAAAAACCAAGATCATGGCATCCTGTCCCTCCACTCCATGGCAAATATAAGAGGAAAAAGTGGAAGCAGTGACAGATTTTCTTTTCTTGGGCTCCAAAATCACTGTGGATGATGACTGCAGCCAGTGGCAGGGCTGTGTTCTCTCAGGTCAAACAACAGGGAGGGAACACAGCCCTGCCCATCAATGGAAGATTGGATTAAAGATTTACTGAACATGGCCACGCCCATAAGAATAACACCAAGTTGAGTCTTCCCTGGTGGCTCAGATGGTAAAGTGTCTGCCTGCAATGTGGGAGACCTGGGTTTGATCCCTGGGTTGGGAAGATCTCCTGGAGAAGGAAATGGCAATCCACTCCAGTACTCTTGCCTGGAAAATCCCACAGATGGAGGAGCCTGGTAGGCTACAGTCCATGGGGTGGTGAAGAGTTGGACACGACTGAGCGACTTCACTTTCACTTTTACCCTTCAATCAGTCTTTCACATCCGGAAGCTTCCATAAGCCTCTTATCCTTCTCCATCAGAGGGTTGAAAGTGAAAGTGAAGTCGCTCAGTCATGCCCGACTCTGTATGACCCCATGGACAGTAGCCTGCACCAAGCTCCTCTGTCCATGGGATTTTCCAGGCAGGAGTACTGGAGTGTGTTACAGAATGAAAACCAAGTCACAGAAAACTAACCATACTGATCACATGGACCACAGCCTTGTCTAACTATGAGCCATGCCATGTAAGCCACCCAAGATGGATGGGTCATGATGGAGAGTTACGATAAAATGGGCAAACCACTTCGTATTCTTGCCTTGAGAACCCCATGAACAGTATGAAAAGGTAAAAAGATAGGACACTAAAAGATGAACTCCCCAGGTTGGTAGGTGCCCAGTATGCTACAGGACATCAGTGGAGAAAAAACTCCAGAAAGAATGAAGAGACGGAGTCAAAGCAAAAACAACACCTAGCTTTGGATGTGACTGGTGATGGAAGTAAAGTCCGATGCTGTAAAGAACAATATTGCATAGGAAACTGGAATGTTAGGTTTATAAGTCAAGGCAAATCAGAAGCAGTCAAACAGGAGATGGCAAGAGTGAACACTGACATTTCAGGAATCAGTGAACTAAAATGGCCTTTAGTTCAGTTCAATTTAGTCAGTCATGTCCGACTCTTTGAGATCCCATGAACCGCAGCACGCCAGGCCTTCCTGTCCATCACCAACTCCTGGAGTCGACCCAAACTCATGTCCATTGAGTCAGTGATGCCTTCCAACTATCTCATCCTCTGTCGTCCCCTTCTTCATCCACCCTCAATCTTTCCCAGCATCAGGGTATTTTCAAATGAGTCAGCTCTTTGCATCAGGTGGCTAAAGTATTGGAATTTTTGCTTCAAAATCAGTCCTATCAGTGTACACCCAGGACTGATCTCCTTTAGGATGGACTAGTTGGAAGTCTTTGCAGTCCAAGGGACTCTCAAGAGTCTTCTCCAACACCACAGTTCAAAAGCATCAATTTTTCAGCACTTAGCTTTCTTTATAATCCAACTCTCACAACCATACATGACCACTGGAAAAACCATAGCCTTGACTAGATAGACCTTTGTTGACAAAGTAATGTCTCTGCTTTTTAATATGCTATCTAGGTTGGTCATAACTTTCCTTCCAAGGAGCAAGTGTCTTTTAATTTCATGGCTGAAATCATCATCTGCAGTGATTTTGGAGCCCCCCAAAATAAAGCCAGCCACTGTTTCCATTGTTTCCCCATCTATTTGCCATGAAGTGATGGGACCAGATGCCGTGTGAGGTCTTACTGTTTAGGTCTGACAGCTACATGTAAAAGAACACCATACAAAAAGATAAACAAAATGGATTAAAGAACTAAAGCTAAGACCAGAAACTATAAAACTCTTAGAAGAAAAGATAGGCAGAACACTAGATGAAATAAATCAAAGAGAGATCCTTTATGGCCCACCTCCTAGAGTAATGGAAATAAAAACAAAAGTAAACGAGTGGGACCTGATTAAACTTAAAAGCTTTTGCACAGCAAAAGAAACTATAAGCAAGGTGAAAAACAAACCTCAGAATAGGAGAAAATTATAGCAAATGAAATGACTGACAAAGGATTAATTTTCAAAATATATAAGTAGCTCATACAACTCAATACCAGAAAAACAAACAACCCAATGAAAAAGTAGGGAAAAGACCTAAACAGACATTTCTCCAAAGAAGACATAGATGCTCAACATCGCTCATTATTAGAGAAATGCAAGTCAAAACTATAATGAGATATCACATCACACCAGTCAGAATGGCTATCATCAAAAAGTCTGCAAACAATAAATGCTGGACAGGGTGTGGAGAAAAGGGAACGCTCTTGCACTGTTGGTGAGAATGTAAATTGATGCAGCCACTATGCAAGACGATATGTAAATTCCTTAAAAACCTAGGAATAAAACCACCATGTGACCCAGCAATCCCACTCCTAGGCACATACCCTGAGGAAACCAAAATTTCAAAAGACACATGTATCCCAGTGTTCATCACAGCACTATTTACAATAGCTAGAACATGGAAGCAACCTAGATGTCCATTGACAGATGTGTGGATAAAGAAGCTGTGGAACAAATACACAACAGAATAGTACTCAGCTATAAAAAGAAACACATTTGTCAGTTCTAAAGAGGTAGATGAACCTGGAACCTATTATACAGAATGAACTAAATCAGAAAGAGAAAGATAAATATCATACTTTAATGCATATATATGGAATCTAGAAAAATGGTACTGAAAAATTTATTTACAGGGCAACAATGGAGACACAGATATAGAGAATAGACTTATCTACATGGGGAGAGGGGAGGAGAGGGTGAGATGTATGGAAAAAGTAACATGGAAACTTACATTTATGTAAAATAGATAGCCAACAAGAATTTACTGTATGACTCAGGAAACTCAAACAGGGTCTCTGTATCAACCTAGAGGGGTAGGATAGGGAGGGAGATGGGAGGGAGTTTCAAAAGGAAGGGGATATATATATACCTAAGGCTGATTCATATTGGGCTTTGACAGAAAACAGCAAAATTCTGTAAAGCAATTGTCCTTCAATAAAAAATAAATTAAAAAAAGATTGCTGGGAGAAATATCAATAACCTCAGATATGCAGATGACACCACCCTTATGGCAGAGATTGAAGAAGAACTAAAGAGCCTCTTGATGAAAGTGAAAGAGGAGAGTGAAAAGCTGGCTTAAAACTCAACATTCAGAAAATTAAGATCATGGTATCCGGTCCCATCACTTCGTGGCAAATAGATGGAGAAACAATGGAAGCAGTGACAGACTTTATTTTCTTGGGCTCCAAAAATCACTGCAGATGGTGACTGAAGCCATGAAATTAAAGACACTTGCTCCCTGGCAGAAAAGCTATGACCAACCTAGACAATATATTAAAAAACAGAGACATTACTTTGCCAACAAAGGTCTGTCTAGTCAAAGCTATGGTTTTTCCAGTAGCCATGTATGGATGTGAGATTTGGACTATAAAGAAAACTGAGCACCAAAGAATTGATGCCTTTGAACTCTGGTGTTGGAGAAGACTCTTGAGAGTTCCTTGGACTGCAACTAGTCCATCATAAAGGAAATCAGTCCTGAATATTCATTGGAAGGACTGATGCTGAAGCTGAAACTCCAATATTTTGGCCACCTAATACAAAGAACTGACTCATTTGAAAAGACCCTGATGCTGGGAAAGATTGAAGGTGGGAGAAGGAGACAACAAGAGGATGAGATGGTTGGATGGTGTCACTGACTCAGTGGACATGAGTTTGAACAAGCTGTGGGAGATGGTGATGAAGAGGAAAGCCTGGGATGCTGCAGTCCATGGGGTTGCAGGGAGTTGGACATGACTGAGCGACTGAACTGAAACTGAACTTGCATCTTGGAAGGATAGTTATGACAAACCTAAGCAGTGTATTAAAAAGCAGAGATATCACTTTGCCAAAAGGTTTGTATAGTCAATCCCATGGTTTTTCCAGTAGTCATGCATGGATGTGAGAGAAGGCTGAACACTGAAGAACTGATGATTTCTAATTGTGGCTCTGGAGAAGACTTGTGGGAATCCCTTGGACTGCAAACAGATCAAACCAGTCAATCTTAATGAAAATCAATCCTGAATATTCACTGGAAGGACTGATGCTGAAGCTGAAGCTCCAATACTTTGGCAACCTGATGCGAAGAGCTGACTCATTGGAAAGGACCCTGATGGTGGAAAAGATTGAGGGCCAAAGGAGAAGGGAGTGGCAGTGGATGAGATAGTTAGATATCATCACTGACTTGAGTTCAGTTCAGTTCAGTTCAGTCACTCAGTCGTGTCCGACTCTCTGTGACCCCATGAATCGCAGCACGCCAGGCCTCCTTGTCCATCACCATCTCTCGGAGTTCACTCAGACTCACGTCCATCGAGTCCGTGATGCCATCTAGCCATCTCATCCTTGGTTGTCCCCTTCTCCTGCCCCCAATCCCTCCCAGCATCAGAGTCTTTTCCAATGAGTCAACTCTTCGCATGAGGTGGCCAAAGTACTGGAGCTTCAGCTTCAGCATCATTCCTTCCAAAGAGATCCCAGGGTTGATCTTCTTCAGAGTGGACTGGTTGGATCTCCTTGCAGTCCAAGGGACTCTCAAGAGTCTTCTCCAACACCACCGTTCAAAAGCATCAGTTCTTCGGCTCTCAGTCCAACTCTCACATCCATACATGACCACAGGAAAAACCATAGCCCTGACTAGACGGACCTTAGTCGGCAAAGTAATGTCTCTGCTTTTGAATATGCTATCTAGATCGGTCATAACTTTTCTTCCAAGGAGTAAGCGTCTTTTAATTTCATGGCTGTAGTCACCATCTGCAGTGATTTTGGAGCCCAGAAAATAAAGTCTGACACTGTTTCAACTGTTTCTCCATCCATTTCCCATGAAGTGATGGGACCGGATGCCATGATCTTCATTTTCTGAATGTTGAGCTTTAAGCCAACTTTTTCACTCTCCTCTTTCACCTTCAACAAGAGGCCCTTTAGTTCCTCTTCATTTTCTGCTGTAAGGGTGGTGTCATCTGCACTTAGTGGACATGAAATTGAGCAAACCCCAAAAGATAGTGAAGGACAGAGGAGTCGGGTATGCTATAATTCATGGGGTCACAAAAAGTTGAACCTGACTTAGTGACTGAACAACAGCTGTATGTATATTTATGTGTGTAAAAGACCTAAAATTTTTCATTTACCGCTTTAATAGGTCAATAGATGATGTCTTACTTTGATAAATCACAGTATAGCTGGGTAGCAGTAGACATAGTTAGAAACATTAAAAAGTTGTTGTCCTTGGCAGTATGTAAACTGGGTAGTAAACAGAAGGGATAATCTTTAAAAAAAAAAAAACATATATATTGCTGTTAGTAATGGTTCAATTCTTCAACTGTATACTCATATTTCTTTAATTTTTAAGTTTGTAGATCCTTGCCATCATTGCTACTTGACCATCCCTGAATCTATCAGTTTCCTCTTTAGCTTTACAATGCCTCCTTTCTTTCTCCCAGTTGTCCCTTCAGTAACGTGGAATTGGGCTAAAATCACTATTATGCACATTCAGAGTTCTTAGAAAGATAAGAATTTATTCCCCCTGCGGTGCTTCTTTTTCAGTTCTGAGCACAGCAAAGACATGTTACATAACTCAGAGTTTCAACAAACACCTGGAAATCAGGCTGTGTGTATTGCTCAGATGAGACCAGACATGAAGAGATTGGTAGTGACACGTGTTGTCACTTCTCTCTCTGACAGCAGGCAAGTGGCACACTGTATATACAAGGTCTGATACCATGCTCTCAAGATGAGAAAAAAAGGAAAAGGTAAGTGAAAAATAACATTTCAGAGAGAGCTAGCTGGGGAAATAATGGCAAATTACACATGATTTAGCTTTGCTCTTGGCTTTTATAAAGACTCAAGAACTATGAACTGAGCGGTTGAGCCCTAATTAAGTCTCCTCTTGATGTCTGCACTGCACACCCAGTTCTCAGGCTGTGTTTTAAAAGGCATCATATCAGCTTCTAATTCATCTGCTTTTTTTCCTGCCTTGCTTTATTTTTTTTTAATTTCCCCTTTGTTTTCCTTGAGTAAAATGAGGTTAAAGTGAGTCATTAAGAATTAAGAAATTGCCCAATGAAAAAATAGCTCAGATGAATTTTAATTAGAGTCTAATTTAATGGGATTTGAACCCACCACACTGGAAGTCTATAGCTGTAACTTCAGTCATTAAATTGCAAGGCCTTTGCTTAAACTCAGAGGGAGTTTAGAGAGATTATTTTGGCTGCTTAAAGACACCATGTTTTTCCATTAATGCCAGGGAAATATATTGAGGGAATAAAATATTACTAATAAAAATAAATGTGAAAGTTGTAAATTTCAAACAATGTAAGACCCATAGTTCATACCTGAATTTCCAAATGTGTATGTGACATTTCATTAAGCTTAAAGCTGAAGACACACTGTATTATGTCTGACCTCTTTGAAAAAGGAACCTAAATATTTCTGCACTTTGTCATCCCTTGGTATCTAACAATAATAAGGCAGAAAATATGATAGGATCTAAGTCTAGAGAAGGCTGTTATGGAAACTCTCTGGTCCTGAGCTCAGACATGAGGCATTGCCATGAACTTTAGCATCCCCAGTCCTCCCACTGCCTTCCAATGGGTTGTTTTCATTCATAAAATGGGAACAGTGAAATATATCAATTTGGATGGGAGATTATGAGGTACATCAATTAAAATCAACACCTCAAACCTTTCCAGAAAAGGTAATGCATGTTAAGGGTGAGACAGAATTCCCAGAGGGATTTGAACTCATTATCTCAGAAGTTAAGTGCTTCCACCTTGAACCACTAGGCTGTACGGCCTTGAGAAATACCCCTGTTGGTTTCAGTCACTAAGTCAGCCACTGGAGGGAGCCAAGATGACTCCCAGAGTGTAGTTGAATATGCTGAACTGGTAGGAAAAGATAATTTTAAAATGGCACGTAAGGATGACAGAATTTGAACAAAATCCCTTTTATTTATTTATGCCAAAATCTGTGTGAATGTAAAATGCCATCTCAATCATGCTTTATTTATGGTGTGGTTTTTCTTTGGGGAAAAAAAAAAAGAAGCAAGCAGAATGTTGGCTTGACTTTCTCCTCTGACTGATTCTCATTCCCGCTGGCAAGTGAGCCATGTGGAGAGCTCGGACACCAGAGCAAGCCCCAGCACAGGCCGAGCCAGGTGTGGGCACGCTCCTGACTCAACTTGCCTGGTCTGATTTGGGCAGGTTAGAAAAGGCATTGCTTGTCATTTCATGCAGCTAAAAATCATGCCTATGCCTCTCCTTGAATAGAGAGATGTGCAATATGTAAAATTCCTAAAGACAATTTTATTTATAGCTGTTGCAAACAATGTTTATACAAAGTTTATTAAATATGTCACCCACATTGATTTATCCCAACCAATCTCTTCAATCACTAATATTTATGTGATCGGTTCAGTTGCAACAATTATTTTATATGCTGTAGAGTATGTTATAACTAGGGATTCACCCTGGCAATTATATGAAAGATAAAATGCTTCCTGAAGACCTTAGGGCAGGCCAGGAAGTATATTATTGGACACAAGGTGGTTTTAACTGAATGCCACAGCACTTAATTTAGAGCAAGAGATGTAGAGCATCTTACGATTTAAAAATGAAAGCTAGTTTTGTGTTCTTTCTGGATTTTTCTCATTTCTGGGATGGTAGTAAAATCCTCTGCACAATTCCTTTCTCACATCCAAACCTTGGGCCTGGGAACACTTTCATCTCTTTGAAACACTTGTCATCTCTTTGAAATTCTGTCAGTTTTTGCTTCTCGGCAGCATTTGTCTTTATTTAGTGCCCAAAGTGGGCAGGAGAGTCTATTTGGCATTTACAAACACCTATGAAGGAAACTAGACACATGTTCGTTGCCTGAAAGGATCTGGCATCTGATATGAGGGGCTGAAGCATGGTTAATCAAGAAACCAGAATTTTCTAAAGAGCCCAAGGTAACTGTTGAAATTATGAGATGATACGCTCAACAAAACATAAAACGTTATTAAAAACTCAAGTGAATGCAACTTCTTCTGTTTCCTAAGAAAGACTCAAAAGTCCTTTGTTTGGCAAAACTGATTTGACAGACCCATTTCAGTTAGGAGAGTAGGGCCTCAGGGCATGGCATGAAAATAGACAATAATACAAAGAGGAATCAAAACTGTTTTGCAGAAGAAGTTAGCAGTCTTTCAGGGCTGAAGTTCACTGTAGAAAGGAGAGAGGGCACAAGTTTGAGATCTAGGAAGAAAGAGGAGGGAGAACCAGAAGAGAAGATGATCACCGAAAATTGTTTTCTTCCAAGGCTGGAAATGACCTTGAGCGCAGACATGTGTCATATTCAAGCTGGACAATTTTGCTTTGCTGTTGTGTATGCCTCTGCTTGCTCCCAAATCAATGTTTTGGGAAGTGGGGAGTCCAAACTCAAGTAAACTATTTCATAAAAGCATATAGTGATAATTGATAAACTGAGATAATTTGGTCTTTGGTCAAAGCAAAAATACAAAACCAAAGGTAACTAGAAGTGTTTTGTCAGCACTCACCCTAACTTCCATAATCTCTGGGGAGACTGGGAGGAATCCTCACTGAGAGATGAGGACTCCTTTTAAAGTAATTTAATCTCGGGGAACAGAGTGAACCCTGACCTAAGGGTCATATAACATTGCCGCAGGCAACGAATGGGTTCTTCCAGTTCTGCAGTAGAAACCGGCTTCTACGCTTTTCTTCCTCCTACTATATATTTTTCAAAAATACTATTTCTGTCTGTCAGGAGAGATTTTTTCCACTGACCAAGTTGTCCTCTTTAGTTGCTATTAGATTTGATTTTCAGGCTGTTTCATTTCATAGCCTTTTCTAGCAATTAATATAGACAGTGAAGAACTTTGGGGCCATGGATTTGGAAATACTTGTGTAAAACCAATCACTCTCAAGTAGAATCTATTGAACTTGTAGAAACTTAGTGGTCAACTCTTTGAGGAAGGCAATTATCCGTGAGTTACATGAATAAATCAATTGATTGACTGTTAATTGAACAATCCTGGTACCAGGCTGCAAGCTGGACAAAAGATGAAGAAATCTTCATCAGCAGCAAGTATGCATGTTCATGAGGAAGGAAGTGAGTGATCAATCATTTAGGAGAACCATCAAAACAGTATGGAGTGACTCTCATCTTTTTGGTCCAATTTATCATTTAATGCAAAGAGGAAAGATTTGACTTCAGCTTGGTAGTAGAAATTTGGGCTTTGCCTCATAGGTTCATAAAACTGGATTATCTGTTAGGAAAAGTTTGCAGAACCTAAGATATTAGAGACTCTAATTGTGGCTGCTAACAGATATGTTAGCATTACATATAATGCTATGTAACCTTAGCATTAAGTTGGTATCCAGAAAAAAACTATATAACCAACTTAAGGGGTTCATAGTTGTACACGGTATGATGTTATACTATTCTTTTACACTCTTCCTCTGGGAATCTTAGTTTATAGCTCTTGACAAAGAATGCTCATTCAGTAAAGTCCTACAGGGATATAGTATAACGTTGCTGACAGTTAAGATTCCCCAAATTTCTGTGTCCTGTGAGACCGTGATGCACAGTATCTGGGGCCTACTTGATATATTCCCTCCGAGTCCCAAGTTCCATTGAACTGCCAGCCCGCTTTGGTATCTGATTGCCACAATTCCTTGATATATGAAATCATGGTGGAATTTCCTTGGAATGATATATCTTAAGCCGGGATAGCATTCAATGACTTCCAGATGCCGTCACAATGATGGTCCACTGCGTAAGGAATTACTGCAGATTATCTCCCCTTTGATTTGTCACAGTTTTGTATGGAGTTTATTATCAGAAGAAATATTAACCTAACCTTCCACAGCAGCTTATTTCTGAAATCTTCAGACAATATTGAAAAAAAAGAACAAAAAAGGAGACTGTTATTCCTTTTACTGACATGAGAATGGTCAGTTATTTCTGCTAAGCTCTCAGAAAAAAAAATGAAGGAAAATCCCATAGTTCTGAAGTGCTTTCTGTCCTAAGCATGGAATAAATATCCAGTGGTCTAGAAAGTGTTCATCTAGAGAGTGAACAGGGGCAAAGGTAACAGAATTGGGAAGGTGCTGTCAACAGTGCACTGAGCGGGGAAGAGCAGGGTTCTTTCTGGCTGCCACCTACTTTGGCCTCTAGGCTGCTGCCATGCATGTGATCTTGGATTCTGCACCACAGACCTATGCAAAACTAATTGTTCATGTGATTTTCTTTCTGAGCCACTGCAGATGTCCTTTTCTGTAACAATTTAATTAACACTTTAAAATAATGATGCATTAATTAATGCCAAATTACAATGAAAATCCTGGAGAATTACACTTTATATCAACATTAATGCAAAATGAGTTCCTCCTGGATAATTTTTCTTACAATGAATACAAAAAGAGATAATACTAATTAGGCCATCAATTTAAATTTACCATAATTTCAATCCATGTCATTTATCTGCTTCCCAGCACAAAACAATTCTGGTCTACCACACGTTTATACTGCAGTAGGGATGTCTGTGTAGCAATCAAGCCAGGGTCAACTTTAAGGTATTGTAAGATGGGCCTGAATTTTGTATCTCAGTTATTGAAAACAGTGTGTGTGTGTTTAAGAAAGAGAAAGTAATACAAAGCTTTAGTAATAAAATGTCTTGATTTGAATAAAGTTACATACTCAGTGTTATGATATGCATGACATAAGTCATCAGGCTGTCTATCAAGTCACATTTAATTCAGTTTATTTTTCAGTCTCAAGGTCATGACCCAGGAGTTAGAAGAACTGTAGTATCTCAGGGCCATTAGTTTCTGAGCAGACCTAAATCACCTCTTCCCATGTTCAAAAGTGATACCATCAGCACCTGTTACATTTCATTTTCATTGCTTCTAATAAGCAGATGTTCCTTTCAGCATGAGGAAGAGAGCAGGTCCCAAAGGTAAACTTTACAACGTGTGTGAAAAAGGAAAACACGGCGGTGGCTCTTCCATCTCGTCTATTTTCTTTCTTCAGTGACCCTTCACACTTGTCTTTCATGTTGGGATTCACTTCATGTCTAGGGCATTGAGGGTCTGTAGACCATTGTGCTTCTAAGTTAAACTGCCTCGACTAAATATTTTCATAAAATCTTAAATGTTTTATTCTTATGTAAGTCTTTCAACAGTAAGAGAGTTCACTGGGCCACATTCCTTCAGCTGTGTGCTTGCTAAGTTGCTTCAGTCGTGTCCCACTCTTTGCAACCCTAGGGACTGTAGCCCACCAGGCTCCTCTGTCCATGGGATTCTCCAGGCTAGAATACTAGAGTGGGTTGCCATGCCCTCCTCCAGGAGATATTCCTGATCCAGGGATCGAACCTATGTCTCCTGCAATTACAGGCAGATTCTTTACCACTAGTGCCACCTGAGAAGCTCCGTCCTTCAGGGCTTAATCTTAAATTATACTCTCTTTTTGACAAGGAAGTCTAAGATGATAGAAAGTCCCAGCTCTCATATTTGGGAATCCTGACATACACTTTGCTGCTGCTGCTGCTGCTCATGTCGGACTCTGTGCAACCCCATAGATGGCAGCCCACCAGGCTCCCCTGTCCCTGGGAGTCTCCAGGCAAGAACACTGGCTAAAGTACTGCAAAAACATATTTAATAAAATGACCAACTGGAATGCAGAAGTAGATATGGAAATATGCCAGCAAAATAAAGAAACTTCCAACAGTAAGAATCTCTACCTTCAGAAGGGATAACATCAGAATGTGGTGTAGTTCTTATACCTCTGGGGCACTTTCCTGGATGTGTGCTAACTCCTTTTAGCAATTTATCACCACACCCCTCTTGTAGATCACTTTTCCCTTCTATAAAATGACAAAAACTTTGCTCTTTATAGTTTGATTTTCCCATGTTCTAAATCAGCAGTGGAAATTTCTGCTTGCCCAGGTGTTCTCAAGGAAAGTAGGCAATGGGCCTAAATGAAGTCTGGCAGAAAGAAATTAATTTTAAAAAATCAATAAGCTCTGCCTTTGTTTTTATTCAGCTTTAGGGGAATACATATCAGTGACATTTACCTTGGACCGTGTCTCCATGCCTGAAATAATAAGAGCATGTCAGAGCGGATCGGGGGCATAGGTGATCCATTCCACCTCCTCTGCCTGGTTGACTGCCAGGTGGTAGATGATGAAGACAGCTGAAAACTCGATCTTGTAGGACTACTTGGAGTCATACAGTCATCTTGCAACCATATGTATCTACCAGAGGGATAAAATGATGCAATTCAACATGTGTTCCTTGTTTACATCTGTAGAGTTGTTCATGAGGATGGTAAAAGTCTCTAAGCTAGTTCGTCATATATGCCATTAATTATATGCTTGAAATTTCTTAAGGTAATTCTAGAAATTAAACAATATATCCTCATAGCTTAGCTCAATATGTCAATATTTGTTTATTTGCTTCTTATGATACTTACATTCTCTTCCTACTCCATTCCCCTATCAGGAAATACTAGTAAAAAAACCATGCAAATTTAGGAACATTCTGAAATGGAACTGTTTTACAAAGATATGAATTGTGTCATGTTGCTGGCAGATGAATGTTTTCAAATCTGTTCTTTTAATAGTATCTTAGCAAGGTTATTATACAAAGAAACTATTTAGACTATTTCTCAGTTGACATAATTTAATCCTTCTAGTTTTAGGTTTATTTTGAATGGTGAAGGCAATGTGTCTCAAATGCTGGGTTGCATTGAGTTAGAAATAGTAACTTTACAAAAGAAAAAAAAAAGTGTACTTTCTTATTAAATGATCTTCCTCATTTTCTTCACCCACATTTATCCAAGCACAGAACAAGCAGGAACCATAAGACCCTAGTGGCTAGGTCTCAACTTAACATCATGAGTAGAAACCTGTTAGCCCCAGATCTTCTTCCCCTCTTGGATTTTTGCATTGCTACTTTGCCCTTAAACTCTGGAATTAGATGGGAATTCAAATTTCACCTCTACTCTAGGAAGCTACCTACCCTCACTAAGCTTCAGTTTTCTCATCTACAAAGTGGAAATAATAGTACAAGTGGTTTTGAAGATGTATAGAATGAAAGTGCTTATACAGTGTTGTGTACCTTTAGTTCGGTTTCTGTTGGTTGAAAATCCATTCGTTGTTTCTGCAAACATTGACTGATCACCTTTCAGTGACAGTCACAAGCCTCTGGCAATAATAAGATGATTAAGATAAATTCTTTATCCAAAAGAACTTCACAGTCTAGGTGCCCATTTAGGTGGAAGTTCAGTTCAGTTCAGTTCAGTTCAGTTTAGTCTCCCAGTCGTGTCTGACTCTTTGTGACACCATGAACTGCAGCACTCCAGGGCTCCCTGTCCATCACCCAGGGCTCCCTGTCCATCACCAACTCCTGGAGTCAATGCAGACCCACGTCCATTGTGTCGGTGATGCCATCCAGCCATCTCATCCTCTGTCGTCCCCTTCTCCTCCTGCCTTCAATCCTTCCCAGCATCAGGGTCTTTTCAAATGAGTCAGCTCTTTGATCAGGTGGTCAAAGTTTGGAGTTTCAGCTTCAACATCAGTCATTCCAATGAACACCCAGGGCTGATCTCCTATAGGATGGACTGGTTGGATCTCCTTGCAGTCCAAGGGACTCTCAAGAGTCTTTTCTAACACCACAGTTCAAAAGCATCAATTGTTCAGCACTCAGCTTTCTTTATAGTCCAACTCTCACATCCATACATGACTACTGGAAAAATCATAGCCTTGACTAGGCAGACCTTAGTTGGCAAAGTAATGTTTCTGCTTTTGAATATGCTGTCTATATTGGTCATAACTTTCCTTCCAAGGAGTAAGCATCTTTTAATTTCATTGCTGCAATCACCATCTGCAGTGATTTTGGAGCCCAAAAGAATAATATCTACCGTGATTTCCACTGTTTCCCCATCTATTTGGCATGAAGTGATGGGACCGGCTGCCATGATATTCGTTTTCTGAATGTTGAGCTTTAAGCCAACTTTTTCTCTTTCCTCTTTCACTTTCACCAGAGGCTTTTTAGTTCCTCTTTACTTTCTGCCATAAGGGTGGTGTCATCTGCATATCTGAGGTTATTGATATTTCTCCCAGCAATCTTGATTCCAGCTTGTTTCTTCCAGTCCAGCATTTCTTATGATGTACTCTTAATATAAGTTAAATAAGCAGGGTGACAATATACAGCCTTGACGGACTCCTTTTCCTATTTGGAACCAGTCTGTTGTTCCATGTCCAGTTCTAACTTGCTTCCTGACCTGCATACAGGTTTCCCAAGAGGCAGGTCAGGTGGTCTTGCACGCCCAATCTCCTTTAGAATTTTTCACAGTTTATTGTGATCCACATACTCAAAGGCTTTGGTGTAGCCAATAAAGCAGAAATAGATGTTTTTCTGGAACTCTCTTGCTTTTTCGATGATCCAGCAGATGTTGGCAATCTGATCTGATTCCTCTGCCTTTTCTAAAACCAGCTTGAACATCTGGAAGTTCACGATTCACATATTGTTGAAGCCTGGCTTGGAGAATTTTGAGCATTACTTACTAGCATATGAGATGAGTGCAACTATGCGGTAGTTTGAGCATTCTTTGGCATTGCCTTTCTTTGGGATTGCAATGAAAACTGACCTTTTCCAGTCCTGTGGCCACTGCTGAGTTTTCCAAATTTGCTGGCATACTGAGTGCAGCACTTTCACAGCATCATCTTTTAGGATTTGAACTAACTCAACTGGAATTCTATCACCTCCACTAGCTTTGTTCATAGTGATGCTTCCTAAGGCCCACTTGACTTCACATTCCAGGATGTCTGGCTCTAGGTGAGTGTGAGTGATCACACCTTCATGATTATGTGGGTCATGAAGATGTTTTTGTACAGTTCTTCTGAGTATTCTTGTCATCTCTTCTTAATATCTTCTGCTTCTGTTAGGTCCATATGATTTCGGTCCTTTATTGAGCCCATCTTTGCATGAAATGTTCCCTTGATATCTCTGATTTTCTGGAAGAGATCTCTAGTCTTTCCCATTCTATTGTTTTCCTCTCTTTCTTTGCACTGATCATTGAGGAAGGCTTTCTTATCTCTCCTTGCTATTCTTTGGAGCACTGCATTCAAATGGGTATATCTTTCCTTTTCTCCTTTGCTTTTCATTCTCTTCTTTTCACAACTATTTGTAAGGCCTCCTCAGACAGCCATTAGCTTTTTTTTTAGGTACAAGAATAAATAATTAAAATACTCTATGTTATAATGGAGGCATGAACAAAATACCACATAGTAACAAAAATGGAGAGATTAACTTTGGGGGAGTTGGAGGAGGGATCCACATAATAGGTGATATTTGAGTTACAGTCCAGTGAAGAATAAACACAGCACCATTCTAAGAAACCAGGACATATGTAGAAAAGAGGCAGGTTCATCATGTGTCAAGTTGTAGATATGGACACATATAGATTCATAACAGCTTGTTTATGAGGACAGAGATTAAGTGAGTTTGGATGTAAATGATCAAAAACATGTATTTTCCTTCCTATAACTCTGGAGAGTTTGGTAAACATAACCAAGGTCTTAAATTTTTAGGTATACTATGCCATAGCATTTCTGTTTGCAGGAATTTGTCTTAAGAGAATTGCCATGAAATAAGAATAAAGTTGTGGTATGAGTTTCTGGTTCTCACCAAGATGGCAAGCTAGAAGAGCTGCTGGATCCCTGCCTCTAATCAAGCATAGAAACATTAAGAAAAAATGAGAAACAGACTCTAGGACAAACAATATCACAAAACTGAAAAACCAACGAGGCCACAGTGGATGGTTGACTTTTGAATGTGTGGTAGTACTGGATGCACAAAGAGACAATAAATGGAGACACAAAATATAACTGGTTATGGCAATAAATATGTGAACCTGGCCAGAAAGTTTTAATTTTTGTTCTCACCTTTCCTTCCATTGGGGCTTCCCTGGTGGCTCAGAGGTTAAAGAGTCTGCCTCCAATGCGGGAGACCTGGGTTCAATCCCTGGGTCGGGAAGATCCCCTGGAGAAGGGAATGGCAATCCACTCCAGTATTCTTGCCTGGAGAATCCCATGGACAGAGAAGCCTAGTAGGTTACAGTCCACGGGGCTGCAAAGAGTCGGACACAACCGAGTGACTTCACCTTCACATTTTCCTTCCATTATCTTGTGACCTTTAATGTCTGCTATTTTTTTGAGACCTATACTCTCAGTATTTGGGTCTGAGGGATAGGATAAAAGTAGCATAGCAAAAATCCCTGAAGGTAGGAATAATTGGGGGAACAAGTTCCTGCCCATCGGTTGTCCTCAGGTACCCCCTTGTTTGCCCTGGCCCTCTGAACCCCAGAGTTGGAGGTCACTACGCAGAGTTTGCCTCCTGACACTGTTGCTTGGCGACAAGACTTTCCCAGAGGAGTTACCTGGTGGGACTGCAACGAAAGGGAGTGGTCCACAATGATTGTATGCTGACTCATGTCTCGCTCTGGGCTCATCCTTCCTTTTCCTTATGCTTGCTTATCTGTCTTTGGTCCTTAGGCTGTTCCACTGCGCATTTTACCAGACAAAGAGCAGCAGGCACTCACAAGAGAACATGGACTCATGGACCTAGATAGCAAGCATACTATGGCATTTAACTTTCTTACAGAACACACACCAGACTGGGTAACATACATCTTCTAAGAGCAAACTTTTAGGAGACATGGATGAATATTCTAAAATAAGTATGATTAAAATACTTTTGGGGGAACAGAACGAGGAATAAGTTAAAAGATCAGAATGAGAAGTTCTGGGCTTCGCTTGTAGCTCAGTTGGTAAAGAGTCTGACTGCTATGCAGGAGACCTGGGTTCGATCCTTGGGTCAGGAAGATTCCCTGGAGAAGGAAATGGCAACTCACTCCCGTATTCTTGCCTGAAGAATCCCATGGACAAAGGAGCCTGGCAGGCTACCGTCTATGAGGTCACAAGAGTCTGACACAACTGAGCGACTAAGCACACAACACACAGCACGCACCCAGTCAGCAGGAGGTAGGATGAGGAAGTAGAAGATAGAAAAGCTAAGAGTCACAGCAGCTGGAAATAGAAGTGACGTTATGTAAACACCAGAAAGCTCAGGGGAGAAAAACGGAATGAAATAGTTAAAGAAATAAGAAAAATGTGACAGGATTTTTGCAAATTTCAAGGCCTTAGAATGACAAGGGCTGGTAGAGCACCAAACAAGAAAAATAAGGAAAGCCTCCCACAGGGACTAGCAAAGAGAAGTGGTGGACTTTACAATCTTCCAGAAAGAAAGAGCAGTTCATCTACAAGGAAAGAAGAATAAGATTGGCATCAGATTTCTCCCACAGCAACAGCGGATGGAAGAAAAATTAGTGTGCTTAAGAACTGAAAGTAAATATTTAATTACAAAAATATTTACTGTGACATTTCTTATATATAATAGGAAAATATTGAAAGCACCTTGAATGTCCATACAATGGCATACCATACATCCACTTAAAATTATGTTACAGAAAAATGCTTTAAACTTAAGAAGATTGTCACAATGAATAGATTTCTCTATGAGTATAAGAGATTCTTCACATGCCTAGTATGATTCCATTTTTGTGTATGTGGAAAGAACTGAAGAATATATGCAGAAAGTTTAGTTTTTATCTCTGACGGCTAGCTGGAACTACATATACTACTTCATTTTTGCTTAACATCTACATTTTCTCATATGAGATTTTGCTACTTTTTTAAAGGAAAAAAGTATGACTTAACTATTGATTTATCTCTGAGAGAACTCCAAGACTAAATACTAATTGGGAGTGATTTTAGACGCTCAGAAGCTGTTACAACGGTTCTGGGCGATGTGACAGGATTGAATTAAGACAGTGGCAAAGGGGATGGATCTAGGGGGCTCTATTGGACTGACATGCAGGAGAAATGAATAGGAGTTTGTTAGCAGTTGAATAGGGGACATGTCAAGGATGACTCTGAAGTTTCTAGCTCCTCTCATATTTTACTTATCAACTCCTAAATTTAGGTTTGAAAGAACTATTATACATGCCCTTCTAAAGAAATGTTGTGATACAAAAGGTAGGTATTTATACTATGTTTCCAGCAGCTCCTTCTATGAAAGCACTTTTGAAGCTGATTTGTATGTACACCTACATTGTGAGCCACGGATATTTTATTTTCAAGAAAAACATGCTCTACGAACTCTTTCCCAACCTGTGTCATTAAGCAAAAGCAATTGCTTTATTCACCACCACCCTCTGCCTGAGATCTTTTGAATGCAGCTTCAAAGGTACATTCCATGAATATATCTTTTTCCCATGTGTGTTGAAACCTGCTGGCAAAATATGTGTTATTTCATACTTCTGTGAAAAAAAAATGGGCCATGTACATGAATGGGCAATTTACAACAGAACCAAAACAAATGATGGCTACTATAAGAAAACATGTTAAATTATCTTAGTAATTAACATTAAACCTAGTTTCAAATGGCAAAATAACCTCTTAAAAAGATAATGCACAATGCTGGCAGGTTGTTGATGAGATGAACATTTTCTTATATGGTTAGCATACTTTCTGGAAAAATTCGTCACTATTTGAGAAGAACATTAAAACTAATTTTTCCTTCCAGCCCAGCAATCACATTTTTAAAATTTTATATTAAGCAAATAATTACAAATATAGTTAAGGATTAACTAATTGATGTTTAAGACAGGATAGTGGCCAAATAAGTTGTATATTTACTAAAAGAACATTTTCCCCAAAAGTTTAATGATATGAAAGAATATTCATGATACCTAAGTGACAAACTCTGTATGCCATAGAATTTTGATTTTAAATAGTTTATTTTTGCATTAAAAAAAGGGAAAGAAAGAACCTGAAATATCAGCATTAATTATCTCTAAATAGTAGGATTATTGATAATTTTGCTATAATTATTGGCTTTTAAGTTTCTAAAGTGAAACGTACAGATTTTAAAATGGAGATAATTATTAAAAGTAATTTATTTCCTATACACTTTCAGTGATGTTGGGCACTCATCATTACCTTATCTTTTTTTTCTTTTCGTATATGTATATAAATAGATAACTGGCACAGATATAAAAATCAGTCCAGTAATTTAGGAAAATTACCACTTGGCCATAGACATGTGTTTATTTAACTAGGATGTTGTCTGGAAAGTGTTCCTCATTTAGTAAAAATTTACTGAGGGGCATAAATCTGCAATCTGTCGAAGGTGGAAAGGATAGAAATAATACAGTCCAAACCTCATTTTACAAGAGGGCTTTGTGAAAATTTATTTTTGTTATGAATCTCTGGGAAGCCATTGAAGGCTTTCAAATGCAGAAATGAGATAATTAGATAATTTTGGTAATAATGTGGATTGTTGATTGGCCGAGTAATAGTTGAGGGACAGGACATCCAGAGAGAAGTCTATTTTAATAATCCAGAAAGGAAGCAAGAAAATCATATATTGGGAAAGTGGTAGTGGATCTGATGAGCTGATGAGCTAGGTTAGGTTACTATAGAAGATGATACCATTGCCTGAGATAAATTATCAAATGTGCTCAGTCACTCAGTTGTGTCTGACTCTTTGTGACCCAATGGACTGTAGTCCGCCAGCCTCCTCTGTCCATGGGATTCTCCAGGCAATAACACTGGAGTGGGTTGCCATTACCTCCTCCAAGGATTCTTCCCAACCCAGGGGGCAAACCCATGTTTCCTGAGTCTCTTGCATTGGCAGGCAGATTCTTTACCACTGAACCACCTGGCAAGACCTCATATTTGTCCACAATCTTGCCATACTGTGGGCTTTTAAAAATACCAACTCATTGACTAATTAGGCTACATTTATATCTTCTTTAGAGGAACTTGAGTTTGTATTAATAAGTATTTACTGTTAACTTCATGTATTTTGAGAAATATAAGAGGAGACCTATGACTTAGGTAAATAGGACAGAGGCACTACACTTTAACTGTACGTTAATACTCTCTATGTTATGCTGTATCTTCCAGGCCATTTTTGTCCAGCCCATCATTTTCATAGCAACAATGACAAAAGTAACACCTAGAGAAATAGGACTATTTTTAAGTTTTCTACTTCGTGTCAATTAGAAACTAATTTGAAATGCTTTAGTGTAAAGGTGGAAGGTATTTCTGGTCCAGTCACCAGCTTTAATTAGTTGTTTTAAAACCAATATATTTTCTTCCTTTCTTTGGGCACCATATGTTCTTCTCCACTGAGATATGGATTTATGCCCTCACTGGGACATAGTAAACAGGCATTTTCAGAGGGGATGCTTTCTTGCAGGCATGTTCTGTTGACATCACCATGAATATACGAATGATCTTAGGAAAAAGGAAATTAAATGATAGGAAGTGCATTCTTATATTTTACTGAAGTTGTTGTGGATTCAACTAACAGCATTAGAACAATCTCAAAATTATTAGACTCCATCCATCCAGCCTGTAATTCAAGTGGTCAAGTCCTTCTTTGAATATCCCACAAAGGGGCTATTTGCTTTGTAAATATATTGTAAAAGCTTTTGATCTAGGTGAAATTTGTGTCCTTGTAGCCTGTATTTGTTGATCTTAGTACAAGAATCCCAGTTCCCACTTTGTATACCACTCTTAAGATCCTTCGTGTTGTTTTCTTCTTCATTCCCTTCACATGCTGTCCGTATCTTTTATTCTGTTCATTATCCTGATTGCTCTGTTATGAATGTGCACTAGTTTTGTACATATTTTTAAAATAAATTTACTTTTTAAAGTATGGAAATAAAAGCCCTCTTAACAATTTCTAAATTTGGTGAACTACTATTTAAAAATACATTTTGAAGGAAGATTTCTATATTGTTCTTCCTGCTTCCAGATATTTCTGTTCAATTTCAGTTTCCAACCAATTGCTGGAGTAATCTGTCTAAACCACACTTCCCACCAGTGTGTGTTAAGGCTGTCAGATAAGCAACAGCAAACCAAACTATCAGTTCTAGGGCATCATTATGGCTATTTCCTGTGTGCCTGTAAAGATAAATTGGAAGGAGCTGGACAGGATAGTGAGAGTCTTTACTGAGAAGTGGATCTGCTACTTGTGAAAGGTGAGGAGCAACAGAAGGAGAGTGAGTAAACAAAGTTTTAGGTTGCATGGTGCAAAAAAGTAAACGAAATGTACAGAAGACATTGTGTGTGTGTGTGTGTCTGTGTCTGTGTGTGTGTTAGTCACTTAGTCATGTCTGACTCTTGTGACCCCATGGACTGTAGCCTGCCAGGCTTCTCTGTCCATAGAATTTTCCGGGCAAGAATACTGGAGTGGGTTGCCTCCCCTGATAGCTCAGATGGTCAAGAATCTGCCTGCAATGCGGGATACCTGGGTTTGATCCCTAGGTTGGGAAAATCCCCTGGAGAAGGGGGAAGGCTAGCCACTCCAGTATTCTGGCCTGGTGAATTCCATGGACTGTATAGTCCTTAAGGTTACAAAGAGTCAGACACAACTGAGCCACTTTCACTTTGCCATTCCCTTCTCCAGAGAATCTTCCTGATTCAGGAATAGAACCTGGGTCTCCTGCATTGCAGGCAGATTCTTTACTGACTGAGCTACTACAGAAGCCCTATTTGCAATGTAATAAAGTCATGCTAATTTGAACTAAGAATTATTCCAAAAATATATTATTATTCAGAATCCATTTGGGAAACAAAATTCACTATAGAGACATCCAATAGAGATAATTTTTTTTGCATCATGCTTTATTATTGGAGAAGGAAATGGCAACGCACTCCAGTGTTCTTGCCTGGAGGATTCCAGGGACGGGGGAGCCTGGTGGGCTTCTGTCTATGGGGCCGCACAGAGTCGGACGCGACTGAAGAGACTTAGCAGCAGCATTGACTATAGTTCTATGTAGTATACAATAGGACTTTGTTGTTTATCCATTCTATATATGTAATACTCTGCATCTGCTCGTCCTAAACTTCCAAACCATGCCTCCCACTCTGCACCTCTTCCTTGGCAGCCATAAATCTGTTTTCTATGTCTGAGTCTGTCTGTTTCATAGATATGTTCATTTGTGTCATATGTCAGATTCTACATACAAGTGATATCATGTGGTATTTATCTTTCTCCTTCTTACTTACTTTGCTTAGTGTGATAATATCTAGGTCCATCCACATAGCTTCAAATGGCATTTTTTCATTCTATTTATTAATGAGTAATAATCCATTGGATATATGTACAGCACCTTTATCCATTCATCTGTCATTGGTCATATAAGCTGTTTGTAAATAGTGATGCTATGAATATAGGGATGCATAGATCTTTTTCAAATTATGGGTTTTTCTGGATACACGTCCAGGAGTTAGATTACTTTACTGTATGGCAACTCTGTTTTTAGTCTTTTGAAGAACCTCCATACTATTCTCCTTAGTAATTTCACCAAATTGCATTCCCACCAATAGTGGGAGAGTTCCCTTTTCTCAAGACCTTCTCCAGCCTTTGTTATTTGTAAATTTTTAATGATGGTCACTCCCAAGAGAGAGAATTTTATATAAAGACATGTTGATGAATACTGGAAAGGTTAAGATGGCAAAAAGAAAGGGAAAAAGAGTTGGAGGAACAAAGCTAATACCAAGGAAAAGTGACCACCTATGCCCACTTTTCTTTGATCTAGAATCAATCAACCTATTCCTGCTGTGACTACAGAACTGCCAGCAATTGCCAGCCATTGCCACAGTTTTGGAGCCAAAGGAGGGACCTTTGCTCTGCCACAACATTGGCGCCAAAGGAAGAACTTGTCCTGCTTTCTTCTTATTTCTCATTAGTACCTTCTACTAGCAGAACTCATCAGAAAGAAAGCAGTCAAGGAGAACTGAGAAACGTAGCTTGCAGACTTCTAACTTTCGATATACAGAAAAGCACAGAGAGAGAGTAAGGGTTGAGAGAAAATAAGCAAATGTCTAGTAGGTATGCCAGACAGCAAAAACTCAAGAATATCAAAGTTATAGTGTAACATAGAAGTGAGAATTTAAACTACATAAAGAAGTCCTAGTTTCACTTTTTTCTTATAGTTTTTATTTTTTAATGATGAGAATTTTTTAGCATATGAATTCTTGTACATATATTTTAAAAGAACTAGTATCCTTTGCTCCTGGGGTAAAAAAGATGAAAATTATACATATTCATTGGTTTATTCTCAACATTCTTATTGCTTTCACCAATAATATTTTTAAACTGCTCTTCCATGTAAGCAGAAACATAAATCGCTATTTCCAAGAGAAGTTCTGGGCAATTGGGCAAGGTAGGAGGATGGAAGGAAATTAATCATGAATTGCAAAGCGTACAGATCTTGGAAGATCTATCAAAGAAACATCAGACTCCTCTTCATGTCCTGAGGAAAATCCTCTTTGTTTCACCTCTGATTTTGGCCATGGTTAGAGCAGACATTTTCTTGAGACTTCTACCCATCTCATGCTGACAATGTCTTGTTCTAGAGGATCTAGTATCTCTAGGTCTTTCATTTCTGGCTGAGCTTCTCTCATTTTAAAAAAGAAGCTGGTAGGAGCAACAAGCCTGTGAAACCAAGAGGTACCATGATGTTAATGTTCCAAAGTGCATATCCAAATCAGTGGGAGACAGACTGAAATATAAATAATTCTCCTGGTCTACTGTGATATTACTGTAATGCTACTGAGTTATTTTTTATGTTCCTCAGAAAGTTTTGCTTGGAATTGAACCCCATTTATATCTGATATTTTATTTTTGGATTTCAATACACCATTCAGGCTTTTTAGCTTCAACTCTTTTCTTCAGTGATTGTTGTTCTCTCATAATTCTATGAATTTGGCTGACTTCAAAATTACCAGTAAGTATTTATTTGTTTATTTATTTTTAAACTGAAGTATAGTTGATTTACTTCAGGATCAGGTTCAATCCCTGGTTTGGGAAGATCTACCAGAGAAGAGAATGGCTGCCCACCCCAGTATTCCTGCCTGGAGAATTCCGCAGACTGAGGAGTCTGGCGAGTGACAGTCTGACTGTGACAGTCACAGTCAGACACCCTGAGCGACTAATGCTTTCACACTTTCATAATTGATTTACAATGTAGTATTAGTCCAGCAGAGTGATTCAGTTACATATATACCTATATGTAGCTATAGCTATATCTTCTTTCCTATTCTTTTTCTTTACAAGTTAGTAAAAGATATGGAATGTTGTTCCCTCTGCTACACAGTATGACTTTGTTTCTTGTAGTTTTATATAAAGTATCATGTATCTGTTAATCCTAAACTCCTAGTTTATCCTTTTGCTGCCCTTTCTCCTTTGGTAACCATACGTTTGTTTTCAATGTCTATGAGTTTGCTTCTATTTTATAAATATGTTATTCATATCATTTTTTTTAGATTTTATGTATAAGTAATATGTATGATATTTACCATTTTTAGCAACATGGGTGGACCTAGAGATTATAATACTAAGTGAAGTAAGTCAGAGAAAGACAAATATCATAAGACTTCTTTTGCTCAGCATGATGTTTCTGATGTTAACCCATGTCATGTATTTTAATAGTTCGTGCTTTTTTTTTTTTTTTTGGTGAGTTATATTTCATTGTATAAATATGTCACAGTTGATTTATGTTTCCATTTATGGACATCTGATTGGGCTATTTTGAATAAAGCTATGTTTTGATTCAATAATATTTTATTAAGTATTGTTGAAGTTGTATAATGTTTTTGCATCTATGTCCATGAGAGATATTTGTCTATAATTTTTTGTTAATATTTATTGTGAGATGTATCAGGATTATGCTGCCTTCATAAAGTAAGTTAGCAAATATTCCTTCTTCCTCTAACTTCTATAAGCCTTTGTATAAATTTGGTACTATTTTCCTTATATTTTGATGGAATTCACAAATGAAATCATCTGGGCCTGGAGTTTTCCTTGTGCAAGTCTTTTGACGATTGATTTAACTTTATTAGTAGTAGGATGTTTCAGATTTTCAATTAAAAGTCAGTTTTTGTAAACTGTTCCTCTCTGCCTCCAGGATTTATCTATTTCATCTACATTGTCAATAAGTTTGTGATACAAAGTTGATCATAATATTGTTTTAATGTCCTTTTAATGTCTGTAGGATAAGCAATGATAGCAACATTTTTGTTCCTGTTATTGGTAATCTCTGTTCTTTATTTATTTTTGATCAGTCTAACTAGAGGCTTAGTATTTTGTTGGTCTTCTAAAGAAAACCAAGTTTTTTCCATACTGATTTTTGTATTGCTTGTCTCTTCTTTATTTCACTAAAGTCTGCCTTTATCATAATAATTTCCCTAATTTTACTCACTTTGCCTTTAATTCCCTCTGTTCCTATGTTTCTGTCCTTTTGGGTTTTTAAATATTCTGAAAATTGCAATTTCATTTATATCTATTTGCATTATTTTTAGTAATTGCTTTAGGTATTCAAATATACATCTTTACATTTTCACAGTGAATCTAGAGCTAATATTGTGCCATTTTATGTAAACTGCAGAATGTTGCAATTGTGTATAGGATCATATAATATCTCTCACTTTATGTTCTCATGGACATAAAATTTTATTTCTGTATACATTATAAACTCCATGAGATAATGCTGTAATTTTTGCTTTAAATCATCATATGAATTTTAAAGAAATTTAGAGGTAAAGAGATTAGTCATTTATCTTCATATTTGCCATTTTCAATAGTCTTTATTCTTCCTGAGGATATGAGTTTCTAATTGGCTTAATTTTCTCTAGTCTCAGACCTGCCTTTGGCAATTTTTTAAATTTATGTCTGCTGGCAACAAATTCTCTAATATATATTTTTAATCCAAAATTTAGTTTCCCTACATTCTAGAAGGATATTGTTGCTAGATATAGAATTCCTGGTTGTTGAAAGATTTTGTTTGTTTGATATTTGCTTTCATCACCTTAATGATATCTCCCTATTCTCTTCTGGGTCCCAAAGTTTCTGATAAATAAGTGGTATAACTATTTATTTTTTCTCTCTGTATGTAATGCTTCATTTTTCTTTGCCTATTTGCAGTTTAATTTTCTCTTTTTCTTTGGTTTTGTGCAGTTTTATTTTAATGTATCTAAGTATGATTCTCACATATATTTCCTGCTTGGGAATTACTGAGGTTCTTAAATCTTTAAATTTGTGTCTTTATCATATTTTGAAAAACATTCATCTGTTATTTCTTTAAAATAACATTCAATTTAGATATGCCACATTTTGTCTACCTGTCCATCAGCTGGTGAGCACTTGGTTTTTTTTTTCCAGCTTTTGGCTACTGTGAACATCCTGTACAAGTTTTTGTGTGGACGTGTGTAATTTCTCTTGATATACATCTAAGAGTGGGATGACTGGGTCATAAAGTAACTGTATGTTCAATTTTTTGAGATAAACTTTTTTAAAAGGATTACATTGGCATATTACCACTGGCAATGAACTAGGGTTGATGAAGGAAGATTTAGGTTTGTCATTTTGCTATTTGATTTCCATATGTACTTTATTCCCTTTATTTCCATCACTGCCTTCTTTTGCATTAACTAAGGATTTTCTAGTATGTAATTATTTTGCTGTTTGTTTTGTGAATATTAAGAGTTTTTAAAGTTATTTTCTTACTAACTTCACTAGGGAGTACAACTGACATCTTGTTTATAACAATCTAGTTCTGATTAGTACCAACTTAACTTGAATAGTATATGAAACAGTTTGTTCCAACAAAGCCCTGTTGCTATTCCACTCTTGGTGGCTCAGAGGTTAAAGTGTCTGCCTGCAATGCAGGAGACCTGAGTTCAGTCCCTGGGTCAGGAAGATCCCCTGGAGAAGGAAATGGCAACCCACTCCAGTATTCTTGCCTGGAGAATCCTATGGACAGAGGAGCCTGGTGGGGTACAGTCCACGGGGTCGCAAAGAGTCAGACACGACTGAGCAAGTTCACTTTCACTTTGACATACAAATTACGTCTTTATACATTTCGAGTCCATCAACATAGCTTTATTAATAATGCTTTATGCAGTTGTTTTTCAACTGAAATAGAAGGAATTAGTTACCAGCAAAAATATATTTGTACTGTCTTCTATATTTACCTGTGTAGTTACCACCGCTAAAGAGCCTCTTGATGAAAGTGAAAGAGGAGAGTGAAAAAAGCTGGCTTAAAACTCAACCTTTAGAAAACTAAGATCATTGCATTGGGTTCCATCACTTCATGGCAAAAAATGGGGAAACAATGGAAACAGTGACAAACTTTATTTTCTTGGGCTCCAAAATCACTGCAGATGGTGACTGCAGCCATGACATTAAAAGACGCTTAACTCCTTGGAAGGAAAGTTATGACAAACCTAGACAGCATATTAAAAAGCAGAGACATTATTTTGTTAACAAAGGTCCATCTAGTCACGGCTCTGGTTTTTCCAGTGGTCATGTATGGATGTGAGAGTTGGACTATAAAGAAAGCTGAGCACCAAAGAATTGATGTTTCTGAACTGCGGTGTTGGAAAAGACTCTTGAGAGTCCCTTGGACTCCAAGGAGATCCAACTAGTCCATCTTAAAGGAGATCAGTCCTGGATGTCCATTGGAAGGACTGATGTTGAACCTGAAACTCCAATACTTTGGCCACCTGATGAGAAGAACTGACTCATTGGAAAAGACCCTGATGCTGGGGAAGATTGAGGGCAGGAGGAGAAAGGGATGATAGAGGATGAGATGGTTGGATGGTATCACCGACTCAATGGACATGGGTTTGAGTGAACTCCGGGAGTTGGTGATGGACAGGGAGGCCTGGCGTGCTGTGGTTCGTGGGGTCGCAAAGACTCAGACACGACTGAGTGACTGAACTGAGCTGAGGTGTCCTTTTACTTCCACCTGAAGGATTCCCTTTAGTATTTCTAAGGCAGGCTCCCTAGCAATTAATTTTCTCATTTTGTTTACTTGCAATGTTTTAATTTTGCCATTATTTTTGACCAATAGTTTTGTTGTTGTTGTTTATAGTCTTATTTCAGTCCTTTGAGTTTATCACCTCTTTATGACATCCTGGTTTTCTTGGTTTTGGTAAGTCAATTGTCACTCTCATTGAAAATTCTTTGTGCATGTTGAGTTTGTTTTTTCTCCCTGTTGCTCCTTCAAGGTTTTCTCCTTGTCTTTTGACAGTTTGGCTATGATGTGTCTAGATATGGATCTCCTTTTGTTTATCCTACTAATATTGTTTCAGGATTCTTGTATGTGTAGGTTAATGTTCATCAAATTTGGGGAGTTTTCAGCTATTCTTTCTTCAAATATTATTTCTGCCCTTTCCGACTCTTTTATTTTTCTTCCGGAATTTTCATATAGGCATATCTATCAGGCTTCTGAGTTTCTGGTAATTTTCCTTTAATTATTTTGTCTATACCTCAAAGTGGATAATTTCATTTGACCTATCTTCAAGCATACTTATTTTTCTTCTGTCAGTTCTTATCTGCTGTTAGTCCACTCTAGTGAATGTTTCATTTTAACAATCACACTTTTAAGCTCCAGCATTTCTGTTTGGTTTCACTTTATAATTTTAATTTTTTGTTCATATTTTCTGTTTTGTTGTTGTTGTTGACTCAGTCATATCTGATTCTTTCTGACCCCACGGACTGCAGCACACCTGGCTTCCCTGTCCTTCACCATCACCTGGAGCTTGCTCAAACTCATGTCTGTTGAGTCGGTGATGCCATCCAACCACCTCATCCACTATTGTCCTGTTCTCCTCCTGCCTTCAGTCTTTCCCAGCATCAGAGTCTTTTCTAATAAGTCAGCTCTTCACATCAGGTGGTCAAAGTATTGGAGCTTCAACTTCACCATCAGTCCTTCTAATGAATATTCAGGATTGATTTCCTTTATATTGACTGGTTTGATCTCTTTGCAGTCCAAGACTTTCAAGAGTCTGGTGTGAGACTTATCATACTTTCCTTTAGTTTTTAAAATGTAATTTTATTTCATTAGTTGAGCATATGTATGATATCTGATTTAAAGTTTTTGTCTTATAAGTCCAGTATTTGGACTATTGGACATGCTTTTCTATTTCTTCATATATCATGTAATTCTTTTGTTGAAATTTGGACATTTTAAGTAACATAGCATGCTAGCTCTGAGAATAAATCTTTGCCTCCTCCCCCAGCCTGTTCTTATTGTTGTGGTTTATTTGTTTGGTGAATTTTCTGGGAAATTATGTAATACCTTACTCTTTGTTATGTGTAGCCATTAAAGTTTCATCTCTGCTTAGTTATCTTTCTGGTCAGATAGTGATTGGACAGAGATTTTCTTAAATGACCTGAACCAGTAAGTTTCTCATGTCTGTTGAAGGGCCCAGTGGGTGTGTTGGAGTAGGCTTTCAATGCTGGAGTAGTTTGTACCTTAGCCTTTAGTTCTTGCTTGCACAGATCCTTAAGGTCAGCTATGGATAGAGACTAGAATCTCATCAAGTCTTTCTGTGGCACGTGGCACTGTGCTATACATGCAGATGGCCTTCTAGGTCCCCAGAAAGATGTTAGGTATCTTCAAAACCCCCCATGGAGATCTCAGTTCCCTTTAATTTTTTAGCTGCTCAGTTACCCCAACTGGCATTGCTGTCCTAGGAAACAGAGGTTAAACTATTATCTCTGACTATTTTAGACAAATGCCCCACAGACTTTCCTCATCCACTGAGCTCTGAGTGAGTTTGAGTAAGAACAAGCTCTGGGAATTTTTTTTACCATGAAGCTCCAAGACAGATCAGATAATAACATTTCTTTGGAGATGGATTTTTAAGAGAGTTCCAAACCCATTTGGTCCACTCCCATGACTGCTGGACTACTGCTTTTTAGTTACCATGGTTCCAAAGTGAAAGGTTCTTAAGGCCACTATAAAGTTGGGAGAAAGAAGATGGGAATAGAGTAAGTTAAAATGCCACAAATCTCAATATTCTTACTGAGATTCAACCAGTTTTCTTGAATAAACACTCCTTGGGTTGTTGAAAGCCTTTGGTTAATTCCAGGAGTTCTTAAAAAAATGATTTAACAATTGTTTATCAGTGTTCTCATCGCTTTTATGGAAGGGTGGATTTTCAGAGACCATTACTTTGCCAATGTTGCTTTCCAATAAACAGAGTAACTTATTTAATTCATAAATACTTCCATTTACTAAAATACTAATTCTTTAGGTACATCATAAAGTATTTGAAAATAGAATTTTAAAACAAATACAATAAAAAGTAACTATATATAAAAGTTCTAATATTCCCTGTTGTATCATAATAGATTGTCTTCCTGGAATATGAGTTTCCTAGATGAAACTTTCTGGGATAGACTTTTGTCAAATTTCACTTCTGGTATTATTGAGACCGCAGAAAATTTGTCATGGATTGTATTCTATTGATAATAAATGATAATATAGTAAGTGTAATTATCAGTGTATTTAAAAGGCTTTTAATTTAAGTTTTACAGCATGTGGGTCAAAGCCAAGCTTCTGGGATCAATTCTAGTCAAGCCCATTTGCTTAAGCTGCTTTTGTGCTACAAAGGCAGACTTGAGTAGTTACAATAGAGACTACATTGCCCAAAGAGCCTAAAATGTCTACTCTCTGGCCCTTTGCATAAAAAGTTTTCTGATCTTTGCAGTAAAGCAAGACTCAGAGTTGCACTGGACTCTGATGGCTCTGAAACTGGGTTGTATCCAAACCATTACCATATTTGTAAACAAAATAAAGATTTCTGGGTTCTGCCTCAGGAATCATAACATCAATAAGTTACTTGTTCTCTGATTTTTAGTTCAGCTTGGTGGATGAGGAGCCCTAGGAGACTGGAGGAAAGGAAAAACAGTGAGATCAGATTTATTTCCTTATTTCTTTCCTCCAATCTCCTCTGACTTAGACGACTTTCTCCATCTATTCCTCTGTGTATCAGTGTTCCCTCAATCAGCTCCTCTCCTCACACTTTCAGGTGTACAAGGGGTGGTTGAGTTTTTTATTATTTGGTGTATTTCACAATCCTGTATAGTTTTCCCCTATACACACTCTTTTTAATAATTCTTTTGTTTCAGTTCAGTTAGTTCAGTTCAGTTGCTCAGTCGTGTCCGACTCTTTGTGACCCCATGAATCACACCACACCAGGCCTCCCTGTTCATCATCAACTCCCGGAGCTCACTCAAACTCATGTTCATTGAGTCAGTGATGCCATCCAACCATCTCATCCTCTGTCGTCCCCTTCTACTCCTGCCCCCAATCCCTCCCAGCATCAGAGTCTTTTCCAGTGAGTCAACTCTCCACATGAGGTGGCCAAAGTACTGGAGTTTCAGCTTCAGCAACATTCCCTCCAAAGAAATCCCAGGGCTGATCTTCAGAATGGACTGGTTGGATCTCCTTGCAGTCCAAGGGGCTCTCAAGAGTCTTCTCCAACACCACAGTTCAAAAGCATCAGTTCTTCGGTGCTCAGCTTTCTTCACAGTCCAACTCTCACATCCATACATGACCACAGGAAAAACCATAGCCTTGCCTAGATGGACTTTGGTTGGCAAAGTAATGTCTCTGTTTTTGAATATGCTATCTAGGTTGGTCATAACTTTTCTTCCAAGGAGTAAAGCGTCTTTTAATTTCATGGCTGCAATCACCATTTGAAGTGATTTTGGAGCCCCCAAAATAAAGTCTGCCACTGTTCCCACTGTTTCTCCATCTATTTCCCATGAAGTGATGGGATGAGAAGCCATAATCTTATTTTTCTGAATGTTGAGCTTTAAGCCAATTTTTTTACTCTCCTCTTTCACTTTCATCAAGAGGCTTTTTAGGTCCTCTTCACTTTCTGCCATAACGGTGGTGTCATCTGCATATCTGAGGTGACTGCTATTTCTCCCCTGGCAATCTTGATTCCAGCTTGTGCTTCTTCCAATCCAGAATTTCTCATGATGTACTCTGCATAAAAGTTAAATAAGCAGAGTGACAATATACAGCCTTGACTGTACTCCTTTTCCTACTTGGAACCAGTCTGTTGTTCCATGTCCAGTTCTAACTGCTGCTTCCTGACGTGCATATAGGTTTCTCAAGAGGCAGGTCAGATGGTCTGGTATTCCCATCTCTTTCAGAATTTTCCACAGTTGATTGTGATTCACACAGTCAAAGGCTTTGGCATAGTCAAGAAAGCAGAAATTGATGTTTTTCTGGAACTCTCTTGCTTTTTCCATGATCCAGCAGATGTTGACAATTTGATCTCTGGTTCCTCTGCTTTTTCTAAAACCAGCTTGAACATCTGGAAGTTCACGATTCACGTATTGCTGAAACCTGGCTTGGAGAATTTTGAGCATTACTTTTCTAGCATGTGAGATTAGCGCAATTGTGCAGTAGTTTGAGCGTTCTTTGGCATTGCCTTTCTTTAGGATTGGAATGAAAACTGACCTTTTCCAGTCCTGTGGCCACTGCTGAGTTTTCCAAATTTGCTGGCATATTGAGTACAGCACTTTCACAGCATATTCTTTCAGGATTTGAAATAGCTTTTACTTCTCCTAAATTATACTAGTTTTAGGGTATCTTTTAAGCTGGAAACCACACTGAAACTCTAAGTCTTCCTACTCTTCTTTTTAACCTCAAAATTTCAATCTATCCTTTCCCTATACTGAACTCCTCTCTTAAAAAAATATTATCTGTCCCTTTCAGTTTTGTGCTATATTGAATTTTAAAATTCTACCTTCTGTTTCTTTCATCAAGTTGCTAATAAAATTGTGAACAGTTATGGCTAAGACTAATACCTGTGGATGTTTACTAAAAAGCTTCCTGATTGATTTGATCCATTTATGACAGTCTTTCGGAGAAGGCAATGGCACCCCACTCCAGTACTCTTGCCTGGAAAATCCCATGGACGGAGGAGCCTGGTAGGCTCCAGTCCATGGGGTCGCTAAAAATCAGGCATGACTGAGAGACTTCACTTCCACTTTTCAGTTTCATGCATTGGAAAAGGAAATGGCAACCCACTCCAATGTTCTTGCATGGAGAATCCCAGGGACGGAGGAGCCTAGTGGGCTGCCGTCTATGGGGTCGCACAGAGTTGGACACGACTGAAGCGACTTAGCAGCAGCATGACAGTCTTTGCTGTTATTACACTAGTTACTAATTAATTTATTAAAAAGCCTGTGGTCTTCATTCCTGTATTTTAGCCATTGTTGCTGTCCATGACACTCTGATTTCCCTAAAGTCTCATATTCATAGGAAGTACAAAATTTCAGAGATTATACGTATATGGTGGTTCAGTCACTAAGTCATGTCAAGTCTTGTGACCTCATGGACTGTAGGCCACCAAGTTCCTCTGACCGTGGAATTTTGCAGGCAAGAGTACTGGAGTGGTCTGCCATTTCCTTCTCCAGGGGATCTTCCCAACCCAGGCATGAAACCTAGGTGTCCTGTACTTCAGGCAGACTCTTTACTGATTGAGCTACCAGCCTCTCTCTATTCTCTGATCCTCAGCTTCTGCTAGATGGCAGACTAAAATTCAGATATGCTTGAAAATGGCAATCTAGGTATTTCAGTTTTTTTTCAAACTTGACTTTCCTTTAATAGACCCTGTAGAAATACTGCTTTATGACACTACTGATGTCCTTTTGACACTTGACACTTTATACTCATCCCTGTTACCATTGAAGTTCATCAGCATTTTAGCAGTAAACATTTCTTGAACTTCCTTTTTGGCCAGATTGAATAAGTCTAAGCTAGGGAATTAAGATCAATGTGAAGTACCTGGTAAAATAGGTCCATTTGACATGACAGCATGCTACATATTATTTATACTACATAATATATGTATATCTTCTGTTCAGAAAGTTCTCTGTATCTTTATTGAGAGTGAGCATAAGCGAAGGCAGGTTTTTCAAAATTGCCCCATGTATAATTTGCTCATAATTGCTTTTATGGAATTGCTCATCAGAAATCTGTCATTAAATCTTCTCCAGAGAGCATAACACAGGTGATCAGAAATAAATTGTTTTTAGTGTTGTGTGTATATAAAGATATTGGTTTTATTTGTATAATTATTTTCAGCTCTTTGGTATAGTATTTTCATGAGTCTAAGTCAACTTGAAGACTTTATCTCTTTATGAGAAGGAAATCAACATTAAGAAACAGAGCAAAAATATGCAGATAGAGTCACATTTCAATTTTGATTCTTGGGAGAAAGATAGGAAACACGTGCAGACACATTTCACTGTTTGTATTTTCTTAAAGAATTGAGGGGTATCAGCAAGCTAAAGAAGAAAAAGTCAATAGGGGACCAAGTGAGTAGGGCAGAATCATTAGTACTAGCTAGTGATTCCTCTGTCTTTACTTGCTGGTGCCAAAATGTGATTATTTCCAAAATGAAAACATAGTGAATTATGAAACATCTTTGTTCTTTCCTTAAATAATGAATATCACTAATAAATATTTAATAAGTACTTACTATAGATGGCCAAAAGTATGAAAATGTAGGCAAAAATGCATTAAAAAGTAGTTGTTCATATTATAATATATGATTTTGTTCAATGGTCTGACCTGATATATTCAGTGCATTGCCCCTTATCATGATGATCAGGATCATGTTCCCATAAACTTTGCACAACATACATTATGTACGATTGAAGGGCATGTATCTGGGAACTCTCTTGTACAATTCTACTGGTAACTCCAATTCCTTGAATCTTTGGCAAGTTGACCTGTTTGGACTGGCCATGGCCATGGCTATGCCAGTTTCATTCACCTTGTTGGAAATGGATGATAATTCACAAAAGTGTTTGTCCAACACACTGTCTGTATCTTTGAATTTTTGAACCAGCTTTCCAGTTGTGCTGTGGGAAATGGCAGCTCTTTCAAAATGATATGCATTAAAGAGTTCTGCTATTCATTGTTATCATCAGCCATTTCATCTACATAGCAGTATCAGCTCGATCCATTCATTTGTTATCAATATTTAAAAAACAAAAAATTACAGTATTTGTATTTCCAAATTTTAAGGACACTCTGTCTATACAGGGGATCTTCTAAGAATTTTTCATTTAATCCTCATGACAAGTATATGAGTTGACTTCTCTCTTTACTTCCATTTTGCAGAGGTATAAATGGAGGCAGAGGGAGATTAAGTCATTTGTACAGCATCATAGAACTCATAAATGGAAACTCATGAGTCCTGGGTTTAGGGAAGGAGAATAAATTAAACAGAGTGAAATGAGTGAAGAAACACTAGGTTAACTAGTAGAACAGAAATATTTTGCTGTATGTTTATATAATATAATTAACTATTAATATAATCTACTCTGGCTTGTGTATTAGATGTCAATTTTAAGGGCTGCCAGAATGATTTCCAGAGAGTTGTACTAATAAGTATATTTCACCATGAAAGTGCTATGTGGCCTTTGACAATTTTTTAGCATCTCTGTGTCTTCAAAAAATGGAGATGATTGTTTTAATCATCTACCAGGTGAGTTGCTATTTGGGAATTTGAATATAAATTGTTTTTTTATTTCCTTGGAAGAAAGTCATACTATAAAAACAAATTTGGGCTATTATAATGACAAGTGTATGAGTGTACATTAATTTCCCCCTTATGTTCTTATTGCCAGCAGATGGAGGCCGAAATTGAATTGCTGCTGACTGTTGTCCCTTGTTATGGCCTGTGGAGATATGACAATTGAGGAAGAACTTAGAGAAATGCCAAGTAGTAGAGCATGAAGGAGTGGGTGTGACCCACTGCCTTGGATATTTTATGGCTGATAGCATTTGGCAAGAAAAAAATCTGCAGCCTCTATAGTAGTCTTGCAAATAGATTTCAACATCAAGCATGCCCCCACCCTCATCCCGATTTGATTTGCCCTGTAAGGTATATATTTGCCAAAATATGCTCTTCTAATTTTCAGTTACCTCACTGGACCTAACCTAACACCTAAATATTGAAATAAATAATACTTGAAAAGTTCTTTATTTAATTAAATTTGGGGCACAGAAAATAGAGGCAAGGCACATGAAATTTCTTATCCATCCTACTTTCCATTCCTTTTGGATTTGTCCTATTTTCCAGCCTGTTTGACCAGAAATTTTTACCAAGAGAGTCTTTGAATGACCTTCCAGGGGTGCTTGCCCCGTGGGAATTAGAAGTACAATATCTGTGCATGCTACAACACTGTTGTTGTTTTTTTCCCCCACCAGGAGAGAGTCTGCAGCTTTCATGAGATTCTCGAAGCAGCTTAAAACTTCAAAAAGTTTATGAATCCCTGCTTTGAATCTTTGGTTTATGGGCAGTGAAACTTTGTATGTTTGCTTTAATGATTGAGACACAGCATTTTATGTGAAAGAGAACAAGGGAGTGGTGGAGAAAAACAGCTTGGAGGGCATTATTACCTTTCCCGATCTTCATTTCTTGTCATGAATTATTAATCATGAGGTAACACTTCATCTGATGCTTTGAAAATTCTCCCTCTGGTAAGAACAGCCTAATTGAATTGGAGGAAGTGGAGCAGGAAGAACTAAACGTGGATGTTGATGGTTTCACCAAAAGCAATTATACACACTACAGCCTTCTCCACCTGTTTGAAAACCCAAGGCCCACTAATCCTCATGCCACAAGGGAACACATGGGAAAGTAGAGGAGAAATGAAAATTGTTGAGCTTCAAGCCTATCTTCCTTGAGAGCACTTGATTTTGGCTAAGGGGAGTATTCAGGGATAAGAGAGGATAAGGGGCATGGGCAGGGGTATGATCAACGGGAGATGAGAGTGTGAGCCAGTCTGATCTCTGGAATGGGTTTTGGGAATGTAACAGAAACTTGAACATAGCATATCACCTAGTAATTTTGATTTTAGGAATTTATCTCAGCAAATTGTATATCTAAAAATTTTAAATAATTGGCATACATAATAGAATATGGAGTCATAGAAATCATGTTTAAGTATATTTTTATATGAAACTGTATTTTTGATATTTTGTGTAAAAAAGTAAAATAGACAATAAAATAATGCCTATTTGGCAAAGCACAGTATAATTCACATTGATGAGAAATGTAATGCTGTGAGGTTAAGGAATATGTGCGTAAGGTACTTTTTATATGATGTAAGCGTGGAAAGAATGATAGGATATACATTAAATGATAAAAATGGTCCCAGTGGGTAATCTGATTGCACTTAATTTATTTTTGCTTTATTTTCTTTTTTTTTTTTTTTCAGTAAGCATGTCCCCTTTTTTGTCATATGGCAACCCACTCCAGTGTTCTTGCCTGGAGAATCCCATGGACAGGGGGGCCTGGTGGGCTGCTGTCCATGGGGTTGCACAGAGTCGGACATGACTGAAGCAACTTAGCATGTATGCATGGCATGCATTGGAGAAAGAAATGGCAACCTTCTCCAGTATTCTTGCCTGGAGAATCCCAAGGACTGAGGAGCATGGTGGGCTGCCATCTATGGGGTAGCACAGAGTTGGACATGACTGATGTGACTTAGCAGCAGCAGCATATTAATACAAGTTTAGACAACATCTTCTTTTGAAAATATAGACTCCAGGTTAAAAGTAGATTATCCCATCAGCAAAAGACCAAGTCTTTCCAACTCTCAAAGATTGAGTTCTACCTGAAATTGAAGCAGACAAAGGTGACTCAGAGGGTGCCCATGCTCCCCTGGGACAAGGCAGAAAGGGCAGTCCAGGCCATCTCCCTGGGTCTGCACCACCTCCTTCTATCCACAGCCAGGTCAAACCGAGAGAGTTTCAGCCATGTTAAGCACCACACAGAAAAACTTTTAAAGACATTTGAACACAAAAGGAGAAAACAAAATCAACTCAGACCCTAGCAGAATTTCCTACTTCATACTGCTTACATGCTAACTCCCCTTAGCTCCCTGTGTTTACTCTGATTGGATCATTTCCCAAACTCTGCTAGACTCACCTTGCTTGTCTTTCTTACAGAATGCAGACTCTCCTTCTTGATTTTCACTGTATCCTCAATGCCTAGCACAACACTCCATTTGTCAGTGCTGAGTGAATAAATGATTAAAGAAATGCATAAATGAAGAGAATCAAGGAACAACATCTTAGCTACCTTGGATTCCCCAGAAGCAAACACAATGAAATCCAAGACTAGAAAACGGATATTTTCCCAAAGATAACCAGAGTAGAGCAGGCATCCCTGAGGGGTAAGAAATGATGACTCAAAATAGTGCACATGGGGATTTGGAAGGGTAACAAGGAAAGAACTGCTGCAAAAAACAAGCTGAAATGAAAAGGCAGCGATGGGCTGTGGTAGTTATATTCTACCATTACACATGACATCACTGTAGGGATGGAGGAACAAAGGTTGTTTAGTTTGCAGAGAAGTGGATTCTTGAATGGGTGAAAATTAAATCTGTGGTATGATTGGAAGTGGAGACAGCACACAGGACGATTTTAGTCACATAAACAAGAATGGCTGTATGCAATGATTTCTATTCAACCCCCTGGCTTCCTGGCCTAAGCTGATTATTATTAAGCATTTATGTGGCATTTCATATGTACAAGTGCTTTACAATCATTTATTATTTATTCCTCACAACGTGAGAAAGCCACAAATCAAGGGCAGGGATAAAGTTAATACAATTTTATTAAACAAGAGGGTGTGCCTAGCAGCAGGCTCAGCTACAACCAGAGAGTGTGACCTCACAGGAGAGAAGAAACATGGCAATTACTTTTTTTTTCTTTTTGTGTTGCAATTTACACTTTTAATCAGTATTAAGTCAGATGACCCTGCCCACCTGGGAGAACTCCTGGGAGCTTGGCAACCTGGTGTGTCAGCTCCAGGGAGAGCCTGCTTCAGAGTCTATCCCTTTTATCATACATTTCCTCTTTGAGTCCTGTTTCTCCCCTTTCTTCCTTCTGCTTTCTAGATTTAATTTCATATATCTCTTCTTTATCTTTCTTTCCTTTCTTTTATGCCCTATCTCTCTTTTCCCTTCCTATTTCTTTCTGTCGCATCTTTGTCTTTTTCTTTCATCTTCCTTGTCATCTTTCATCTCTCTCTCTGACTCTTCTTTCTCTTCGCTGCATTTCTCTGTTCTCTCTCTCTCTCTCCCTCCTCACCCCAGATACACATAGATACGCATGGACACCAAATACAGAGAAAGAAGCAGAATCTAATTGTATGAGGTGCAGAAGGTCATTTTCCTCTCAAGACAGCGCTCCTTCACTGCCTTCTTCTGAGAACTGACACATGGAAAATTTTAACTCGATTTGTGCAGGGAGAATAATGCCAGTGTTAATCCAAGTTGCTTGGAAGGTCGTTTAAAAACCATTCTAGGCTGTTTCACTCCCACTGCTAGTGTTCTTCAGGCACTTCTCATAAATGCTAATGAATAATTCACCTTGGTAGTATAGACAAGCACAGGCTGGTGTGTTATTTGGAAATCATTCAAATTGACTAATTAGCCATTTCCTTTCAATTTTATTTAACAAAGAAAAGGATTTTGAGATTTACATTACAAAAATCCTTAATGATTCATATTAATTTGGGGAAGGGGTTGATCACATTTAGTATAAAAGCCTGAATGGTTTCAAATTTTTTAATTACATATACATTTATCATATTTTAGGCAGAATTTTATTAGACAGTGAATGAAAATAGCTTAGCTAGAAGTTTCACTGGTCCAATATTGAGAATAGATAAGAATCATTTGTTATTGACAGATGTATTGGAAACAAAGAACAGTAGATGTATACTGTTCTTGAAATCTCTTTAAATACTCTTATTCATTCAAGATAAGTGAATCCCTACTATGTGTAGAATACATTGTTCTACATGCTAAGGATAGACTGGAAATCTGGAGGAAAAAGTCCTTGCCTTCATGAGATTTAGTTTCAAATTAGGATATTTTACATTTAGAGACAGATAATGAGGATGGAAGGATAGATAGATGATCGATAGAGACATATGGATGCCACATATGACACATGGCAAGCAGAAAACAGAAAGTGTCTGGGGGTGTTCTGGGGGGTATGTTGAGTGCTATTTTAAGAAGGGTCAGGAAAAAGCTCTAAGGAAGGTGACAACAGATCAGAGACTAAACATTGAGAAGGAGCCAACTATGTTAAGATTTGAGCATTCCAAGTGGATAAGCAAGGTGTAAGAGTCTTAAGTTGAGAACTGGCTTGGTGTATCGCAATCCCATGTTGGAAACTTAGTGATGAAAGAAAGAGTGGTAGGACAAAAGGGCAAAATCTGGCCAGGGACCAAATCACAGTGATTCTTTCTTTGTTTATCAAAGTCTCCCTAGTGCATAAAACAGCATATCATCCCAGTAACTAAACCATCACAATTGTCAGTTACTGGCTGGAACAGGATGAGTCTGTTCAGTTATGACCAATGTATTTCCCCTTTGCACACTTTTCTTTTCAAATTTGTAACCTTCCCTATTTGGGGCAATAGATGTGAGTTTCCAGTATACCAATAAAGAGAAGCCTCAGAGAATTAAGAAATTACTTGTTTTTTCAATAAAGTAAAAAGCCGAGCATAATAATATATATACCAATTTGGGGGTGTGTGTGTGTGTGTGTGTGTGTGTGTGTGTAGATATATGTATATATATATATATATATATATACACATTTGAAATAATGTATATATATATATAATGTATATGTGTGCATATATATACATATATATATTATATATACATATATATATAATATATATATATTTGAAATAATACATACCAAAGTGCATTCTTGAATTTTCTCTTCAAGATTATACTAAGATCTTCCTAGATGGGTAGATGGAGACTATCTGGACTCTATTTGCACCCTATCCAACCCAGACCAAATCCAGAAAGGGGAAGATAGATGCCTAACCTGACCAATTGCCAGCTTTGGAGCTGCAGGCACAGTATCAAAGTCCTTCCCGTGCTTTACTCCTTCACCAGAAGGTGAGGGTTTGGCTGATTAAAATTGGGATAAATCTTTACTAGTCCCAGTGGTCAGCTGTCGGGGTCTAGCCCCAGTGGGTCCAGGGAAATCTGAAGGTGAGACAGAGTCAGTGTCCTAGGAAAAAACTTATTTAATTACAGATATAGAGAAAGATTAGAAATGGATAGTGTAGTAGGAAATATTAGTGGAGAAAAAGAGGCTGAATAATTTGGTTTACATAGAATACCAATCACCACCGATGTAGGCCACAGGCGTCTTTCTGTTCTCCCGAAGGAGAGGAGGCACTGAGGCCTCCCCAGTCCGATCTTAGACGCCCAGGCAAAATTAGCAGGCTTGGTGAGTACCCACATTCCAGATGGGAATTCAGCCAGAAAAACGGTGAGCCAGAAACGACATGGGGAATCAGTCTTTCAGAAACTGATCCAAATTTTTTATTTTAAGGTTTGCTTATACACCTTTTGTTACCCATAGGGATAAATACAGAATCAAGCGGGAGTCAGCAGTCCTGACCTTTATCAAAGTGCTTTACATAAAAAAGGTCTTAGGGGTTTTACATCATCTTCTGGGCCATGAGGACTGCTGACATTTATGACCCTTTCTGATAACCAAAAACTTATTTTTTCCAAAGGTATTTTTTTCTTAAACCAGGCACCATCCTCCAAATAAAGTTGCATTTCTATAGAGTGAGGGTGTAGTGAGTTATAATAAAGAAAGGAATTTATTTAACCCAAGGTTAACATGATTAATCTTAAAGGTTAATACTTCAGTTCAGTTCAATTCAGTCACTCAGTCGTGTCCAACTCTTTGCTACCCCATGAATCACAGCATGCCAGGCCTCCCTATTCATCACCATCTCTCGGAGTTCACTCAGACTCACGTCCATCGAGTCAGTGATGCCATCCAGCCATCTCATCCTCAGCTGTCCCCTTCTCCTCCTGCCCCCAACCCCTCCCAGCATCAGAGTCTTTTCAGTGAGTCAACTCTTTGCAAGAGGTGGCCAAAGTACTGAAGTTTCAGCTTTAGCATCATTCCTTCCAAAGAAATCCCAGGGCTGATCTCCTTCAGAATGGACTGGTTGGATCTTCCTGCAGTCCAAGGGACTCTCAAGAGTCTTCTCCAACACCACAGTTCAAAAGCAACAATTCTTCGGTGCTCAGCCTTCTTCACAGTCCATCTCTCACATCCATACATGACCACAGGAAAAACCATAGCCTTGACTAGATGGACCTTCGTCGGCAAAGTAATGTCTCTGCTTTTGAATATGCTATCTAGGTTGGTCATAAATTTTCTTCCAAGGAGTAAGTGTCTTTTAATTTCATGGCTGCAGTCACCATCTGCAGTGATTTTGGAGACCAAAAAAAAAATAAAGTCTGCCACTGTTTCCACTGTTTCCCCATCTATTTCCCATGAAGTGATGGGACTGGATGCCATGATCTTCGTTTTCTGAATGTTGAGCTTTAAGCCAACTTTTTCACTCTCCTCTTTCACCTTCATCAAGAGGCCCTTTAGGTCCTCTTCACTTTCTGCCATAAGGGTGGTGTCATCTGCATATCTGAGGTTATTGATATTTCTCCCAGCAATTTTGATTCCAGCTTGTGTTTCTTCCAGCCCAGCATTTCTCATGATGTACTCTGCATAGAAGTTAAATAAGCAGGGTGACAATATACAGCCTTGACGTACTCCTTTTCCTATGGGGCCTAGATCTGATAGAGTGCCTGATGAACTATGGAACGAGATTCGTGACATTGTAGAGGAGACAGGGATTAAGACCATCCCTATGGAAAAGAAATGCAAAAAAGCAAAATGGCTGTCTGGGGAGGCCTTACAAATAGCTGTGAAAAGAAGAGAGGCGAAAAGCAAAGGAGAAAAGGAAAGATATAAGCATCTGAATGCAGAGTTCCAAAGAATAGCAAGAAGAAATAAGAAAGCCTTCTTCAGCATTCAATGCAAAGAAATAGAGGAAAAGAACAGAATGGGAAAGATTAGAGATCTCTTCAAGAAAATTAGAGATATCAAGGGAACATTTCATGCAAAGATGGGCTTGATAAGGGACAGAAATGGTATGGACCTAACAGAAGCAGAAGATATTAAGAAGAGGTGGCAAGAATACACAGAAGAACTGTCCAAAAAGATCTTCAAGACCCAGATAATCATGATGATGTGATCACTCATCTAGAGCCAGACATCCTGGAATGTGAAGTCAAGTGGGCCTTAGAAAGCATCACTATGAACAAAGCTAGTGGAGGTGATGGAATTCCAGTGGAGCTGTTTCAAATCCTGAAAGATGATGCTGTGAAAATGCTGCACTCAATATGCCAGCAAATTGGGAAGACTCAGCAGTGGCCACAGGCCTGGAAGAGGTCAGTTTTCATTCCAATTCCAAAGAAAAGCAATGCCAAGAATGCTCAAATGCACATTTGCACTCATCTCACATGCTAGTAAAGTAATGCTCAAAATCTCCAAGCCAGGGTTCAGCAATACATGAACTGTGAACTCCCTGATGTTCAAGCTGGTTTTAGAAAAGGCAGAGGAACCAGAGATCAAATTGCCAGCATCTGCTGGATCATGGAAAAAGCAAGAGAGTTCCAGAAAAACATCACTTTCTGCTTTCTTGACTATGCCAAAGCCTTTGACTGTGTGGATCACAATAAACTGTGGAAAATTCTGAAAGAGATGGGAATACCAGACCATCTGACCTGCCTCTTGAGAAATCTGTATGCAGGTCAGGAAGCAACAGTTAGAACTGGACATGGAACAAAGGTTAATACTTATTTCTCCTATATGTTAGTTATATTTATTATAAGAGCAGGGAATATGAAGATTTAGCAGCAAACATCAGCCCAACCAATGAAAACTCTTCACCAATGTTCCCCTTAAGATCTATTTAGTCTTAAGATAGTGATAAAGTTACATTTTTACATAGCAAGGACACAATGATTTATAACAAAGTACAGTGATCTATAACAAAAGAAAAAATTCACTAACTCAAAAAGTCTAGTGTTGCTAACATCAAAAACTACTATATTTCCTTTTCTATATTCCAAATACATTGATTAATATATTCCCAGGTGCCTAAGGATATGGAGGCCTGGCAGCAATTATTGACTCAACAATGAGTAAAGCCCTATGCTAATTAAGACTTTCAAAATACTCCAAACTCTCTGTGCTGTTTATGATTGAGAGGTAGTAAACAATCATGTTCATAGTGGCAGGAGTATGGACAATCCTGTCACACAAGCTAGTTTGCCAGCAGAGAGGTTTGACCTGGAGACACCCTTCTCCCACCCAGGGCAGGAATTAGCAGCAATTATTGGCACAATAAATGAAAAAACCCTTCACCAATATAATTCCTAACCAACCCACTATACTAATAATTTCTAACTTCCCAAAAGAATTTGCCTTTAGTAAGTCTAAAATATCTTGTGCCTCTCATGGTTGGGAGGCTGTAAACAATCACATGTGGCTGGACAAACCTGTACAGGCAGGCTAGATAACCTTCAGAGATGTTCCTAAGTTGAAACACTCTTGTCACGACCAGGAATTTTTATCAACTTGGAGCTGCACATTTACTCCTTCTCTGCGAGAACCAGTGGGGAACAGCCTCCATAAAGTCAGAGATGTAGGTGAGAGCATGAAACAGTAAAGTAGGTAGACTCTGGTTTTGGGGGTAGATGCTTGGGAACAGGAGGTTTCCTGAGGCTTGATCACGCGTTTGCAAATGCCAAGCCTCCTTCCACATGACCTTTGCCATGGGCAGAGTTCCTCACGCTGGCTCCCGGCAGTCAGCACTAGTGGTTGGAGTTTTAACATAAAGATTTACTGGGAGATGTAGCTCAAAAGAAATTTTGGAGCTAGCTAGAGATGGGTAGGAGAAGGCAATGGCACCCCCACTCCAGTACTTTTGCCTAGAAAATCCCATGGATGGAGAAGCCTGGTGGGCTGCAGTCCATGGGATCACGAAGAGTTGGACACGACTTTACTTTCACTTTCACTTTATTTCACTTTCATGCATTGTAGAAGGAAATGGCAACCCACTCCAGTGTTCTTGCCTGGAGAATCCCAGGGACAGAGGAGCCTGGTGGGCTGCCATCTATGGGGTTGCACAGAGTCAGACACGACTGAAACAACTTAGCAGCAGCAGCAGCAGCAGGGATGGGTAGTATAACATTGGGTGACATATAATCTTTGGTTTTACATGGATGAAGTCTTTGATTTTACAGAAGCTACCAAAATATTTGATTTTACAGAAGTTTCACAGAAAATATTTAATTTTATAGAAATTTTCAAAATATATGACTATTTCTAGTAGTCATGTATGAATATAAGAGTTGGACTATAATGAAAGCTGAATGCTGAACAATTGATGCTTTTGAACTGTGGTGTTGGAGAAGACTCTTGAGAGTTCTTTGGACTGCAAGGAGATCCAACCAGTCCATCCAAAAGGAAATCAGTCCTAAATATTCACTGGAAGGACTGATGTTGAAACTGAAACTCCAATACTTTGGCCACCTGATGCGAAGAACTGACTTATTGGAAAAACCCTGATGCTGGGAAAGATTGAAGGTGGGAGGAGAAAAGACAGAGGATGAGACGGTTGGATGGCATCACTGACTCAATGGACATGAGTTTGAGTAAGCTCCAGGAGTTGGTGATGGACAGGGAGGCTTGGTGTGCTGCAGTCCATGGTGTCACAAAAGTCAGAAAGGACTGAGTGACTGAACTGAGGTGAGGTGAAGTCGCTCAGTCGTGTCTGACTCTTTGCGACCCCATGGACTGTAACCTACCAGGTTCTTCCATCCATGGGATTTTTCAGGCAAGAGTACTGGAGTGGGTTGCCATTTCCTTCTCCAGAGGATCTTCCCGACCCAGGGATTGAACCCAGGTCTCCCGCATTGTAGGCAGTCGCTTTACAGTCTGAGCCACCAACCAAACTATCAGTGACAAAATGAAAGGCAGGATTTGATAGTTCTTTTACATATTTTCCTTTTTCTTTTCTTTAATCTCTACCTGTTACCTTTTTACTCCCTTCCTCCTTCCCTTCTTTTCTATTGCTTTCTAAGTTTTGGCCTCAGTAACCATGTGGTACAATGAGAAATGTAATCCATGGATCAAACATTTGAAAGTCTGCAAGTCCCAAGTTTCACTAGAATCACCTTGCTGTTGTCCTACTGGTGATGGAATACTTAATGTCTCCCTTTCCTCATATGCCTGAGTAACTTTGGGGTAATCTTTTCCCTAGACATTGCTACTTCTGCTAAATTCCCAATCACTTCTCTACATGTTATCACTTGCATAATTACCTGGTTTCCATGTTGAATCACACTTCTCAACACTGATATAATCTCTTAACTTTCTGAAATGCCACCTATTGAAGGCTATGTATATAGTAGCTTTTTACTGAGGATTTGGAATCAGTGAATGGAAAATGGGATCATGGAAAGACTGAAAGGTGGATAGACCACAATCAGGTAAGGTCAACTTATAAAAAACACAATTAGATGTCTTATTTTTTCTTTTTAGAAGCCTCGATCATAACAGACTCTGAAAATTTTCCATTTGTTTTCTCCAATCAGTTTTATTCCTTTGCTTTGTTGAAAATATTCTTCCTTTCTACTTTTACATCCTTCCCCAAGCATGCTGCTCCTTCCCTCTAAGGCAGAATGGTTTATCTATCTACCTGCCGCTTTCCCAATTAAAACAGAACAAACTCTAAGAACTGTATGCATTGGTCATGATTCTCCCAAGAAACAGAACCAATAGGATGTGTATAAAACGGAAAGAAGTTAGTTTTAAGGAATTGCTTCATGTGATTGTGGAGATTTGATGAATCAAAAATTTGATTGTGTGTGTGTGTGTGTGTGTATGCGTATGTGTTTGTGTGTTGTGGAGTTTGAAGTAGACAGTAGCATGAAGACTTTGAAAGGGTTTCAGTTCAAGTTCAAAGGCAGTCTGCTTGTGAATAAGGAAAAGCCAGTATTTCAGATGAAGTTTAAAGGCAGTCTGCTAGAAAATTCCCTGTTGCTCAGAGAAGGTCACGCTTTTGTTTCATTCGGGAAGATGCTTGCTCACATTATGGAGGGAAAATTTCTTTACTCAAAATCCACTGATTTAAATGTAAATAGTATCCAAAAATACCTTAATGAAAGGATCCAGAATAATATCTCATCAAATATCTTGGCACCATCGCTTAGCCAAGTTGATGCATAAAATTAACCGCAACACTATCCAAAACCTAAAGATAGAAGAGTGTTGTTCCAAACAAAGAGTTCTCTCCTCTATGACTTTCTACAACCAGCTCTTAAACTTATTTCTCTTCCCTTCAGTACAGAAAATTCCTTATTCATCACCACTTAGTTTTCTCTCATTTGTCAAGACACACAAGGTGCTTAAAATGTGAAGGTGTAGAGAGGTGTATGTGTGTGTGTTTCTGTGCATATAGTGAAAAATGTAACTCATTTGGTAAGATTTAGTCTGTCATAAGAGGAACTAAAAAGCCTCTTGATGAAAGTAAAAGAAGAGAGTGAAAAAGTTGGCTTAAAGCTCAACATTCAGAAAATGAAGCTCATGGCATCCGGTCCTATCACTTCATGGGAAATAGATGGGGAAACAGTGGAAACAGTGGCAGACTTCATTTTGGGGGCTCCAAAATCACTGCAGATGGTGACTGCAGCCATGAAATTAAAAGACACTTACTCCTTGGAAGAAAATTTATGACCAACCTAGATAGCATATTCAAAAGCAGAGACATTACTTTGCCAACCAAGGTCCGTCGCTAGGCAAGGCTATGGTTTTTCCAGTAGTCGTGTATGGATGTGAGAGTTGGACTGAAGAAGGCTGAACACCAAAGAATTGATGCTTTTGAACTGTGGTGTTGGAGAAGACTCTTGAGAGTCCCTTGGACTGCAGGAAGATCCAACCAGTCCATTCTGAAGGAGATCAACCCTGGGATTCTGTGGAAGGAATGATGCCAAAGTTGAAACTCCAGTACTCTGGCCACCTCATGCAAAGAGTTGACTCATTGGAAAAGACTCTGATGCTGGGAGGGATTGGGGGCAGGAGGAGAAGAGGATGACCGAGGATGAGATGGCTGGATGGCATCACTGACTCCATGGATGTGAGTCTGAGTGAACTCCAGGAGTTGGTGGTGGACAGGGAGGCCTGGTGTGCTGTGATTCATGGGGTGGCAAAGAGTCGGACACGACTGAGCGACTAAGCACAGCACAGCACAGTCTGTCATAAACTATGGAAGAACTATTCTATCAGTCTGAACAAACAACTTTAACAAATTTTGATTATACTCAACCCATTGACCACCTCTATCTATATTTTGATGTAGTCAAGGAGTAAAGGAAACTTGCTCCTCCCTTCCCTTCTTTCTTACTCCCCAGAGAAAACTTATATGTGGACATTTTCTTTTCCTGTTACTGTTTTTCACTGTCCATGATTTTGTGGTGGACAAGCTATTCTTATTCGGACACGACTGAAGCGACTTAGCAAGCAAGTATTGCATTGTATACGTGCACCAGATCTTTACCCATTCATCTGTTTATGGACATTTAGATTCCATGTCTTGGCTATTGTAAATAGTGCTGCAGTGAACACTGGGGCGTATGCATCTTTTCAAATTACAGTTTTCCTGGATATAAGCCCAACAGCAGAATTGCAGGATAGCATCTTTATTTTTAGTTTTACCAATACCCTCTATATTGATTGCACCAATTTACATTCCCACTAACAATGTAGGAGGATTCCCTTTTCTAATGTGGAACTGTTTTACTCTTGTTTGTGCTTTAAAAAAAAAAAAAAAGGATTTTCATGGCAAATGAAAATGATTGAACATTGGCATATTTCAGAGTTTAAAAAAGTGTTCTAAAAACTAGTATAGATCTAGGGATTTGTTTGTAAAATAATGTGCTAGGCTTAAACATTTATGAAAAAAAATAGAATGCATTACTGTCTTCTAAATTCCATATATATGTGTCAGTATACTGTATTGATGTTTTTCTTTCTGGCTTACTTCACTCTGTATAATCGGTTCCAATTTCATCCATCTCATTAGAACTGAGTCAAATTTATTCTTTTTAAGGGCTGAGTAGTATTCCATTGTGTATATGTACCACAGCTTTCTTATCCAATCATCTGCTGATGGACATCTAGGTTGCTTCCATGTCCTGGCTATTATAAACAGCGTTGCAATGAACATTGGGGTACATGTGTCTCTTTCAATTCTGGTTTCCTTGGTGTGTATGCCCAGCAGTGGGATTGCTGGGTCATAAGGCAGTTCTATTTGCAATTTTTAAGGAATCTCCACACTGGTTTCCATAATGGCTGTACTAGTTTGCATTCCCACCAGCAGTGTAAGAGGGTTCCCTTTTCTTCACATCCTCTCCAGCATTTATTGCTTGTAGACTTTTGGATCGCAGCCATTCTGACTGGTGTGAAATGGTACCTCATTGTGGTCTTGATTTGCATTTCTCTGATAATGAGTGATGTTGAGCATCTTTTCATGTGTTTGTTAGCCATCCGTATGTCTTCTTTGGAGAAATGCCTATTTAGTTCTTTGGCCCATTTTTTAATTGGATCGTTTATTTTTCTGGAGTTGAGCTGCATAAGTTGCTTATATATCTTTGAGATTAGTTGTTTGTCAGTTGTTTCATTTGCTATTGTTTTCTCCCCATTCCCTATATGTGAGACAACAAAGAGACACAGAGGTATAGAGTGGACTTTTGGACTCTGAGGGAGAGGGAAAGGGTGGGATGGTTTGGGAGAATGGCAATGAAACGTGTATATTTTCTTGTAAGAAACGAAGCGCCAATCTATGTTCAATGTAGGATGCAGGATGCATAGGGCTGATGCACAGGATGATTCAAGTAGAGGATGTGGGGTGGGAGGTGGGAGGGGGCTTCGGCATTGGGAGATTGTGTTCACCTATGGCTGATTCATGTCAATGTATGGCAAAACAAATATAGTATTGTAATTAAAAAACTAAATAAATTTAATAATAATAATAAAAAAAGAAAAAAATAGAATGCAGATAAATCCAAGTCTGAAATTTCACAGAGTAACTTCTACTGAAGCCTTAGCAAGAGACTTTCTTAGGGAGTGAGAAAGACAACGTGCACTCCACTTCCTCCTTGACCTTGTTTACATTCTATGCAAATTCTCTGATGGAAGTTGGGCTGAAAGGACAAAACTGTTTTTGGAGATTCTTTCATTCTTAAGGCCTAAATTTCTATTTTTTATCTGTAAATCTATCTGAGTATCTACTATTACAAGTGCAGTTAATGTTTTAAACATACATGGGCTTCCCAGGGGGCTTAGTGCTGACGAATCTGCCTGACAATGCGGGAAATGGGGTAGTTGCAAGTTTGATCCCTGGATTGGGCAGATCCCCTGGAGGAGGAAAGGACAACCCACTCCAGTATTCTTGTCTGGAAAATTTCATGGACAGAGGAACCTGGTGGGCTACAGTCCATGGGGTCACAGAGCTGGACACAACTGAGCAGTTGAGCAACTGCACACTTACACATGCACACAGAAGTCTGAATTTACAAAATGTAAACTGAGAAAATGACTTCTTTTTGTAGCACAATCTTGTAAACATAACACAGCTAGAAGGAGAGCTTTTCTTGCCAAAGAGGGTATAGATGTTGAGGGGAAGGTAGAAGAAGAAAGTTGAAGCTTTCTTGTCCTGCATTTGTCCCTTGTGAAGACCTCCTGTAAATACAGCTTGCACATTACTATAGTAGGGGCGAACTGAAAATTTATCTATATAGGGGAAAAAGTCCTTGAAGTGGATTTTAATAGCTGGATATCGAGTTCATTTAAAATGTCTCTCAGTGTATGCTTATTCTAATTGGTACTCATTCTAATAAAACATCACCGCTGCAAAGCCCTTCCTAGTGTTCCCCCTTGGAGGAGGGGATCACTGATCCCTATAATGTCCCACCTGCATTTGTTTATCTATTGGTGTCAGCCACTTTGTATGTTATTATATTCTGAGTTTCTTAAGTCTGCATCTTTTCAACATTGTATCCAACAACCTAATGCAGAGCTAGGGTCACAGTTATGTGTGACCAGTGAACACACCTATCCCCTAGTTTGTAGAATTTTTTCATGTTTTAAATAAAAATGTCAGGTTCATCCTTGCAAATTAGTATAGGCAACCTTGATTTTACGTTTCCAACAGTATACTGTTTCTCCTCTTCAAATTCAGTTTGAATTGACAAATGTGTTAGCAAACTAAATATAATGTTCTTCATGTACAGAATAAATTAAAATTAATTTTTTCTTAATGTTGAAAATTATATGTGCTTCATTGAAATAAGTAAGATGTTTGAAAGATTAGGATCTTAGACCTGTCAAATAATTAGTGTTAGAATCATTGAAATATTTTTTTACTATTTTAATACATTTCAAATTAGAAATTAAAGAGAAAAAAGTGGATATGAAGAAGTAATGAGATTAAAACATTCTTGTAATCAGAATTGCAGCTTTATTCTGCTATCTATGTAAAGTAATGGAAAAAATGGAACACAATTATAAGAACAAGAGGTTTAATAGATTCTAAAATCATGGGTTGGAAATTACTTCCCAAGATCCCTCTGCCATGAGCACTTTGAATGAAATATGACTTTGATTTGCTTTTGGATCATGAAGGTACAAAACAATTACATTTCTGAGTGTTTGGGGGAAATAAGCATAGAAAATAGGACTGACCCATATAGGGGCTACCATCAGATAACCGATTTTGAAAATTCTCATTGGATTAATTAATTAATTTTTTTCTAACAATATGGAAATTTTGGCAAGACAATACCCATGTATACTGGTAGAGATCACATGTAAGGGTAGGGATCATTGTTAGGGTATTGCTAAAGGAAAATGGTGTTCTGAGATGTATTATTATTATTATGTCATATTATTTAAAAATATTTCTTTAAAAGTTACGTGCATTACTACTTATCACTTTCTTTGCTAGGGAGTTCCATTTGGTGGATAGAAATGTGCTTCACTGACTGCAACATGCCATGTTATTCCCATTTCCTGTTATTCTAAAAGAAAAACTATGGAAGGAATATTCCTCATTATTGTTTAATAATTAAACAGAAAAGAACTTTCAGATTCTTTTGAACTAATCACAAGGAGTTTTTGAAATCTCAAAAAGGAATACCCCATGTGTTTCTTTTCCCTTTTTGTGATTCTATGTCATGGAAAGGATGAAAGAAATGCCTTAAGAAGAAGACTACTGAAATTTTTGACATTTTTTAAACAAATATGAAAGCTGAGTAGCCAGAGGATTAGTTCCTTAAGAATGCATAGTTACAATTTATAAAGCTAGAGAAGCTTTTGAGGGAAACTGACCTGAAGCACTAGAAGCATGTAAAATTCTAGAAAAGGCCCAAGCTAAAAATCTGAATGATTAAGAAAGAAGTACCAGATCAGATTCTGTAGGTAACATTAAGACTGATATGGATAAAAAATAGGATTTTCTGAGAAAGATACCAAATCATTTGTGTGTGTCATATTATTTAAAAATATTTCTATTAAAGTTATGTGCATTACTACTTATCACTTTCTTTATTTAGATATTTTCATGGATTTATAACATTTATTAAAACTATAATGTATTTTTATACCAGCTATAATGAACCATGGCATGCACATTACACACACATAAATAGAGTCTTTGGCTTGTATATTTTGGCCATGAATGAGCACCATTGCTAGCACAAATAGCCAAATATGATCATGAGAAAATATGTTTAAGAGGGTAAAAATGTTTCTTAAATGCCAATGCTTAAATCCCAGAGCAGGCATTTGGACAGAAGGAAAATGTATGGCACACTGAATGCTTCTGGCTGGTGTCTGCTGCCTTTTTTGTGTATCCTTTCTAATTGGTTGATGCCTGTGACATTTTGATTTTTAAAATTTTTAATGTCATTTATGGTGGCATATATAATTATAAAGTGACAGACAGCACTTTAGAAGTTTTCACAAGCTCACTTCTATACATTGTTGTTCAGTTGCTAAGTCATGTTGGACTCTTTGCAACACCATGGACTGTGGCATGCTAGGCTTCCCTGTCCTTAACTATCTTTCAAAGTTTGCTCAGTTTCACATCCACTGAGTCAGTGATGCTATCTCAATATCTAATTCTCTTTTGCCCCCTTCTCCTTTTGCCTTCAATCTTTCCCATCATCAGGATCTTTCTAATGAGTCAGTTCTTTGCATCAGGTGGCCAAAGTATTGGCACTTCAGCTTTAACATCGGTACTTCCAGTGATATTCAGAATTTATTCCCTTTAGAATTGACTGGTTTTATCTCTTTGCAGTCCAAGAGACTCTAAAGAGTCTTCTCCAGCACCACAATTCAAAAGCATAAATTCTTCCATGCTCAGCTTTCTTTGGACAGGGACAGAATCCCATGGACAGAAGAGTATGGCAAGTCCCAGTTCATGGGGTTGCAAAGAATCAGACACCACTGAGTGACTAACAGTTCACTTTACCAGGTTTCTTTTACCAGATCCAGCTCTTACAGCCATACATGACTACTGGGTAAACCATCATTCTGACTATACGGTCCTTGTTTGGTAAAGTGATGTCTGCTTTTTAAATACACTGTCTAGGTATGTCATAGCTTTCCTTCTAAGGCGCAAGTGTCTTTTAATTTTGTGGCTATAGTCACAGTCCACAGTGATTTTAGAGCCCAAGAATATAAAATCTGTAACAATAGCCTAGAAAAGTTATTAGCATATTCACAAGAATGTTCCCTGCAGCATTGTTTGTAATGGGAAAAACGCGAAGCTAAAGGTGGCACTTGTAAAGAAGCCACCTGCCAGTGCAGGGGACATGAGAGACACAGGTTCGATCCCTGGATCGGGAAGATCCCCCTCGCATGCAACCCCCTCCAGTATTCTTGCCCAGGGAATCCCATGGACAGAGGAATCTGGCAGGATACAGTCCACAGGACTGCGAAGAGTCAAACACAACCAACGCATCTTAGCATGCAAAGGCCCATGAGCAGGAGATTTGATAAATTCTGATATGCCCTCACTTTCATATACTGTGCAACAATAAAAATGAATGAGGTAGATCTATTTGTATCCTCATGTAAAAGTTACAAGGTAGTCTTGATTGAAAAAAATTTCAAAAATATATACATATTACTTGTATATAAAAGAAACCCAAACCAGAAAAATTATTACCCCATATGTATGTGCAAACTCAGAGAAAACTGTCCTGGAAGAAACACATCAAATCAATGACAATGATTACTTATATTAATGGTATGCAATACAGGGCTTGTCATCAAAAGTGACTTTAATCTTATTTCTAATGTCTTCCTTTTATGAGGGGAATGCATTCTAATATTAACTAACTAAACTTTTTTCTAACTTGCTATGGCTATTGGAAAAAGACAGAGGGAGATGCATAGCAATGTCTATTACACGGTTTTTCTTCTTTATGCCCAGGTAACACCCTTCAAACATGCGAACATTTCTAGGGACTTGACAAGGCAATTGACTTTATGCAACACCATCCATTCATTACTGTAGCAGAGTATGTGGAGCAAAGACTTCTGGGTCTCCTGCCCAAACATAAACCTATTTGAAAACACTCTAGATATATAATAGCCCATCTAGGTATGTCTATTCTCTTTTCCTGCTGTGGCTGTTACATGTGGTTCTTACTAATGAATGCAAAACATATTTTTCAGAAAACATATAGGGTTTAATAAAAAAGGTATAAACTAATATATTATAAAGCTAATTTGAGAGATTGGAACAAAGGATCCCTGGAATATAAATGTACTTATTCTGATGAATCAGCTTTCTGGATGTTAGAAAGATGAATTGAACTATGGACATGACAAAGACATGCTAATAATAACCTTTGGCTATAATAGTTCTGTGAAAACCCTGGCCCACCTGCCCCTGTCAACAAGGGAAGACTTCTTGGTCATATGATTATGTGCTCTCATGGAGCTGTATTTTGTTCTGTGGGCGAGATATGAAATTAATTGCTGCCTCTTCATAGATAATAAGCTTTATGAGGACAAGTTCCACACATGGTGTTACTCACCTTAATAGAGACACACTGCCTAGTAAGGAATTAACAAATGAGTTAATGAGTGAAATAAAGGAAAATAAGAGCTAATTTTACATGTTGAGGGAGAGCAAAGACTTCTAATGAAATTTTGCTTAATTTTTCTATTGGAAAATAGAGACAAAGCCATGTTGTAAACTGCAGAGCAGTTTAAATAGCATTATTGCTGTTTTAATGAAGATAATGTAAGTAAATATCCATTATGTGCCACTCATTAGTCTACAAATAAGGGATATGGTGATGATGAATGAGCTGTACCACAAAGAGCTGAAATCACAAGGAATTTCACCCTGGGGACTTTGCACAAATGTGAGCGATTATACCCTAAAGCTAAGGAGGCTGCATGATTGTGGTGATTGTATGGCAATGTTCTGGCTTTGATGTATTACTTAAATGGCATAGCCATAGTACTGACTGGTACCGTAGCGCTTATTTTGTGCCAAGCACTCTTTTGAGGTGTTAACATGTATTCATCTACTCCTTTTTCTCCCTAATTAAGGAGGTAATACCTACTTGTAGAAAACTTGAAATTATAAAAGACTGAATTTCTGATTGTCCTTAATAAATCTCGCATTTCAATACTTATAAAGTTGTATTATTCTTAGAGGATTATATTGAATTTTTAAAATATCAATCTGAGAGGCCTTACTTTTTTAATAGGTTGCACAATATATTTATATATTTTTATAACATAAATTTAGCCTTGCATTTGCCAAGTTTTAGGAATATTCTCTTTTTTTATTGTTTGTATGGTTTTACTTTTTCTGATCTGCCCCTTCCTTAGTTTTCTGTGTTTCACTGTTACAGACTTTATTTTAATTTTTTAACTTTTACACTAATTTGGAAGATAGACATTTTATTTTTAATTCTAATAATGGTTGCCTTTTAGTTTATGCTATACATAATTCAATCTGCATTTCTTTAATTCTCAAAGATTAGCATAAAAGATAACATTCATTGTCCTGGGTGTCTAACAGAGAATTTAGTAGCTTGGCCAATGTCATACCACATTTTAACCTTCATTAATTGTCTGGGGTTGTAAATTCAACACATTACTATGCAATTGTTGTCTTTACCACATGAAGTTTTCCATTAGTTGTTTTTGGATTTACCACTGAAACTCAAAACCAGTGCCACAAATGCAGTCCACGGCCAGATCTATAAATATATTCTATCATTTAGTAACAGTATTGTTTAGTAAAATAATAAGTGTGTATATATATATATATTTAATACTTTTATGTGTCAGATACAGTGCCATATGACCTATGCAACTGTATATACACTCTCTCTGAGGAGGTGTCTATTTTTATCTCCATTTTCTTACTGAAGGATCTGGAATTCAAATAATATTAGGCAATTAATCCAACTAATCCAAGGTCAGCTTGGTGGTGCCCAAGCTGAAATTTGAATGCAACACTCAGTGGAAGGAAGACTGAACTCTTTTATTTTTGGCTGTTCCAGGTGGCAAGTGGGATCTTAGTTCTTTGGCCAGGATTGAACCCGTGCCCCTGAGTGGAAGCACAGAGTCTTAACCACTGGACTACCAGGCAAGATCCAAGGCTGAACTCCTATAAACCACACTACACCATCACTAGCCACCTCCTCTAGTGCTGCACTTCATTTTTTCCATACATACTGATAAAGTACATAAAACTTAGTAGACAATCTGTTGAATGAAATGATGAGGCCTTGCCCTCCTTTGATGTAAAAAACTGACTCATTGGGAAAGACTTTGATGCTGGGAAAGATTGAAGGAAGGAGGAGAAGGGGACAACAGAGGATGAGATGGTTGGATGGCATCACTGACTCGATGGACATGAGTTTGAGCAAGCTCTGGGAGTTGGTGATAGACAGGGAAGCCTGGCATGCTGTAATCCTTGGGGCCACAAAGAGTTGGACATGACTGAGCAACTAAACTGAACTGACTGCCCGCATTTTCTCCAAATCTGATGTTAAAGATATTTAATCAAAGAAAAGCATAATCAGAAATATAGCTGATGTTTTGTAATAATTTTAGTATAATCTATAGGGGCTGCCCTGGTGGCTCAGCAGTAAAGAATACACCTGCAATTTAGGAGACTTGCAGGAGATGCAGTTTCAACACTTAAATCCAGGAAGATCTCATGGGTTGTTGCTATTGTTCAGTAACTAAGTCATATCCAATTCTTTGCAACCCCAATGAACTGCAGCATGCCAGGTTTCACTGTCTCCCTGCTGCTGCTGCTGCTGCTAAGTCACCTCAGTCGTGTCCAACTCTGTGTGACCTCATAGACAGCAGCCCACCAGGCTCCCCCGTCCCTGGGATTCTCCAGGCAAGAACACTGGAGTGGGTTGCCATTTCCTTCTCCAATGCATGAAAGTGACAAGTGAAAGTGAAGTCATTCATTCATGTCCAACTCTTAGCGACCCCATGGACTGTAGCCTACCAGGCTCCTCTATCCATGGGATTTTCCAAGCAAGAGTACTGGAGTGGGGTGCCATTGCCTTCTCTGACTGTCTCCCTGAGTTTGCTGAAATTCATATCCACTGAGTGGATATCTAACCACTGATGCTATCTAACCAACTCTTCAGCTGCTGCCGCCTTCTCCCTTTGCCTTCAATCTTTCAAGCATCAGGGTCTTTTCCAATGAGTCATCTCTTTGCATCAGGTGGTCAAAGTATTGGAGCTTCAGCATCAGTCCTTCCAATGAATAATCAGAGTTGATTTCCTTTAGGATTGACTGGTTTGATCTCCTTGCTATCCAAAGGATTCTCAAGAGTCTACAGCCATAATTCAAAAGCATCAGTTCTTCAGTGCTCAGCCTTCTTTATGGTCCAGCTCTCACATACATACATAGCTATTGGAGAAACCATAGCTTTGACTATATAGACCTTTGTCAGCATGGTGATGTTTCTGCTCTCTAATATGCTATCTAGATTTGTCATAGCTTTGTTTCCAAAGAGCAAATGTCTTTTAATTTCATGGCTGTAGTCACTGTTTGCAGTGATTTTGGAGCCCAAGAAAAGAAAATTTGTCACTGCTTCTACTTTTTCCCCTTCTATTTGCCATGAAGTAATGGGACCAGATGTCATGATCTTCGTTTTTTGAATGTTGGGTTTTAAGCCAGCTTTTTCACTCTCCTCCTTCACCCTCATCAAGAAGCTCTTAGTTCCTCTTCACTTTCTGCCCTTAGAGTGGTGTCATCTGCATATCTGAGATAGCTGATATTTCTCCTGGCAATTTTAATTTCGGCTTGTGATTCATCCAGCTTGGCATTTTGCATGATTGCAAAATGCATGTTGCATACAAGTTAAATAAGCAGGATGACAATATATAACCTTGCCATACTCCTTTCCCAATTTTGAACCAATCCATTTTTCCATGTCCAGTTCTAATCATTGCTTCTTTATATGCATACAGGTTTCTCAGAAGATAGGTAAGGTGGTCTGATAGTCTCATCTCTTCAAGAATTTCCCACAGTTTGTTGTTATCCACACAGCCAAAGGAAATGGCAACCCACCCCATTATTCTTGCCTGAGAAATCCCATGGACAGAGGAGATTGGTGGGTTGCAGTCCATGGGCTTGCAAAGAGTCGGACACGACTGAGCAACTAAAAACCAAATAAAAATATTGAATCATCATGTTGTACACCTGAAACTGATATAACATTATAAGTCAATAAAAAGCTTAACAAATGTTCTGATAGGGGAATTACAAAGTGCTAGAATATCTCTTGACAAGCTTTGAGCTTACTATGTGCATCAGGGCAGGCACTGCAGACAGAGGACTTTATGGTGCCAACATGAAAGGTGAAGTGGAGCTAAGTGGTGAGAAAGAAACTGAAAGAAGGTGAATATGACTGGAAAGTCAGATTATCAATCATTTTGATACAAAAAAATTAAAATGATGTATTTAAAGAAGATAGAAGAATGAGAAATGAAGCTAAAGAGGTGCCCATAGATAAGACAGATTAGATAATAGAACTTGCCTCCGCTCTGGACTCTTGCTTTTAGTTTGTGTCTAGTGCTGGAAATCTACTGTTATATTATTGTGAAATTTAAAATGAAAATTTAGCTTCCAGAAATATTTGCCATAATGAAAAGAAAATTCTAAGAAGACAGCTCTGAATATGTGTTTGTTGAGCTGCTGGAAATGATGAGAAGCTTGGGTGGAGATTATTATTAAGCTCCTATTGGTTTTTGAGGGACAGGCTCTGAAAAAGTCATTGTAATATTAATGAAAGTTTTATTATGAGATAAAAATCCTACAACTAGAACAGAAAACACACGTTAACCAAAAATAATAGTGGGATATAATTTCCATGGCTACTAAAATATTATTCTGGTTTTTGTTAAGCTGAGAAACGAAATGGATATCTCATAAAGAGGTAAATGGAGTTTAGCCCAGTTACATTGGCTGAGAAGAAGCACAAATCTCACTTTTTCAATTCCTGCCATCAAAAATGGTGAACTATCTGAATTTTCAATCTTTGAGATGAAAACTCTAGCAGGAATATTTGCCCTATTAATGTGATGTAGGAGAAAAATGATCAGTGAAGTCCAGATAAAATGCAATATCATATTCTATAAATAATAATGATTTAACAGGAGTAGAAATGATAAACTCTAAAATCTTTAGCCATTCAAAGCTATCAATTGTAGCAGAAATCGACTTCTCTCACATATTTTCAAAACGAATATATTTTCACTTAAAACCAAGTTCATAGAAAAAAATTAATTGAAAGCCTGACTTTAGAGAAGTGATGAAAACGAGGTGATGTATGTTAACTTGTGTAGTGAAAACCATAGTTGTGTTTATCTCACATCCCTGTCCTCCACCAAAAAAAAAAAAAACCAACAAAAACAAAACAGAAAAATAACACAGCAACCTCCTCCCTTAAGGAGAGAAATTCCTGGGAGTGGGAATGGTGGTGGAAATGGGAGTGCAGCCATGTAAATTATGCTAACATCTAAAGAGAGAGTTTTCAAATTTTGAAATCTGACAAAATATTTTCAGAAAGATGGATGGGGTAAGGGTTTGTGAAAGATTTACAAATACTTCCTCTCTGAATTTTGGTAAGTTCTTGATACTTATTTTTCTTTATGTGAACTAAATTAATTTTACCGAAAGTAAGCCAGGCACGTGAAAAAGCTGGCTTAAAACTCAACATTCCAAAAAAGAAGATCATGGCATCCGGTCCCATCACTTCATGGCAAATAGATGGGGAAACAATAGAAACAGTGACAGACTTTATTTTCCTGGGCTCCAAAATCACTGCGGATCATGACTATAGCCATGAAATTAAAAGACACTTGCTCCTTGGAAGAAAAGCTATGATCAACCTAGACAGCATATTAAAAGCAGAGACATGACTTTGCCAACAAAGGTCCATCTAGTCAAGTCTATGGTTTTTCCAGTAGCCATGTATGGATATGAGAGTTGGATTATATAGAAAGCTGAGCACTGAAAAATGATGCTTCTGAACTGTGGTTTTGGAGAAGACTCTTGAGAGTCCTTTGGACTGCAAGGAGATCCAACCAGTTTATCCTAAAGGAAATCAGTACTGAATATTCATTGGAAGGAGTGATGCTGAAGCTGAAACTCCAATACTTTGGCCACCTGATGCAAAAACCTGATGCTGGGAAAGATTGAAGGTGGGAGGAAAAGAGGACAACAGATGATGAGATGGTTAGATGGCATCACTGACTCAATGGACATGAGTTTGAGTAAACTCTGGGAGTTGGTAATGGATAGGGAGGCCTGACATGCTGCAGTTCATGGGGTTGCAAAGAGTTGGGCACGACTGAGAGACTGAACTGAACTGAAGCCAGGCACATGAGGAGTCACTAAATCAGAAGCAGAGGAGTGATCAAAAGCGTGGATCCTGGATTTAGACACCCTGAGGTCTCAGCTCTATTATTTTTAAGCATGCACTCTACCCACCTGTCTCCATTTTCCAGTATGTTAAAATAGAAATAAAGCTTTCTAACTCTGATTGTTGTCAGGGTTAACATGAAATAAAGGCAAAGATCTTAATTCAGTGGCACGTATAGATCTGACAAAAATGATTAGACAATGGAAACATCAACAATGACTATATAATAATGATGATGTAGGAAGAAGCCTCAATTGAGTGAAAATGTATAATCATCTCTTTTTAAATTCCAACTTCTCAAGTTGGAAATAATTAGAAAGTAGAAGATGTCAACCTTGAGACAGCAGCAAGAACTGAAACATTCAGAGAGAGAAAGCTGGGGGTGCACCCCCAACATCAAGTAACTTTCAGCCTAAGCTCTGTTAGGCATTCAGACCCCAGAGCAAGTCACTGGATCATGGCTTTTGAATCTGGGAAGTTGCCTCTTCATGGTGGTTCTTGGAGCCATAAATGCTATTTGTCTGCTCTGAATCCTCCTTCCTCCCAGAAATAATATATACACTTGGCCTGCAAGACACTTTCTGTCCTTGTTTTCCTCCTGGTATTACTGACTGCAATTTCGCAACCTCCTTTGCATAATGATTTTTATACGCCCAACCTCTAAGTAATGGAATTCCTTAGAGCTCATTTCTTGAAATTCTTTCTTTCTTTATTCTGCACTCACTGTCTAGTTGCCAGGCATTTATAATGTATACTACACCCTTGCAACTCTCATATTTACATCTAGGCCCTGACTTGTCACCTGAACTCCAAGTTCCTGTATCCAACCATTCATTTCTCATCTCCACTTATATATCTAATCACCATCTTAAATTTAACACAAGAAAACAGAGTTCTTGTGTTAACATTACCCACCCATCCCTCTGCCTTCTTCAGCTCATTAAATCATAAGTCTATTTCTCAGTTACTCAGGTTCCCAAATCCTTATTCATCCTTGACTTGTATTTTTTTCTCTCATACCCTAAATCCAGCCAACCAAAAAATTCTATTAGTTCTAAGTTCACATAGATGCATTAAATGACCTCTTTTGCCACTTCTATCCCACTCGTATTTCCTCTCCCCTGGGTCCAAGCCATCATCTTCCCTCTCCTGGATTATATCGTAGTCTCCTAAGTGGTTTCCTGCTACAACAACCCTTGCCCTTCCACCATCTAGTCTCAAATAACAACTAGAACTATCTTTAAAAAATAAGTTAGATACTATCACATCTCTGCTCAAAACATTCTTAAGATTTTCAACATCACTCAGAGTAAAAATAACCTACATTGACCCAGTGGCCCATTTTCTATGATTCACTTCCTGCTTTTTCCTTATTTGCTGTTTGCCAGCCACATTGTTTTCCTTGTTCTTCTAACACCCAAGTATGTTTCTCCCTCAGGCTATCTGAACTTACTGTAGCTCTGCCTAAGGTGTCATCCCCTCAAATGTCCAGAGGACTTGCCCATGTATTTCATTCAGGCCACTTTTCCTCAAATTTCACATTGTCATGGAGCATTCCTCTGTCCCGACCATTCTAAAGAGCACCTTTCCTGTGACTTTGCCCCTTCTTTTGAGTTATTGTGCCTCGCAGAATGTAACGTATTCTAGATTGTTTATTCTATCTTTTGGATCACTGCAATATTACTTATACCTAGAAGTATAAGTAAGTTGAAGAAGTATATCTATTAAATATGAGTAAGTGCCTGGGAAAGAATAGAAGTTTTATCTTGCCAGTGAGAAAGGATCTCTTCCAGTTCTTAGCTGGGATCTTAGGAACCAAAGCTGAGATGGGCAGTGAGTACTTATAATAGTACCTTGCCTAGTAAAGATTTTATTTTAAACACTTGATTTACAATAGGCTACCTTATGGTTTAAAACTGTCAGTACATACCTCATGATACATTTCTTCCTACAGTTATGCTCTTCTCAGTCAACAGGGGTGTTTAGGATCATTTTTTAAAAAAATAAATAAAATGTACCCCCATGCACTTCTACCAAAAATTGGTAAAGATTTTTCTGAAAAAAAAAAAAAAAAAAAGTGTTTATGTCATTTCTGGGACAGAAGGCAAATTGACCACACATTAAAATAAGATTTTTGGAGCTATGGAACTCTCTTCTACCTTTCTCCCTGAGGTCTCTACTCTCCCTTCCAATAATATCTCTTGATATAAGCCTGGCTAAACAAAGTAAACTGCACATATATTAATAGGAAAACAGCTGTTGAGCTGTTGCAAGAGCAATATCACCAACTAATATTAGGGCAATATATTTTGGTCTCTGAAGACAAAGAGCTTTTCAGTTCACCTTTGCATTATAACATTTGCACATTCATTAAAAGAGGAGAGGGGGAGGGATTTCAACCCAAGAACTGGAGCCCTTTAGAGGAGACTTTGAATTAGGATTCAGATCATACACCCTGGAAGGAAAACTAATGGAGCCAAGACCTCGTTACCCTGTATTTGAAAAGCTTTTGGCGTATTTGCTTGTTTGTTTTAACCAACATTATTGATCAGTTAGTGATCCATGGGACTTGTATGCATGGGACCAGCTCTGACTATTATCAGCTTCCCTTGCTAAGCTCCTCTGTTCTCCCACCTTAGAAGGTCTGTCTTGTTTCCTCTTCCCTACCTCCATGTCTCTCTCAGTCCACTCATTCTGGTATTCTTGAGTCCAAGAAGGTTTCCCTTCCATCTCTAATAAATGTTCATTTTGTCCTCTAGCCAGATACAAGCTATAGGTAATTTTTGCATCATGTGTAGTGAGTGTCATGTGAGTATATATGTGAGTATGAGTTTTATCTCCTCCAACTAATCTGTAAAGTTATTGAGAGCAGATTTTTATTGAGCCATGTCTCAAAGAACTTCACAGTGCTGTGTGCAAAGTTGGCCTCCATGAAGTCTCACTGGGGAAGTATGTGTATGCACGTGTGGATCTGAATGGTGCTAATGTGAGGAGTCTAAGCTTTGCAATCTGGATTGGCTGCCCACTCACTGTGTGACTATTGCCAAGTTTATTCACAGTGGAAAATAATGTCTTCCTCAAAGTGGGTGGTTGAAGGAATTGAGAGGCCATACATGTTAACTGGGCTAGTTCAGACACGCAAATAGTAATGTCTTACTAAATGTTGAAGCGAGTGAGTATACAATTGACGATGGACTATATGTGAGTTATTGTAGGGCTAGATGGAGCAGCAAAAACCTTTGAGGGCTTACTCTACCCATAGTGGTATCAACTAAAAAATAAAGAAACAAAAACAAAGCAAAAGCAATCTTCTGTGGAATTAGATCTGAGTTTGACTCTCCCATTTGCTGTTAATAGCTATCTGACTTAAATATACTTTTAAGACTTTCAGACCTATATTGTCCTTTGGAAACTTTAATACTTATCTTGCAGAGATGTTATGAGGATAGAATGGGAATACTCCCTCGAGGAGTTAATAGATGCGAGTTTGTTGATTTATTTCTGGAGCTGATCACTCCTTGAGCTACAGTTGTTGGATTCCACTTGGCTCAGTCAGATTCCTTGATTCCTCAGAGACTGCTGTTTGACCGCCCAACCCTGTTTCTTGGAACACATATCCAGACGACATTTCCTAAGCACCCTCATACTCACTGTGGCCCACGTGATGGCAATTTATCCAGTGACTGTGAGCAGAAACGCCAGCTGCCTCTTTCTGGAGGGTGTGAAGAGCTTTCACTCATTCTTCAGTTTCCTCTCCACTGGATTCAGATGACGACCATGCACATGCAAACAGTAGAGCAAAGGGATGACAGAGCCTGGCGTCTTGGATTGACCAGATCAAAGCTGCTTCGCCAGCCTGAATATCTGCCCAGAAATCTTACATGAAAGGAGGAGACTTCCTTTTAATCAGCCACTAAAAGCTTAAGATCTCTTTGTTATTGCAGGCTATCCTACTCTACTATTCTAATATACTCCTCTACCCTACGAAGTCTCAGACATAAAGGTTACTCTGTGCTGTTAAGAACACTGTGAGTGCTAGCTTTAAATACTATTTCTACTAGCAGTAAGTGAAAGTGTTTTATTTCTAGACCTGTTAGCTCTCAAGGTCAAAAATGTCATATCTTTTTTTCTCATTTTTTTAGTAATATGGCTTAAAATGTTTATATATTATTGATGATTTATTTTTTGTCTTATGAATATTCTTTGTCATAAAATGTGTTCATTTTCTGTTGGATTATTTACCTTATTCTTTGAGGATTTGGAAAGCTTTTTTACAGATAATTATTATTATCTCTGTTATATTTTGTAGTTTGGGCTTCCCTTGTAGCTTAGTTAGTAAAGAATGTGCCTACAATGTGGGAGACCTGGGTTCAATCCCTGGGTTGGGAAGATCCCCTGGAGAAGGGAAAGGCTATCCACTCCAGTATTCTGGCCTGAAGAATTCCATGGACTGTATAGTCCATGGGGTTGAAAAGAGTCAGACCTGACTGAGCAACTTTCACGCACTCTGTAGTTTTTGACAATAAGTACTTAATAGTGTATAGTCATTACATTGACCAATATCTTCTTTATGGATTCATCTTTTGATTTCATGTTTTCTTTTTTTAATTTTACTTTATTTTACTTTACAATACTGTATTGGTTTTGCCATATATCAATATGATTTCATGTTTTAAAAGTCATCCCTAACCCTAAGATTAGATCTGAATTTTTCCTATTAAAAAATTGTGAGGCTGGATGTACACACTTGCTTTCTGGGCTCTCATGTCACCTTGTATTCCAGCATATTAAGCGCTGATCTGCAGCACCTTTTTAAAATCAGACAGTTTATGTTTCTTAGTCACTTTCCTTTTATTTCTAATTAAAGCATTTGGGATCTAAGTGATCTGAGGAATATTTTCCTCTCTGATATTTAACTTTTATTCTGTCAGTATATCTCTCATATCTCTTTAAGTTCTTTGTTTAATTTATTAATGCTCTTACGAATGCTTTGAAGATTTCATTAACATGCTGTTTACCCCTTCAGATGCTATTAGTGATGACGATCCAATAAAGCAGAGTTAAACTGATCCCCCATTATCTGATTAGCCAGTCTGCACATTCTAACCTGACACCTTCCTATATTATATTCATCCCATGTTTGCTGTATTTGGATATTTAAGATCTACATATTCAGCCAATTTAAATTAATTTAGCTATCAAGATTTCATGAGATGCTGTATCCAGCACTTTACTATGTGCCTATCAAGACACAAAATCAAATAATCATCTACCACATTCCCTTTAGCTAATATAATCTTTGTGATTTCAGCCAAAAAGTTTCTAGTTAGTCTAATCTGTTTTATTCTTTGTGCATCTAGGCTATTTATTGCCAGTGGACTTGTTCTCTCACAGTTGGATTATCTGTTAGGAGCAGTATGGATAAATTTTCTACATTATAGGGCTCAGAAGGAAATATTGAGAAGGCCAGGAATTTAGCAGGAACCAATTGAGCAGAGCAATCTAATTCCAATATCAATTGATTAATCACTCATTCAACAGGTTTTTATCAAATCAACCATATGCACAGTGCTGAGTACTACAGGGGCTATAGACATTTAAAACATAGATGTTTTGGTCAGGATTCTTTTGGTTTCAAGTCCCAGAAGCACAACTCAAGCTAGTTAAAGCATCAGAGGGAATTTATTGGAAGAGTTTAATTTAGCTTTAGAATTGAAGGAAACAGTGCTACAGCCATGAACTAGGAACATCAGAAGTGAAATAAAAATCCAGTACTTGAGGCCTTGAAGCCACATCTCTCTTTCCCTGCCTCTTGTCTCTGGATGTCAGTTTCATTCTTGTTCTCCACATAGCAGGATATCTGTATTAGTCAGCGTTCTCCAGAGAGACAGAAATAGAAACAATAGAATGTCAATACATATATGTATTTGTGTGTGTAAAGAGGTTTATTATAAGGACTGGGCTTACCTGATTATGGAGGCTGGAAAGTGCCAAGATCTGCTGGGTGAGTCAGCACAACTGAAGCTCAGGAGAGCCAATGATTTAGTTCCATTCTAAGTCAAAATGTCTGAGAAGCAGCAAGACTGATGGTGCACTTCCAGTCCAAAGGCCAGTGGTTTCAAAATCACGAAGAACTAAAGTTTCAGTTAGAGTCTGAAGGTAGAAAAAAAAAATTTTTTTTTCCTGCTTTCAGTCAGGCAGGAAAAGGTCCCTTTACTCAGACAGGGGTCAGCCTTTTGTTATGTCTAGGCCTTCAAATAATTGGATAAGGTCCACCCACATTAGGAAGAGCAGTCTGCTTTATTTATTCTATCAATTTAAGCATTTATCTCATCCAAAAACACACTCACAGAAACACTCAGAATAATGTTTGACTAAATATCTGGATGTCTTGTGGCCTGATCAAATGACAGGGAAAATTAACCGTCACAGAACATACCTGCCGTCAGTTAAGAAGTCCCACCCCAATGACTTGAATACCAAAGAGACAGGAGATGCTTCCTTTCCTTCTAGCTGCCATTGGGAAATACTAGAGAAAACTTATTAGTCACCCTATAGATGAACCATTATAATTACTAGAATGTAGTATTATAAATCATCAAATCTTGCTCACCTGGCTATTTCCGTGATGGAGAGATGAGGTGAGTATTTTAGCTAGCAATGTTGATCCCCAGTAGGAGCATACAGTTAAAACTGGCAAAAAGCAGTGTCTCAAAGGGTAGGGTGCTGAAGTGAAGGCAGCGCAATGCAAAGCCACTGTGTAGATCATGCACTCCAAGAGCTTGCAAATTACTGGAAGAACCCAGCCAGCACAGAGAGTCAAAGAGCATACACTGTTCTCCCTCGGTATCCATGAGTTTGGTATCTGCAGAGTCAGCCAACGAGGCTGCAATTGTTTGAATCCACTGATGCAGAAACTGGATACAGAGGCATCTGTACTGCGCCATTTTACATAAATGACTTGAACATCCTCAGATTTGGGTATCTGTGGGGTCTTTGAGCCAATTCCTCATGGATATAGGACACCTGTAATGATGTAATCCGCATTAACACATCCAAAATATGCCTATAAATTCATAACATAGTCGAGAAAAACTGCTATAATCTGAGAAGATTTCAGGAGAAAAGTAGGATTCAAATTGGGTCTTTAAAGATTGAAATGTAGGTTAAGAGATTAGGCAAGGCTTTTGAGGTGAGGAGAGTGAAAAAATAATGACCATAACCAGCTATTGAGAATCTCCAGAGCAGAAAAAAGGGAGGATAGCATCATGATCGGTCATTTATGGAGGGACTCAAACTACTTGTACAAACTTAATCCTTATTAATCTTTTCTATAACATGTACCTAGACACAAAATATTTCCTCTACTTCCTTTGTTAGGAAATGTGAGTTTTCCTTAAAGATCCATTTCCCCAGGCTAGATGGACTGTATGCTTTATAATCAGACTGAGATACTTATGACTTGAACTGAGGATGAGCTTGGCATTCTTCTCATTTCTTCTGTGACTTCCTTTATTTACCTGTAAAATTCTCTATCTGAGATTCATGATGTTAGACAATTTTTATCAACTCACTGCTTTTTGCCTACTCATTTCTTCCTAGCTTTGAGTCACTGGAGACTCTGAAACAGTCCCTGAGTCCTCCTTTCCACATCAAATTCAGTAACATCACGAGCTCATGTGTAGTATCCATCCAAAATTCTAAACTTCTGGATTCCTGTCTCGTTCAGCTCTAACGATCTTTGTCCACCTTTTGTTTCATTCTCCCTTAACTATGGCCGTAGTCTAAACTTCTGACTACTCAGAATGGACTATGCCATTTCTAAGGTCTGAAATTCAAAAAGGTTGTATCATGAATCTTACCAACAGATTTTCTCTATCCACAGCCTGGTTCTGCTCCCTTTTTCTTGTTGTATAGTTGCCTTCTGTTCTAAACATTTCTCCTTTGACCTTCATCTTTCTTCCTGACACTCTCAGACTCCTCATTTGCCCTTTGAGGTTTTAGTCTATCTTTCCTTACCATTGCCTAAAGTATCTTCTACTTTTTCTTTTTCAGGATTCCATCTTTGTCCCTTGTAAAAATTGTTAAAATTTCCCCCATTAAATACCTCTCTTGTTATCATACTTTTAAGAAATGAATACATGATTTTCTATTCTTGATTTGCAATTCCCTTCTAAATCCTACTGTAATCTTCCTTAATGTCAAATCCAGTGGAAACATTCCAGATCATAAATTAATAAACCTCTGCATTTGAAACTTTTGTTATTATCAGCTTGTTTCACAATTCTCTGGTTTTCCTTGATCCTCTCAGTTCTTTTTATATCTAATCTGTGGACTCCTTTCTGAATTTTGGTTTTCTTCTAAGCTATGACTCTCCTCAAATTTCCCAAATGACCTCACCCACTTCCAGTTTCAACTGACACTTATAGGTTGATGGTTCTGTAATCTATGGAACTATATTTTCAGTTTAGACTCTGTTTTGAATGTTAAACCTAATCTATTCATATTTTTTCACAGATATATTTGGATATGCCCTTAATGCTTCACCATCAATAAATACCAAATTGAATTAACTACCTAAACCTTCTCCTCCAAAAATATCCTCCTCAGCTTCAGGGATCTCACCCACCCAGTCATCCAAGTTAGAAATCTGAGAATTTTTCTTAAATTCTTTCCTTTTTCCACTACCATACTCAAGTGTTCAACAAGTACTGTTGATCGAGTATCCAGAATATTTCCAGAATCCAGATATTTTCCCCTAATCTGATGTCCTTTTCTACTCTTCCAGTTTAAGCTTACTTACAATTACCCTTCTAATTGGCTTTCTAGTCTTTATTTTATCCATTAGCTGATCTGCCAGATTTAACCTTCATGTTGCAGGGTTTATCTAAAAATCATATGTAACCACCTGTACTCTTTCTGCTTTAATATCTTAGCATGGCTTTTCCCATTGCTGTCACGCAATGTAACTTCATGGGTCTTAATATTAGACACAATATCCTCCTTCTCTAACCACCTCAACAGAATTTATTATTTATCTCCAAACTTCATTTTCTATAATATCAGCATATAAATTTAAGACTTGTTCCTTTGTTCACGCTGTAAATCCTGTCTGGAATGTCCTTTTCCTTAACATCACTTATTGTATTCATTCTTTTAGATATAGTTTGTGCAAGACTTTTTGCAAGAAGTTTCTCCCATTATCTCCTGGTTGGATTAGGTACCTGTATCAGTCAGATTAGTGCAGGAAAATAAAGCTACCGTGGATATTTCAAACAGAAAGGTATTAGATGATTATAATATCACTACAAATGTCTATGCTAGTCAGAAGACCAAGGTTACATTGAAGAAAGAAATTAACCTCTAACTCATGGCTTAGTGTAACAAAGGATTGTCATTTGCCCCTCATTGCAATGTCTAGCTTGGGTCAACAGAAGGGAATTTATTATGTTTAACATAGTCACTTGAGGCTCAGGCAGACAGAGAATCAAATATATTACATTTGTGCCATTAGAATTTCTGGTCTTCTAAATTGCTACAACAGAGAAGAGGCAGACTGGAGAATTTCACATGGCTTATCCTTATCCTCAGTCATGTCTTTTCATGACCCCATGGACTGTAGCCCACCAGGCTCCTCTGTCCATGGGATTTCCCAGGCAAGAACAGTGGAATGGGTTGCCTTCTCCAACAGATTTTTCCCAACCTAGGTATCAAACCTCCATTTCCTGTGTCTCCTGCCACGCAGGTGAATTCTTTACTGCTGAGCCACCTGGGAAGCCCTGATGGCTTACCTTATCCTTATCTTATTCTGAAAATGAAACTTGTCATTTCTGCTTATTTCATTGGCCAGGACTGGTCACATTGTCCCATTCAACTAAAAGGGTGCTGGGATGTGCAGTTCTCCATGTGCCCAGAAAAAGGGGACTAGATATTAGTGAGTGCTGCTTAAAAATGTAGAAACTGAAGCCCAGGGAGTTATTTCCCCACATTTCACACTTAATATTTGGCAGAACTGGAGTTCAAATTGTACTATTTCTCGAAAATGTTTGTTGCTCTTATTAGACTCCTCCCCAGAGGAAGAGTGTATTTCCAGCCCTTTTGATGTTAGGGCTTGCTTGGACTGAGGATGAGTGGATACGACACATGCCCACTCCCAAGCAGAAGGTTTAGTAGGCATCCTATGATTTCCTCAGTGCTTTTCCATCTGCTACCAGAGTACCAGTTTCCCTATGAGAAGCTGTACCTTCAACCTGGAATGAAGGGTGTACGGAGCAGAGCTTCAGGCAACCTGCAAGCAACATTTAATATGAGTAAGACATAAACTTGTATTGTTTGAAGCCCTTGAGATTTGGGGGTTGCTCACTATCTCAGCATAAACTAGTGAAATACAGCTAATACAAATATTGAAGGACTCACAAAATCCAACCCCAAACTGGGCAAGCATGCTTCAGAACAGACTGGAATCTAAGTGACTATAAAGAATTTATTCTAGGACTCATGGACAAACTCTACATGGCCTTGAAATGAAAATTGTGTGTTGTCTTTTTCCAAACTCCTTATTATGTGTCTCCAAATTCCTAAGTGAGAGAAAGTGAGATTATCACTTTTCCAGAATGGTCACATACCCATCTGCCCCTTTGCCAAGGAAAGCGGTAGCTGGTGGCAGGCAGACCAAATAGCTGGCAGTCCTACTGGGACTTTGAGAATGGAGAAATGGCAATTCCCCAAAGCGAACAGGATGCTGACAACCAAAAAGAAGGGAAGAAATGGCATTCTTAATAGCAGTGCACTGAAATAACAGTAATTATTCATCACTGGCATGGCCCCTTTATCCCTCTCTTTCTCCTTCGCAACCATGTGAAATCATCTTGCCACTCTCCGCTTTCCAAACCATGCATCCTCAATAACCTTGTAGAAGTTTTTCATTTGGCAGTGCCCAGCTTCCCGTCCCCTCTGCTCAAATCAATAGGAAGAAATAAAGATAATCTACATTAATTTGGTTGCAGTTGTTTTAACATCCCCTGAAACCTTCAAGTTCAGCGGTACTGGGCCAGTTTGAAGAAAACCTTTCTGACAGGAAAGCGAGTTTCAAAAAAAAAAAAAAAAATGTTCCCCAGTTTGCTAGGCTTATAAGCCTAGGGCAAGTTTAATTAAACTCAATGGAGCATTTTAAAGTGAAGAAAAAATTAGGACAGCAAGAAAACGTGTTGATTGTTTCCTAATTATGCTGTGGACTTTTCTCTAATGCATCCCCCCGTCTCTGTCTCTCTCTAAATAAAACAACTGGCACATTAAGTTTGCACACAGAAGATTATATTTCAACCATGCATCCTGCATCAGCCAGGCACCGTGCCTCCCATTTCACTACTGGGCCTGCTTTTTGGAGACATTCATGTTTTTGTTGTTTCATGGATACATGCGTGCTAAATCTCTTCAGTCCTGTCCAGTTTTTTGTGACCCTATCGACTGTAGCCCACTAGGTTCCTCTGTCCATGGTTTCTCCAGGCAAGAATACTTGAGTGGGTTGCCATGCCCTCCTCCAGATCTCACCAACCCAGGGATAGAACCCAGCTCTCACGTCTCTTGCATTGGCAGCCGGGTTGTGTACCACTAGTGCTGCCTGGGAAGCCCTTCATAGAAACACTTAATCAAATATAAAAAGAGAGAGAAAACAAAGGATACATTGGACTTCAGCAACTTCCAACCTTTTGCCAGTGAAGATTCCTTTGATTAATCCTTCCCCCAAACATGGATGGACTCCTTATTTTAAATGATTTAGTCTTCTGAACAATAGGCATTTTTAAAGACATGATTAATTTACTTCCTTATTTTTATTCACAAGAGACATGCATTTACAAAAACTGATCTTCATTTACACAAACTGATTTGCTTTTTTCCTTGGACTGCAAGGAGATCAAACCAGTCAATCCTAAAGGAAATCAGCCAGCCCTCAATGTTCTTTGGAAGGACTGATGCTGAATCTGAAGCTCCAATACTTTGGCCACTTAATGCGAAGAACCGACTCCTTGGAAAAGATCCTGATGCTGGGAAAGATTGAAGGCAGGAGGAGAAGGGGACAACAGAGGTTAAGATGGCTGGATGGCATCAGTGACTTGATGGACATGAATTTGAGCAAGCTCCAGGAGTTGGTGATGGACAGGGAAGCTTGGAGTGCTGCAGTCCATGGGGTCACAAAGAGTCAGACATGACTGAGCAACTGAACTGATCTATTTTTCAGAATAGAATAACCATCAGTTCAGTTCAGTTCAGTCACTCAGTCGTGTCTGACTCTGCGACCCCATGAATCACAGCTCGCCAGGCCTCCCTGTCCATCACCAACTCCCGGAGTTCACTCAGACTCACGTCCATCAAGTCAGTGATGCCATCCAGCCATCTCATCCTCAATCGTCCCCTTCTCCTCCTGCCCCCAATACCTCCCAGCATCAGAGTCTTTTCCAGTGAGTCAACTCTTCGCATGACGTGGCCAAAGTACTGGAGTTTCAGCTTTAGCATCATTCCTTCCAAAGAAATCTCAGGGCTGATCTCCTTCAGAATGGACTGGTTGGATCTCCTTGCAGTCCAAGAGACTCTCAAGAGTCTTCTTCAACACCACAGTTCAAAAGCATCAATTCTTCGGCGCTCAGCCTTCTTTACAGTCCAACTCTCACATCCATACATGACCACAGGATAACCATACCTCTGATTAATTAACATCTGAAAACAAACAAATAAGACCAGAAGTTATAGTCCATCCATTTCACTAACAATGACTACTATGTGCCAGGCACTATACATATAGCTTTATTATGAGTAAGCAAATGAGCTACATTAGGATTTGAAAAATAATAAAGAAGCTCATGGATCTCAAGGACTCTAGAGACTCTGGCTAAAGACCTATGTGCTAGTATTAAAGTGACAATTACAGCTGTTCAGGACTCCTAGAGGGCCACTAAGGAGAAGAATGTTGGTGTGGACATAAATGTAAAGCCTGAGGGCTTCAGGGAAAGCCCTTGAGCCAGAGATGAGTAGTACATAAAGAAAAGTCAATGTGTCTCAAATGGTGCCACTAAATTCTGTTAAATGAAATAAAAATAGGTAAAACTTAAAGGGCACTTAACTGTGAGCCAGTTACTCCTAGAAGCAGTTGACATATATTAATTACTGTCATCATCTCGTCCTTCCTATAAGGCACAGGGAAGTTGCATGGTGGACCCAAGATCACACAACCAGTTAGTGCTAGAACCAGGACTGGAAGTGATATAGTTTGCTCTTAACCTAGTGGTTAGCTTGCACATAAAAGATTGTTAACTAGACATGACCTAATAGGAAAAAAAAGACACAGGACACACACAACTCAGTCATTCCCAACTCGTTAAGCACTGAGGGGCCCTTTGTGTCTTCTTTTCCATTGTGGACTCCTGTGCTTGGAAAGATGTCCACTTCTGCCATACTAAAGCAGGGAGGGCTCAAAATAAAATAAATTTCATTCAACTTTTAAAAATAAATGTATCAAGTAGAGGTTAAGGGAACTAAGGCTTATTTGAAAGACTCTGGAAGAATATATGTCAGGAAACTATATTAGCAATAATACAGAATTAAAACTGTCCCCAAATTCAAGAATCCAGGTAAGCTGAATTTTTAGATTTAGGCTCCCTATTAAAACCTATAACACAGTCTCTCAACCTTTTCTCCCACTTGACAATGAGTTTCAAAGGGATGATTCTCCAAAGTTTCATGAATACAACTTAGAATCCCCAGGTGGCAAGTTAGCCTCTCTAAGGGAATAAATTGAAGAAAACCTTCAAGTGACTGTGAAATAGCTACAATGGAGGCATTCATGTAGGGAGAATGAGTGCCCCCTACATTCTCCTCCGTAGCAATCAGAGCCCAGTGGAGAGTTGGACCCCATTCACCAGACAGTAGTCAGCTGTTCTCCGCCTCCATCTAGATCACATACAATACTGCGTGTGGGCACTTTGGTCTTTTGTGTTGACTGTAGGTTGTAACATCTTCCAGTAGAGTTCAGGCTTTTAAACCTCTGCACTATGGTATTTGAGGCTGGATAATCCTTCATTATGGGGACGATCCTCTACATTGTAGGATGTTCAGCAACATCTCTGGTCTCTACTCCTCTAATGTCAGTACCATGAGCACACCAATTGTAACAATCCAAATTGTCTCCAGACTTTGCCAAATCTCCCCTCAGAACAAAACTGCACCAGGGTAAGAACCACTGGTCTAGGTTTTGTGTATCTATCTTAGCTTCTCTTCCCCACAGAACTTAGTTCAGTACCTGCTAACATACAGATTTGTAGGGGAATAAATTACTAAGTTTTGAATGACTTTTATACTGAATGGATTTTTATTCATTATACAAATAACTATTTGTGTAATGAATGGATTTCTGTCAAATTCTTATATTTAAGCTATCTATTCTCTTAAGTCTTGCAGTAAAAGTAAAGGCAAACCATTTTTGGTGGTCAGCTGAAAAGACTGCTTGGCAGGACTGAAATTTACCTAATGTTCCTCCAAACTTTCACTCTGCTTGACTCCATGCTAAAGCACAAACAGCTTGAACTCATCCTGTGTTTTCCCCATCATGATCCCCATCCAACACTTGCTGCTTTTCCAGATACTGCTGTCTTAGAGAGACTTGGCCCCTGCTTCAAGAGACAGTGCCTTTGTGTTTATGGTGCTTGCCAGGGCTGAGAACAGTATTAGGGAATGGTAGCAGTGCGGTAGGGTGAGAAGGAAGGTGGAGGAAGGCTAGAGCTTGGACATCAGAGGTTCCAAAGAAACTCCAGGCCTGGAACAACAATATTTTCCAGAGCAAGTTCATATGTTTTCATGTAGGCTATATGCCTTTATGATATGATGAAATATTTCACAGTAAGGCTAATTATTTTAATAGATAGGTAGAACTTCTGGCCTTGAGAAAATAAGTTAAGGAAGCTGGAATGGAGAGGAGATTAGGGTAGGGAGTGGTTGGCAGTGCATGTGAGATGTGGTCTTAGTGAGGCTCTTCCACAGTGAGGGCTCCTGGTGTCCTATGAGGGTGGCAGGTCCCAGGTCACCAGCAAGGTAAAGTCCCCTCTCAGAGATGCAGATGAGTATCAGGCACCTGCCAGCTACTAGGACCAAGAGCCAGTGCAAAGAGCATCAGCTGACAGTTTGTTTTTCTGTATCTCTGAGGGGATTTCAATTTTTAAAAATGCCAGCTTGTTGAGTCAGCTGTTGTTTTGGAATTATTTTTCTCCTCTCTATTAGCAAAGATAATTTGAGAGCTGACTTAGAGCCTGTGCAGTAAGATTGATGTCTGTTCTAAACGCATTGCCTCTTTTCTGTTCAGCTTAAAGCACAATCATTATGTTTCTTCCACTACTTCTCTCAACTAAAGAGTTTTAAGGATTGGTCCTGGGAATCATTTACTCTTCTCCTATATTAATAATATAACAACAGCACAATAACAGTGAGAGTAATGACCCCGCCACTACCACAGGTAAAAATTTCAGAGTATTTGTCATGTGACAGGCATCATGCAAAACCTTTGCATAAATTATTAATAACCCTCCTCAGGATAATTCTAGGGCTTTGCTGGTGGCTCAGATGGTAAAGACTCTGCCCGCAATGCAGGCAGATTGAACCCAGGTTTGATCCCTGGGTTGAGAAGATCCCCGGAGAAGGGCATGGCAACCCAGTCCAGTATTCGTGCCTGCAGAATTCCAGGGACAGAGGATCCTGGTGGGCTACAACCCATGGGGTCGCAAAGAGTCAACTACAACTGAGCGACTAACACTTTCACTTCACTTCCACTTTTCAGGATAATGCTATGAACCATTTTTCTCATATTGGGATTAAGGGAACTAAAGCTTATATATGGGGTTTAATAAATGCCCAAGGTAACACAGGTGTTAAATGGATAAATCTAGGATTTGAATCCTGGAAACTATGTTCTAAACTTAGTTCTAGAAACCATGCCCATAATCAGAAAAATGATACTTTTCCCCATGATTCCTGGCATAATACTTTTGATAGGGAATCATTCCAGTGAAGAGCAAACTATAATAGAAAAGTACCCACTAATGTCTCAGTATCACTCTATTGAGGGCCCCCTAATGCTGTCCTATTCCATCCATCAGTGCAAAGTACTCTTCATTCAGTGGCCTGTATCCCATACATGCTTCTGGACTTCACTATGTGTGGGTCCAGGAATTCACACATTAATTTTCTGAGATTATGAAATACAGCTGAGCTTACAGAGATACCTTGTTTGCTTGTTGTGCTTGTTCTTTATTTCAGTTTCAGATATTGTTATTAATTTTGCCAAAGAGAAAAAAAATGGAACTGATGTTTTGAGGTTAACTGACTGCTGAGAAAGAGATCTGAAAGAATGAAAATCTTACCTGAGTAGATGGTTAGGGATAGCAAGCCTCATAAACTATGCCTGTCTCAAGCCTGACCTTTGTCCTAATCTCAGAATCAAAATCCATGGAGCCTTTCTTTGGTTGCTACTTTGAATCTGGCCCAGGTCAATAGCCAGTAAAAGGAAATTGTGCTGAATTATCACAATTTTTATTTGTGCTGACTTATTGGAAATAAGGCAAGACAGATGAGTAGCGGTATCTGCACACTTGATTACCCCCCTTCCCCAATTTTTTCTGTGGCTTCATTTAGATCTCTTTGCTACAGCATTTTAGCTCTAACTTTGGGCACTGAATCATGCTACAATGTCCCATCGAGCATCTCGGTAATGCGATAAATTCATCCAAAGTCTCGCAGTGCCATCCTGCACGTGACAAGTGCAATAACACGTCAGGCTCAGAACGATACCCATCTTAGGCAGATACTCCCTCTGCTGACAGCAGGTGTTTCTGCTTTATCTGAAAATAATTCACTGAATAGATAATTGGTGAATCCCCAGTGGGAACAAAACTTGATTCTGTCTGAGCATAGGTTACCAAGTGTACCACCATAAAATAATTGATTTTGTGATATATTAAGTGGGGACATACTCAAGACTACTGAACTTTTCACTTAGGGCCTGGGGCTGAAGTTGAACTAGGCTCCCAAAGGTGAAGAACCCATGCATGACAAGGGCAGGGCTTCACACTCCAACAGCCAATTTAACTTTCATTTTCTTTATTAATCTAATATGTTCTACCTTTCACCAGAACGTGATGTGCAGGGAGTTTCATTAAAACGGTTGAGTTGTTATCGGAGATAATCACCGAAGGAATGTATCACAAAAGTCAAGAAATTCTGAATCATTTTTTTTTATGCTGTTGTCTTAGAGAAGAGGTTGCTGATGCTGATAGGAAAGTTGCTTTAGCTATAGGGCAAATTTAATTGCGTTTTTAGAAACTTCTTTTAATCCTATAATAACAAAAAATTAAATCAGTGCTGACATTTTTTGTTGCCAGAAGAAGGTAGTAAAAGGGTAAAGAAATAATTGTTAGCTCTGAGAATATAATTAGCAACTTTAATGCTTTAATCTAAAAATGCATATTTTGAGCCTGGGTGAATGATTAAAGAAAAGATATCAAAAGTCTTTGAAATTTCTAACTGTGTTTGTTTTTAATTGTGAGTTATGATCACTATAATTAGCTCATTTTAGTGCATTTATAATGCAAACAAATATGAATTTCTACAAGTTCAGGGATATTTCAGGGCAAATATGATCGACATCTTGACCTCTGGCTCTTTGAATTAAGCCTTTCTTATAATGTCCGGTAGAAGTTTATTCTTTGCTTTGGATAGGGAGGAAAGGGAGTTAGAAGCCAGGATTAAATACTGGGAGACTAGAGTCAAGGCTGGTGTGTGTTTGGAGGTTTATTCCAGAGGAGTGTTAAGGATGGTCCTATTAGTAGCCTGGGCTTCCTCTGGCCCAGAGGGATGACTGTGTTCAGCTCCCTCTGCCCCACTGGATGGAGCTTGAGACTGGGTCTGAGTTACAAGAATGAGAGGAAGTGCTGGGTTACAGATAAATGTGATCTCTCTGGTGCTAAACTTCTGTGAATGAGCACAGAACCTGCCTACCCTGCTCCAGCTCTATCCTGCCCCACCTTGACAGAACCAAGAAACCTCATTACTATGCACTAGAAAAGGGAAAAGAAAAAAAAAAAAAATAGACCCAGAGGGATCTGGGGAATGAACTTTTGGGGGTCTTATTTCTCTCAGAGGTGCACATTAAAATTCTCTCTTTCATTCATTAATGTGAATACAAGCTGCCTGAGAAAATAGCTGGTGGGACCTCCCTTAATGAATAGTGGGGCTTTTCTGTGCTCTAGAGGCTTAAAATTGGGTTTCATCCCACTGAGGATTTTTCTTTTTTCCTTCTCTTTCTGTCTTCTTAACACTGCATGTTTGGTTATATTTCTAGAATTCACCTAGGCTATGACCTGCCCCATCCAGTTCTAATCGCTCATATGATTAGATCGGGGGCCACCCACAGACAGGGAGGAGGGGGCCACTGTCAGGTATTTTTCCAATATTATTTTAAAATTTCTACTCTGTCAATCATATGTGATCAAACTCATTCTTGTGAAGTTCCTCATACTTCTCGGTTTTAGAATAGGCCAGAGAGGAATATAAAAATCTTTGTTCTTGCTTTCAGGGTTTTTCACTTTGGTTTGAAATAGAATTAACTCTTCTTCGCCTTTCACAGTTTAGTTTTTTTTTTTTTTTTTTTTTAGAATTCTGGTCTTGATTTCCTTAGTTTTCCTCAATACATTGCAGGTATGTTCGACTACTACATCCCAGTGCCCTCATGTCCTCGTTCAAGTTATTGCCCACATCATGCATTTGGGATATTTTCTTGAACTGTCTTATGTTGCTAGTTATTTTCCCAAGGACATCTCTAAGTTTCTGAAGGACTTCATGTTGTTTGACTTGTCTATGTCTTCAGGATCCAATAAATAGTAGTCCTTGATGAGTGAGGATGATGCTCATGGACATGAAGTCATGTCTCCATCAATTTGCTCCTCACTCCCACCACAGGGAAACTAGAATGACGGGAATCCTCAGTCATTATCCCAGATCCTTAGGCCAATTTGTCTGGGGCTAGTGGGGAAAGTGGGTGTGGAAACGACTTTGCCAATCCAGACATGATTGTGGCAGGAAGAGAAACACTGAGGTATACATTCTCATGCAGTTTGAGAATGAGGTGACAAAGTGACAGCAAGCTCTAGAAAAGCTTGTGGATCAGCCCCAAAAAGATGTCAGAAAGCCTCACACTAGGAGCCACAGAAACACTCAGCAATGGACAGTGACTGTGGTCCACAACAGCTGAAAAACACAAGAGTCGTTTTTCTAAGGGGAAAGGCATTTGGAAGTCTGCTTTAAAAAATGCTGTTTTCTTTGGTTTCTCCTTGAGAGTTTTTACCTTGTGGTATTTAGTTAACTTTTATTGCATCTCATATATTATAAAGCATAAACAAAAATTTTATAGTGTATCATATTATTTAGAACAGTATTAATCAAGCAAGTGTATATAGAGAAAGGTAGAAAAGATGGGGGCAAGTAATAAATACTTAAAAGCCTTGATACAGTTACCAACAGCTCTAGACATAGTTCTGGATCATTATTTGTTTGCTTCTATTTATTGAGTGGTTACTATACCAGGTATTATACCAACATAATTTTATCTGTTCGTTGTTTAATATTGTAAAACTATTCCATATACTTTATGAATCAATGAAATTTATAGTCTCATAGATATAGACTATCCAGTATGTTGAGCCATTTAAAAATTCTGTGACATATTTATAATCATGACATTCTGAACTTCACATTTGATAGAGAGCTACTTTATCAGCAATTGTACACCAATTTGCAGGTAGGCTTTAAAAGCCAGATCATTTTTCTCCGTGGAACCCAAGGAGAATTTGGTGACAGAAATGCCAAGATAAAACTCTTTCTAGAAAATTAGGTTTTAAAGGCCTACCTTAGGCATCATGGGCTTTATTTCGTGTCTTCAGGACATACCTGACTGCTCGAGATTTGGCACACATGGTGTGAGGAGTTCATGCCATTCAGTCCAAGTGAGGGGACTAATCAAGGCAAGGTAGTGCCTCCTCTGTAGGATCAGATCTGTTCCCCATTATTTGGTTCTGCTGCTGAAGGAGAAAAATAAGTCTTGGATATTACAGCTGTCACTGTGACATCTGTTGTTTCAGGATCCGTGACTGCTTCGGTCGCCACCTGACCCAGATCATCACCATAACAGTCTGTCCACTATTAAACTGTGAAAGGTCCTCGACCTCCAGGTGGAACTTCAAGGTTGACATACCAAGGTGTTTGTCTCTGTCCCCGCAACTGTCTCTCAACTGAAAAATACAACCTCACTTTGTGCAGAATTGATGGCAAACCCAGTCTCCCAGGGTTCAAGGGGGAGCAGCCGAGAGCAAGAGTGCTTGAGGCGTAGCCCTGATCTGCTCTTAATCACTTGTCACAACCCCTGGAGGGCCTCGGGCACGTTGCTTTTTGTTCTTTGTTTTTGGTGCTTCTCCTTTTCCTTTAAACAGATGACTCCAGCTATTAAAACAACAGTAACCGAGCTGCGTGCCCATATCCAAGCTTACAAAACAGATATGTAAGGGGATATCTGTCCTCCCGAACACAAAAGGAGTAGTTGACTTTTGGAAAGTTCCTGTAAATAGAACTCCACTTCTGGTTGTGTGTGTTTGGTCCAAATCATTAATGACTTAACAGAATGGCTACTGCTGATTTAGATGCAAAGTGGATGCATTCGGCGGGGAGTGGACACGTGTATTTGTTTGGCTGAGTCCCTTCGTGTGTGTTCACCTGCAACTATTACAATGTTGTTATCAGCTATACCCCAATACAAACAAAAAAAAGTTTTTAAAAAATAAGTAAATTTAAAAAAAAACAGTTTATCACATGAGTAACCAAAATCAGGCCCACAGATACATTTACAGAAATGTAATAAATATGTAAAACCAGACCCATCTCTACTGTAAACAGCTTTCATTCCAAGAGCCCGTTTGATTATTCATTAATTTATTTATCCACTCTTTCATTCGAAACCTGCTTGTTGAGACTCTATAATGGATGAGGCACTGTGCTGGGAACTAGGGTTCAGCACTAGAGGAGAATTTTCTGTTCTCATGATGTTTAACCTGACAAGAAAAGGCAGGGTTCACACTTACACATGTGATCCAGCTTTCTCCCAGAAAAATCTAACCACTCCCAGCCATACAGCTATTTAATAGTCATCAATAAGCAGTTTACTTTCATTACATAATGAAGACCCCACGTGATCTAAATCATAAAAGAAAACAGAAGAACCACAAGCTGGCTCTCATGTGGTAGACTTTGATTTCTTTTCCTATTTCAGTTTCCTACAATTTCTAGCCCTAATTCTAGCAACTAGTTACATGATCTTAAACAAGTCACTTAGCATTTGTAAACCTTGAATTTTTCTCACATGTACAATTCCTTTAGTTAATGTTTAGAAGATTAAAAAAAAAAAAAAAACCCTCAAAAATATACTTTCAGACAAGCGTAAATCTTTTCAGATTCACTGTCTTCAAAGAGCCTCAGGACATTTGCATTATGGTTGATCAGGTAGGACAGGATCACACAGGGTCGGAGGCTGCCCAGTCTCAGCATCAGGAGTTTTCTACTCACCTGGAGAGCCCCTGGAGTCTGGCCCTGAACAAAGACACATTATCCGGACCTGGCATTATTTACCCAGCTCAGAACACAGCGGCAGTCTTGGCAAGAGAAGAGGTGGGAGACTGCTTTTGTGGCACTTGCTGCTGCTTTATGGGTTTGCATTTGTCGTGCTAGGATTTTCTTTTCATCTCTTTTCTTTCTTTTTCCTTTTCTAATTGACACAGTGCCTGTACATTTAAATACTTGCAACCGGGTATGGACATCTTGTATAATAGCAGTATTGGTTATAAAGGCCTGTAACAGAAGTGAGTGATTGAGACCCAGGAAGAATGCACTAAAAATGAAACCCCATATTTTATGTTTTCTCTATAACAAAAAATAGCCTAATTATTTAATTAAGAACAATGATCAATTATTATATAACTGAAAAAATGTTGGATAAAATTTAATATATATGTGTGTGTGTATATATATATGGCACTTGAAGCTTTTGAATTCTTTTTCCACTAAACTTGAATTTTCAATCTCTGCTTTAGTTGTTTTGGCTCTTTGTTCACATGAACTTTCTTTCACAAACAACCAGTATTCTGAGGTATTTTGCTGACCAGATCAAATACTTTGAGATGAGTGACATCAAAAGGCCTTAGATAAATGGGCTTCTGAAGCAGCAAGACTACAGGCATATGTTGATATCATGACAGAATATTTTTGAATATAGGTTTTGTCTTTTTTTTTAGGTTTTGTATTTTTTTAATGAGGATACAAATTTGGAAATGAGGATAGAAATAGAAAATTGGAAATTTGGAAAGTGCCTCCAAATCCTCATGCTCACTGGCTGACAGGTCCTCCACCTCAGCATTCCTCCTCTGGATCTTTCAGGTTCCTTACTTCTGGTAAGGATGTGGCAGGATGGGACATCCCTGGTGGCTGAGTGGTTAAGGATCTCCTTTCCAATGCAAGGGACATGGATTTGATTCCTTGTCCAGGAACTAGGATCCCACATGCCCTGGAGAAAGTCCAAGTGCCATAGCTAAGACCTGACACAGCCAAATAAATAAATTAATTTTTTTTTAAGTGGTAGGACACATTCATTTACACTGAAGGAAGCTTTGTTTTTAGGTCCCAGGCCTTTATATAAGAACAAAATGATGAGTAATGTGGGGATTAAAGTCAGGAGCATCATCCTACTTCACCTTCCTTCCAACCAATTTCTCCAAATTCCCTGTCCCCACACTCTTTGTGTTCCCAATTCCTTTCTTAGTGAATGAAAAACTTAATCCCAAAGCCCTGGTATAAACCCCAGAGTTCTCTTCTTAGCTCTCCCTTCCTCTCCCCCACACTCCTTTCCTGGGGAAAGCAGGCACCTTGGTTTGAATGCACAGGAGAGCTTGGAGAGGTGACAGACACTGAGGGAAAGGCCTCACCCTCGGGGACTGGGATGTAGGGATACAGCGAAGTGATGTGAGGGCCCCGATAGCCTGGGGTACCAAAATGGGGCCCTGGTGTCAGAGGAACAGATGCGGCTCCCCCTGAGAAGGGAGACCTAGCATCTCAAAATCCTCTGGCTGGAAATAGTCGCTGCTTGATCATTTGCCCTTCTGGCATGGTTGTAGAACGACACCGGAACCACGTGCTTCTCTAGGCCAGGCTGCTGGGTGAAGAGGCTGGTGTGCCGCAGAGCGGGCTTTGGGCACCGCAGGAACGCACTCTCCAGGCTGCCTCTCACTCGGTTCTCCGTCCTCATCCGCCTGCTCTTCGGGCCTGCGCCAGGGCCTCTGCCTTGCGCATCTCCTGCAGACTTCGCTGTTGCCAGTTTCCTCCACCCACTTCTGCAGCAGAGGCCACACCTTACACGTGTTCTTTGAAACTGAGTTGCAAAGCCTCAAATTGACAGGTAGTCCTTTGGCTGAACGCCTTTCCAAAGAGTGAGCCCAGGTGAGCCCCACATCGGTCTGGGTATATCCCAGGGTGATCCTCTCCTGCTTTAGGAGTTTGGCACATTGTTTCAGGTCTTTCTGAAGAGCTGTGATGTCCTGGGACTCCTCAGGGTCTGCTCTAGCTTCTCCTTGGCCGGCTTCTTGGTGCCTGGGTGGGCCTGCGCAGTGGTCCAGGGAGGCCCCCTTGAGTTGCTCTTCACCCTGGCTCCCGCCTCGCCCTCGGGCTGCGACACCCTCCAGGACACCTCGGGGCACTGGCCCCAGTCCAACCTGCGGTGCACAGCAGGCCATCCCTCTGCACAAGTCATGGGCTGGGGGCACAGGGAAAGCCCTCACACCTCACACTGGGCACAAACGCCAGCCAGATTCCTGACCCACCCGGGAGGCCCTTGGAAGCTCATCCAGGTCCAAGCCCGGCTGTGGCCCTCCCTGCCGACGACGGCCTCCACCGCCCAGCAGGGGAGAGAAGGCCTGAAGGAAGTTTTAAAGATCCATTAGTGGACTAATAAAAATCTTTTTCAGGAAACAACTATGAAGGTACTTTTTATGTCTTCTTTGTGATTAGCGGTGAGAGAAAGGAAGAAACATATGTTTATGTATATATATATTTAAGCTTGTACTTAAAAAACTACCCCCTGAGTTCTTGATTATCTCAAGGTGAAGACAGTGTTCAATTACTTGTGGTGATGGCCTGTCAGACTGAATATATAGCAGGAGGACAAGGCAAAGGGTAAAAGGGATTCAATGCAGACTGAGCTGTGGGGTTTGAGACTGCCCTAGAGGAGCAGACAAGGGAGGTGAGGATGGTGTCCTGCCTTAATATAACCCCACCTGTAGAATGTGGATGGCTTTCTTTTGACTCAGAACTGGAGTCTCTCTTCTCTGTGGTGATTGGCGTGTAGGGACTGGTACTCCTATGAACACACATGAAGGAAACAGGCATCTTAAAAGATGAGGATTTATGTTCTCAGAATAAACATTGGGAAGTATCAAGTTCACCCCCCCTGGAAACTACAAGGGTCTGTTGTTACATGATAGGACCTGGGTTTACTCAGAACTCACAGGACATGTAAGGCTTTAAAGCAGATGTAGTTGGTCAGAAAATGGTAGCAATTTACACCAAAGAGACTAGAAGGGAGGATGGAATCAGATAAACTCCTTAAAACATTAGAGACTTTTGAGTCTACAGTTGCACTGACTAATTTGGTAGCCGCAGTGGCTATTGAGCATTTGAACTGTGGCTGATCTGATTTGAGATGCGCTGTAAATGTAAGATGCAAAATGTCTTCAAGAAAATAGGTTCTGAAGACTTAGTTATGAAAAAGAATGTAGAATGTCTTATTAATAAAGGTTTCATACTGCTTATATGTGAAAATAATAATATTGTGGAAATGTGGGACTAAATAATATACTGAGTTAATTTCACCTGTCTCATGTTTTTTCTAATATGACTATCAGAAAATTTTAAATTATTTATGCAAGAAAATTTTATATTACTCACATTTACAATGTACAGTATCTTTAGGGCAGGACTGCTCACAGGAGCAAGCCCTCTGTATTTGAATGTAGGTAGATATAAGAAGGTTGCTCATGTTAAGAATTTTAAAACCTGTGTTTCTAAAATAAATTTTGTAAAATGGTGTAACACCATAGCTTATTATGACGTGGAATTGGCTATGCCGTAGGTTAAGTAGCTTATCCCATGCCTTAATAACACTATTCAATAAAATCCCATGTATGTATTGGCTTGGAATAGAAGTGTCTTATACCTACCATAATGAAAAGAGAAGGAATGGATATAAAGAAACTGTGTGAACACTGGCGAATAGAAGCCATTCATTCAATGCATAAAAGTACTTTTCAGCAACTCCCACAATTAGAGAAATTTCAGAAACAATTAAAGCATTCGGAAGTCCCCGATGATGATTCACTCTGAGAAAGTCTATCGTCTTAAAGAAACCTCCAGGAGAGTCAAAGAAGCATATGCTTTAATGGGATTTTTGCTATTTGAGGACTGTGTTCTAGGTAATTTCCAACATGCCGAGCATTTCTCCTCATTTTTCTCCAGAAGAGTCCTGCATGAATTGGGTCTTCAAAGAGAAAATTTTTTATTTCCATATGGAGTCACTCAATGTCCCTCCACATTAACCCATCCTTCAAGGAGAGACACCTTCTTAGAAGGCTGTTCTGCCACATTGCTCACCACTCCCGAGATGTTTTCAGTCCCAGTGTAATTCCCTCCATGATGGAGGAGGCTCCAGATGCATTTATTTGCCCCTCTCTGCGACTGGAAAATGTATTCCATATTCAGTTAAAGTCAGTAATTAAAACTACCTAATCTGCATTCACTTTGTAACCACCAGCTGAAACTCCCCCCTCTGTCAGCCCCAGAGGTGGGAGGGCTGCTGCATTTAAACTCACACTGAAGATCTATGATTGGCTGATGCACAGTTAGAACAGGTGAAATAATCTAATCTGGAATATTGCTCTCCTCACCTTTTTTTAATAAAGATTTGCCTCACCACAGACCTTAATATAACAGCAGTAAAGGCAAGAGAGGAAATTGGAAACACGGCCAGGAGTGTGCCTTATGGTTCATAACAGCCCCAAATTGTAACTGTTTATTAAAACTAACACCCTTTTGTGAGTGAGGGTGTGGATCAAAATATCCAGTGGTTTCTCTTCTTCAATATTCCCTTTTTTATAGCACTGAGTTTAAGTTTCAGTTTTAGAGTTTCATTAAGTTTTAAAAATTGTTTCTGATTGAAACATTGACTTAAACTTGTCCGTAATTTGTCCCTGCTCCTTATTTCCATTATTTATTTCAGTCTGTAGGAGATGTCTGTGGATGGATGACCTCTTGGGCCATCGGGACAAGAAAGAGTTAAGGCAGATGAAGGACCAGAGGAGTCAGAAGTCCAGAGAACTGCCTCACAAAATACAATTAAGGGCCTTTCCCAGGCCCACGGCGCTCTGGTGCTGCCAGAGGTAAGGAGGCCGAGCACAATGTTCTCCTTGTCCACACACCTCCCTTTGTTTCAGCAGCATTTTGCCTCCCACACATGCAAAAGTTTGAATTTCCTGTTGGCTCTGAGGTGAGATTTATAACATTTATTAAGGTTACTATTCATTGTGAGTTTACTGGGCAATAAGCCCAAGAGCTTTTAGGGGTTTAATTGCCTATGTTTACGGGGGTTGCACAGCTCCCCACAGAGTCACTGTCAGCCAGGTTGGCCAAATGTGGACTTCTTGGAGTGCCTGGGGCACATGTCCTAGTCCAAGGGGAAGGTCAGGGAGAGCTGAAGGGCTCGGAGGGAGACAAAGCCCTCAGGGCATGAGATTGGTTTTTCTGCTCTGGCTGTTTTGGTCCACTTCCCGCTGGCTCATCTACCTCATTCTGGCCAAGTCTGAAGACACATTTGAATGTTCCATTCTCTCCAGGAAGAAAGAGAAATAATTTGAAATAATTGCATAAGGGAAGGAGAGAGAGAAAGAAGGGCTGGCAGTGGAAGTAAACACGTGTTGCAAACGTAATATGGGCTACATAAACTGTTTCATGTGTTTTGTCACATTTAGTCTTCACAGCAGTCCTGTAAGGCAGGCATTATTACTCCCACTTTACAAATGAGGAGATTGAGGCTTAGAGAATGATGAAGACAGCTAGTGAATGGAAGAACCAGGATTTCGACTCCGTTTTCCTGTGGCTTCCCAGTCCTGGTTGGGAGCTCCGCATTTCATTCACTCTTGTTTAGCCCTTAGTTGCTGCTGATTTAACCGAAGCAATTGGTTCAGGTGTGTTATCAGGACATTTGAAAGTACAAGGTTAAACTTACTTTTAAGATGGTGGGTTTGTTCTATTGCAGAAGGGTAGCTTTTGCAACAGCCTTAACCCTTGACCTCACCAAGCCCTTGTAGAATGGAATGAATGCACACGAATGGAGTAAAGTCAACTGAGCAACGCTGTGGGCCAGGCAGGACAAAGGGACTGTAAAGGGTCTGTCAGTCTCTGAGAGGGAGAGCTCCTGAGGCAGTTCACTAAGTTGATAAAAAAGAGTGGGGAAAAGTTCTGGTTCATTTTATCCGTTCACTTATTCAACAGCTATTTTGTATGCACTTACTGTGTGCTAAAGACTGCATTAGGCACGAGGGATGCTGGATACTTGAGCACTCTGCCTGCTCCCTTCCTTCTGTGCAGAGGCCGCAGGATGCTGCTCACGCCTGTCTCTTAAATGCTCTTTCAAATCTACCCAAGTTCTGTCACAGTGACAAATTTCTCAGGTTTCTTAAACAGATGGTTTAACAAAAGGGAAGAAACAAAGTAAAAGAAGTAAAAGAGCTGATGAGCAGACAGTGTACTCTTTATGTGAAAAATAAACAAACATATATACATATACATACATATGTATATAGACATAGCGCTGGGCTTCCCAGACTGCACGGGTGGTAAAAGAATCTGCCTGCCAATGCACGAGACGCCAGAGATGTGGGTTTGATGCCTGGGTCAGGGAAGATCCCCTGGAGTAGGAAACGTGAACCCACTCCAGAATTCTTGCCTGGAGAATTCCATGAACAGAGGAGCCTGGCAGACTATAATCCATGGGGCTGCGAAGAGCCAGACACGACCGAAGTGATCACGCACATACGTAGTGCATTCTTCATCTCTTCACATGGAATAAATAAATTAGTTACACATATATATACACACACATACATAAAGATGCATATGTTCACACCTGTGTGTGTAAAATTAGCCTGATGTACAGTCCAGGATGCCATCACAAATTTGATTGGTCTTGTAACAGCAGAAAACCTACTGGCACAGAGGACTAAGCGGCGGGCCATCGCTGCTAGAAATGCATTGTTCAGGACATTCGTTAACTTATTATGTGGCAGTAGAAGCTGAATCAGATTCAGTCATTCAGTTGAAGAATAAATTGGAATATTTCGGTGCATTTCTTTAAAAAAAAAAAGCCACTTTAAGCTTATGTATTAAAATGACAAAGTCTTAAATAGGGGTCTCTTTTTCTAAACAAAAGATATGCAAATTGCAATTCAAGATTTATATTATGATAAAAACTGAAATACAAAAGAGTTATTATCCTGCAAAATGTAAAAGTACATTGCTTCATGAGTCTATAATGATATAATGGGATATTGATGTAATAAAAGGTGTCAGAAAGGAGACAATGACCTTAAAATTTTAAGTCAGAAACATTAGAATTGAACAGTAAGTATCTACCCACCTAACTATCCATCTATCTATTGCATATTTTAGAAATTTGAAGTGAGGAACAGTATATTTTTATCTGCTGATGGTGTAGCCATAATAAGGGGGTTTGGGGGTTAGAGAATGGGAACTATTTTTCACATAACCATTCCAACTCTGAAACTGGATAAAGATTTTACGTTGAATATTAGATTAATAGGACTATCTTTCCTAAAAATCAGTTGTGTGTTGGTGAGGCTTGGAAATCATTCCTGGCCTAGCCACAGGACAGCAAATGTCAGGGATGCCAGTTCTCCCTGCCTAAGTATGAAAGACTTGCTCACAGTGACTTTGCAAGGACTCTTAGTTTTTAAGATGATGGGAGCAATTTACAGTTAATCATTGTGTGTCACTGAAAAAGGATGGATCAACTTAAAGACACTGCAATAGAACACAAAAGATTTACTCTATCAAATCACAGGGAAATTGTAGGAAACTATTTATACTTGAAGTTATTCTACTGGCTTATTTTAAAAAGGGGAAGCATGTGTGTGTGTGTGTGTGTGTTTCAGGGGAGACACACTTAAAGTAATCAAGTGATGTACCACATGTGAAGCAGACGCACAGGCTTGTTCCCACTACTAAACAGAGCAGAAGGCCTGGTTTAGCTTTATTTGGCAGGAATTTATATACTTGCTTCACTATTTGATCTTAACTTAAACAAAGGATGTTGGTCTCAGCCACCACTGATTTCAGGGTAACAGCCCGCTTTCTGAAAGGCACTGGAATTGTGACACTTCGAAAATCAGATGGCTGCACAGTATGGAAGTTTCTTAAATGTTTGTTTATTGTAGTGAGCCAAGCCCTCCTTTTCTTGTTTCGGAGTGTGTGATCAATTGCACTGAAAGCTGTAGGCAGAAGGATCTTGCTTTCATACAGTTGTCAGAAGCTTGGTGAGGCCATGCAGAGCAAACCCAAACAAACCGGGGACTCTAAATGAGGCCTAAGAACCTACTCTGAGCCCAAACTCCTGATAGTTTTCCAGTTCAGAAAGTTGCTGAGAGTCCTCTGTCAGGGTGAGCCCATGGTTTATGATTTCGGAGCCTGTGCAACGCTCCCCTTCTATTTCATCTTGACTTAATGTCATTAGTCTTCCTTCACAGAAACCTGAGCGCTCATTTTCTAATCTATCTAGATGATACGCTGACAGCATTTTCCCTGATCCAGACTTTACCATTTATGTCTCTGCCTCTGTTAATCATTTGCAGAAATGAGATTTATAGTAAAAAGGATTAAATCAATTCTGACTACCTCCCAATTCTTAGGTTTTCGAGATTTTTGATGAACACAGAAACCATGGCCCCTCAGAGATGCTTTCCTAAGAAGATCTTTCTTAGCTCTGTGAGGTGGCCTTTCAGCCTCCGAGTCTTTGTGGATCATCGCAGGTCCACTTCTCCATGTTTTGTTTGGCAACCATGCCTCCGAGGCTACCCTCGGAGCAACTCAAGCTGTTTTTGATTGGAATCGATGAGTGAGCCATCCATTCTCTTCTCCTTCACTCTCCATCTTTCCTTCATTCTCTTCTTCCCAGTCCGAAGATGAGTACCCTTAGGAAAGGTATCAACCGATTTCAATTAAGTGTTTGTCTTTGGAGTTTCTCATCATGGGGTGAATTGTGACATTTTTAGCGGGCAGGAATTGAAGAGAAAAATTGCACTAATCGAAACTAAATCACAGTTTGTTTTGTCCCTTTCTAATTTCTCTAAGCTTTCACTGACTTGAAATTGCTTCCATGTGTCAGGCCTTGTGCAAGGCTGGGGACTTTCACGAACACGCAGTCTTCCTTCCGTATTCACAGGGGACAGGTCCCACGACTCCCGTGGATACCACATCTGCAGTAGTTGAAGTCCCTTATACGAATATAAAAATGATGTAGCATTTCCATAGAGCCCACACACATCCTCTTGTTTACTTTAAATCATCTCTACATACCTAATACAGTATAAATGCTATGCTTGTAGTTGCCAGCACAACATATTCAGGTTTTGTTATTGAGAACTTTCTGGAATGTTTCTCCCATATATTTTCAGCTGTTTGAATCCACAGATGAGGAACCCATACTCGGAGTGGGTAGTCGTTCCCTTCTCCAGGGCTTCTTCCCAACCCAGGGATCAAACCCAGGTCTCCCACATTGCAGGTGGATTCTTTACCCCTGAGCCACCAGGGAAGCCCTATAAAGGGTTAAGTCAACTGTAATCATTTTCTTTCTTTTTCCTTTTCCTTTGTTCCCTCCTTCCCTTGGTGGGTTTGTTTTTGTTTTTGTTTTTCCAAATTTACTCTTATTATTTCGCTTAGTTGTCTTGGATTTCTTTCTCTGATCCTCATGGTGAATACCGGGATAGCATTTCCTGAGTTTTTTCTTCATTCTGTAAATCCTGTTTATCCCACGAGCTGTGCTATCTAGCAAGGACAGTGATCATATTGACATATCCTTAGCCATGTGTCTAGACCAGAGTCAATGCCTTTAAATTCACTGAAGACTTACTCACCAAAAGTCATTCTAAATCATCTGCTCTCTGTCATTCCATTTGCTGTCTACTGCAGTCTAGAAAATATCTGGACCATAGTACTGTCTGTTTGATTTCCTCTGTCTGGCCGTGTGTTCATCCCCTTGGTCTAGGTAGACATTTCGGCTTCTCTGGCTTTTACCCTTATTACTAGATAGATTCTAGGTCCTTTAACACAAAATGCAAATCTTTCAGACTCTCCCTTTTGGGGCCACTCTTGGAAACGATTTGATACTAGAGATATAGTTAACCTATACACCTAGAATCTTTTACAGTACCATCTTACTTGGTTAGTATAGGGCTTGCTGCAGCCCCTGGGTTTAAGGGGGTAAAGGTGAGTAATGTGTCACACATTTTGGCCTCAATTTGGAGTGTCTTTTTCACCATGATGAACTGGCTTATGTTTGTATATTTTAAAGTCATTATGTCATTTCATTTTCCCCCTGAGGGTTAAATATTTGTATGTGTAGGATTTGTATCTTATACACACAAAGATTTGATTGTCCAAGATCCTAGCAGTGGTTGCATACACTGCGTCTCCACTGGGATTAGACTTGGAGGTAGTAGAAGCACCCTACAATTTTTGGACTGAGATAGTATGGGGGCCTGCACACTGCAGCCACAGGCTAGGAAAAACCAGAAAGTTCACCTGTACTAGAAAGGTAAACTTTTGGCAATTCCTCAAGATGTGACAGGTTAAAAAGGAACATCAGAAGTAGGAGCCAGGGTACCTCACTTTTTGTTAGTTTGACATAAAGGATTAAGCAAGTAGGAATAGAATAAGAAGCATTACTAACTCTGGTTTCAAGGATTCGGTGAGTCACATTGTGTGGGGTGCTCACTGCCTTCTATATTCACAGCACCTCCCATAAACACAGCAGTCTGCTGAAGATGCAAATTCTTATCAAATACAGTTCTTCCTTTCCAAGAGCTTATGATGAGTCTAAAAGAGACCACTACAGGCTTAAATGATAGAAACCACTATATAAGACTTGTTTGGACTATATTACGCTGAGGGTGCTCCAAAGACAGTACAGTGACTGAAACTGAGATGAAGGAGAATTTTGCTTAAAGATGTGGCCTACTTCACTGGTGTGTGCCTGAGCAGTTTAACTAATGATACTGGGCTGTCACTATCTTAAAATTCTTAGCAATTAAATCTTGGAATGTGTTCCATAGGTGATACTCTAAGGTAGAATGGAGCAGGCACAGGAACAGGGAATATACATATACAATATGCATGTCTGTCTGTCCTGGCTGCCCCATTCACACTTGGAATTCACAATGGCCCAGATGTGTGTACAATTCTGGTGGACCTACAATATGAGGGAGTTAACATGCAAGACTCAAAGCAAGTACAAGGTCAAAATGCTATATCCATGACTTTAAGCAAAGGAGAGGGGACGCTGATATATCCCAGTTGCTAGGTTTTTCATTCCACCAGAATTTGCTTCAAACATAGAACACATAAAGAAAGCATGGTGTTCTAAGAAATGCAAACAATCCAAGAATCATCATATCCTCTTACTCATGTTATGTCCATGTGTTAGCCAATCACTTCAGCTGAAAATGATGACACAGAAGTAAAGGAAGTGGTAGGGCAATCCAGAGTCCTTGCTTTCCCCTCTTCTTTTCCTTTTAATCAGTAAATTGAAAGCACCATGTTGGTGAATTTATATGTATAAATAAATGTGATAAAAACAGTTGAGTTAGTTTTGTGTACCATTACCACTCTTTGGTAGCAAAATACATATGCATGTACAAACTATGAAATAAAACATTCAATTTCAGTAACTCTGCACATAATATAAGTACTTTTGTATTGACATTTAAAACTGGCATTGCCAATATAAAGATGAACCGTAAATAAAATTCATGCTAATAATTAAAAATCTTAATTTTTGTTTACTTAGCATTGCATTAATAGAAAATTAAAAATATGGCAATTCAAAGGAGATACCACAGAACAAATAAAATTTTATACTCCTTCCTGTTTTTTGAACCAGGGCTTCCCTGGTGGTGCAGAGGTTAAAGCGTCTGCCTGCAATGTGGGAGACCTGGGTTAGATCCCACGATCGAGAAGATCCCCTGGAGAAGGAAATGGCAACCCACTCCAGTGTTCTTGCCTGGGGAATCCCATGGACGGAGGAGCCTGGTAGGCTACAGTCCACGGGTCGCAAAGAGTTGGACACGACTGAGTGACTTCACTTTCACTTTTCACCACAGACTATATATCCCCTGCCTGAGGGTCTTGATGGAAACATGAAACTTGGAAAAGCAAAAAAACTTCTATTGGAAGGGCTACTTTTATGCCCTAAAATTGATTTATCTGATTTGGTCCATGAATACCATAAGGAAAGTGTGAATACTCAGAAATATTTGATCTATTGACTCAAAGCTTAAAAATTAAACCCACCCAAAATACTTTTTCATTTTAAATTTTATATTCTGTTTATTCTATGCTCTTTAAATTTTTTTATGCATTTAACCCTTAAACCTTCATCTGTAACAGACTTGGAGTAAGGTATAGGGCAAGTCAACTTAAGTTCTTCTCAAAATGTTAAATCATCATCCATGATCTTAGTTGTCTCCAAAATCACATTTAAACTCCTGATTTTTCTTTGTAAGTTCTTTATAAACATTTATTTTAATTTCCATTCATTTCTGTTCACTGACTGTCCATGCCACTGGGTTGCTGTGGGTTCTCAGTTCCAACCCAGCAACCATCTCAATAGCTCCTTTATGGAATGCGCCTCTTCTACCTCTAAGTCACATATACCACCTTTTCTACCTAGAACAATCTCAGTGAGCCATCTGATTACTTCTATTTCTCCCTTCTCTCGATGCAAAAAAAAAAAAAAAAAATGGAGATTTCTCAGTCTCACTCCACCTCAGCTCGACTACAGATCCACCAAAAGAGAGGAAGAAGTACTCTATAACTATAAAACACTATACGCACACAGAGCATGGCTATTAACATTTTAATTATGTTGAGAACAGTTAATACTTCTTTAAGGCTTACTATAGCCAGGCAGTGTTCCAAACCTTTGTGTGTATTAATGCATTTATATTCTCACAACAACACAGAAAGTTTAAGTAACTTGTTAAACAGCTAATACGTGGTGGAGGTGGGATTCCATCCCAGTAATCCCCATTTACCTTCCTAAGGAAAGGTGTGGAAATTCTCAGGATAGCGTACCTTAGTGTGCCATCACACTGGTCAATTAGCGTGTACTTAAGAAGACTCTGCTTCCACATGCCCAAGAGAAAAGGAAGGCAGAACACCCAAATTTTTATATTGACGATTGCTTGCCAGAAAAATCCGCACACTGTTTGCCTCTATGTTTCTGTCTGGTTCAGCTTTGTTTTTTAATTCTGGAGCACAGACCTTCTCTGGGACGTTAGACTTTGCTTTGGTATTTCCACCCGAGACTGGAGTTTGGAGAGTGTGCTCCCTCCCACAGATGCTCGCTCGAGCTGTGTGACCAGCAGCCTAGGAGACTCCACTGCAGTCTGCTCGGAACTTCCTACAGGACCACCCAGAAGCCACAGCTGGCGCTGAGTGCCACGGTGGCCGCTGTTCACATGAGAAAGCGAGCTGGAGGGAGTGGACACTACCTGCTTCCGCTGTCAGCCAAGGACTCGATTCCCATGGCAAGATTTGATGTGTAATCTAGAAATATTCTAAAGGTTTAAGCCCCAACTATTTTCCAGACATGGGAAAAAAACTGGAGCAAGGGAGTTTCTCCCTGGATGCTGGCAGCTTCTCTCTGGTCCAGCAGAACCAGCTGTGGGTCTGGGACCATGGGTCGGACAGACTCCAAATGTGCTGATCCTCAGATAGACCACGTTGAAAGAGCCATTTTCTCATACAAAGACTTTCCATTGAATCATATCCTATGCACTATCTCTGGCTTCTCAGAGAGGAACAACACTGAACTTGTAAAGAAAACAAAAAGTGTCCTTAAAACCCTGGCCCATATCTTTGCGGATAGCCAAGTTCATGCCTAGCCGCCCCAGGAGGGCATTTGGCAACAGTCACAGAAGAAAGCTTTTCTGTCCTGATGAATAACAGTGTCCGGAAGAGCTGTCTTGCAGGGTGAGGGTGCCTGTGGAAGCATGGCAGAGTTTTATAGAGCTGTTAGCGATGTCTTTATAGCGCACTTTGCGTAGCAGATTTTTCACTGAACAGGTTATCTTACTTCTGTGTTTTTGTAAATCAAACTCTTCTTTACAATTTTGTTTTGGAGCACTTCAGAGGGCTCGCAAATTAAAGAATTTCTAACATCTATTTCTACAGTAAATTCAGATTTTCAGAGATCAAGTTGCCTTAAACTGAGGGGGCCCTGTATCAACAACTTGGTCCCTTCAGTTTTGCCCTTTCACCAGGGCCATGTCAAACCGTCTGGTCTCCATGAGGCTAATATGCCCTGGGAAGGAGAAAGAAGCAGGCAAGCCACCTGGAGAAAAATGTTGCAAGTCGATGAGGTCTCTCCTCTGTTGAAGGCATAAAGCATATTCTTTGGAGTTGAACCCTGAGAAGAAAAGCACACTCAGATTTATTGAACTGGTACTATGCACCAGGCATTTAATTGCACAATAGCCTCATGAGGGTAGAAGATAATGAGATAAAACTTAATAAGCACCTACGAGCCAATGGGCACTAAGCTGGTAACTGCATTTTTAAATGTATTGTTTCATTTAGTCTTTATAATTAGGGTTGCCGTAGTTAGCAAATTAAAATCTAGTTAACATCTAGTTACATGTGAATTTCAGATAAGTAACAACATTCTTTGCAGTATAAATACGTCTCATACAGTATTTGGGATATACTTATACTTAAAAATGTTTTCTACTTGAAATTCATATTTAAGGCGGGTTGGGGGTGTTGTATTTTATCTAGAGAAGGAAATGGCAACCTACTCCATTCTTCTTGCCTGGGAAATAACAAGGACAGAGGAGCCTGGCAGGCTATAGTTCATGGGATCGCAAAGAGTAGGGCACAACTTAGTGATTATACCATGACCACCACCTGTATTTTATCTGGCAATGCTATTTGGAAGAATCCTAAGAAGAAATGATTATCATTCCCATTTTACAATTGAGGAAATTAAGACTCAGAGACATTTTTTAAAAATTGCCCACAGTGGTAAGTAAAGGTAGAGGAGCTGGGTAACTGTTCCTGTTTGATTTTAAACCCTATACTGTCAGCAACTATACCATACAGTCTCCTCATCTAGGCTAATAAATAGAGTCAGTTTTATTCGGTCAAATAAGCTGCCTCAAGAGAAAGAACTTCAATATTAAGTACTAGATATTTATTAATGATCTACCTAATCCAAAGCCTTGTGCTAGGGCTGGAGACAAGAAAAGATGCATATGAGGATACTTTAAGAACCAGGACCTGCTCTCATAGGAAAAATATAATGTGGTGGAGAAAATGGATGAGAGCTAAGGAGAGGGAATCGAAGGACAGGGAGCTGAGGGAGAGGGGAAAATGCTCAATATATTTCTAGTCAGTTTCAGGTGTTTTAAGCAGGAACATCAGTGTTGTAGTTGACTCCACCTTAAAAGTCCTGAGGTCCACTTTAGAGAGCCTTGGTGGCGTGGAGGTGGGGTCCTGAGGAAAATGGACGACCATCCTCAGCGTCCTCCGGGAGCAAGATTCCTGTACGAGGCCAGCAGCTGCCACTGTGCTGTCACCAGTACCTCAAGTCCACGGCTCCAGGTTCCAGAGCTGACGGTGGCTGGGCTGCCACATTGCCCACCTCGCTGAAACCAAGGCCACTCTGGCAAAGCTGCCCAGTGAAGGCTACCCCTTCCCTCCCTCAGCCCGTCATGTGAAACCTGCCCATTCTGCCAACTTGTGTAAAGATGGCCGAAAGAGATGTGTTTAGGAAAGGCAGAATCCAAGAAAGCAAGTATTAGAAGCACAAAGAAATTAGAATCATCATAGGATAATATCTGAGTTCTTCCTCAAGCACTGCGTCAGATATTTTTAAAGTTTTATTCCTAAACATCACAAGAAAACAATAAGGTGGGAATTGCTCTCTCTTCCTTACAGATGAGAACACTGAGAGTCAAAGATGGTAAGGGACATGCTGAAGGCCACACAGCCAGGATGAAGAGCTATCTACTCTGACCCATGCTTTTTGTATAGCATCGAGTTCCCTCCTTAAGACAAAGGGAATGGGACCTTTTCCCCTGCAGGCAGGCACGGAAATTCAACTAAACAGCAAGCAGAAAGAGATGATGTTCAGGGCCTTAGTGAAAAGAAATGCGGCTGAATCTAATACCATTCTCTCTTATCTCTGATTGAAGCTGAGGGTAGACATGCCTGTTTTTACAGCTAACATCAAAAATAGAAATCAACACAGTACAAATGAATATCTAATACTATACCTTACAGTATGATTCTTTTCCTATGTCATTTTACAAAATAGAAAAGATTTGGGAAGAGAAACTTAGACACAGAAAAGGCTTATGTCTTGATAGTAAGGACTGTTTTAAAGTTGAAGTTCTGGTTTTGATGAGAAAAAGCTTTTGAGAGTGCTTTTTATACGGCATTGTGTATCTGTATTTATAGTCAGTTCCGTCCTTCGCTTTGCCTCTCTTGCGCTACAATGCTAACTTTTCCTTCCTATTTTCCCAATGGTTAACATTCTGCTTCTGAAAATTATCCATTAAAATTTTATCAATTTTGTGTTTTGGTGAGACAGTATGAGGAAATGCCATTGTGAAATTAGATTTTCTTTTGACATCAGGCGCCCAGTCAGCAATCCAATCCCATGTGTTTCTATTGAGACATTAGGGTTTGATATAATTTTGGGCAGAAAACATTTTAAAAATGAAACAATTGAATTTTCTAGATGGTCTTGGGGACCACTTAGCTTAAGAGAATACACTTCCAAATCAAAAGCCTTTCAATCATTTTAAATATTATTTGGATGATATTTGCTCTGTGTGTAGTAGCAGTTTGAATTTGTATTGAATGTTTGACCGGCTCATGCACACATAGATGATGTATGAAATTATTATTTCATATTTTTCTAGTGTTTGCATTGCAAGTGACATCTGGCTGACAGGAACTTGGAGAAATGGGATACGAAGTGAATGCTGCAGTTACCACAAGCATCGTATTTATCAAAAGGTTTAAGGTTGGCCTGTCTTTGTTTAACATATGAAACTTGGAACACTGACTGGGAAGCTCGGTGTTTTTGTGCTGCCTGCATGTTTTAACTGAGCTGTTTAGGAAAAGAGCAGTCAAAGAATAAACACTAATTGTATTATTTGTTCTGCTCATGAAAGTAAATATTATACATTCTTATTTTAAGAAAACACACTTAAATTAGATTTGATATAATTTCCATACATTTTGCCTGTATTCAGAGAATTTACAGACTTCATGTTAGACAAACATGCATATTGAGCACTAGTCATCATTATTCAGAAAAGGCAATGTGGAAGGGAAAAAAACTCAACTGCATTTTTAGTTTTATTTTCTAATTTGTGAATGTGTAAAATTGAAGGAAGATGTGAAAACATGTAGTACAGTGTTCGCAAGCTCTGACTCTGTTGAAATACACACATATAAACATACATATTTTCCTATTCTGCCTTTTCATGGAGGTCATGGTGCCAATTATGAATTTAGTCATGAGAAATAGCATTCATTCAACAAAAATTTATGAGCGTACTACTTTGGACCGTGTTCTAGTTGGGTACCAGAAAAATGCAGAGGAATTAGACAATTCCTGCCCTCACAATCAGGTAACAGAAGAGGCAAATATGGAAACCATTAAGTGCAACAAAGGGGTTTAGATACCATAAGAAAAGAGTGGAAGCATTGACAAAGTTGGACAAAATGGTTACAGTGGTCCATCTACCAAAGGCAGATGGGGAAGGAGGAAATGCGTTATGGGGGCTACTGTGAAAGCCTTTCAGGTATAAAAATACGACATGCTCATTTTTGAAACTTGAAAATTTCAGCAAAGTAGAAAGATGACAAAAATCAATATTGCTAACTTGCTTCTAACCTTTATCTTCATTCTTTTCTCTGTGTGTGTGTGTGTGTGTGTGTGTGTGTGTGTGTGTGTGTGTGTGTATATATATATTTAATTTTGGAAGCATCATGATAGTACTGCAAAAATTTGCACATATTAAAAAAGAAATTAGATGCTGCATTCCCAAAACCCCAACATCACTGTTGAATGCATTTCCATGTTATTTTAAGCTCTTCTTATATACATAATTGTTTATGACTGAACAATACTCCAGTTGATATTTAATGTCATAAACGAGCCATTACTCTGCTAGGATTTTTGGTTTGCTTTCTAACTTCCTCAATGAGCAGTAAGTTGATAACTTCTAAGGAAAAAGAATTCACCTGAAGAGAAATAAATCTCCAATAGTGGGATCCCTAGTCCTAGAATAAGGCATGAAAAAGGTCAGCAACATGTTTTCAGTATGTTAGAGTGCTAGGTACTTTACCTGCACGACGTTGTTTATTGCCACCAGAACCCTGACTTAAGCATGGCATAGGAGAGAGAGACTGGATTCACCTGGAGCTACATTCAAATCTACTTTGTCTAGCTGTATGATTTCTAGAAAATCAGTTAATCTTTCTGATTTTCAGCTTCCTCATTTATAAATTGGGGCATACTAGCATTCATTTATCTAACAAGAGCTTATTAAGCTCACAGGTTATTTAAGGTATCTTGCTAAGTATAGGGGATGTAAGAGAAGTACAATGTGTCTCATGTCTTGAGAAGCTGATAGCCTAGTGGCAGTGCCAGACATGGAAATAGACCTGACAGGTCCCAGGGGAACACAGATGAGAAAAAAAAAATGCATTCTTTCTGGTGGAGCAACATTTGGTCTGGATCCTAAATAGTGAGAAGTAAGTTTCAACTTGCCTTTTTTGGATGGTGGCATTCATCTTCGGCTCCCCCAAGCAGTCATATGGTGGGTATTGTGTATATTTGTTCTGGTCCCTGCCCCGAAGAAGCTTACCAGCTAGTATTTGTCCTAATGCCCAGAAGAACATGGCTTCTGTTTTATAGATAGACTTGAACACTGATTTATTCAAGAAGTGATTGTGTTAGTTTGGGAGTGATTGGTTTCTTTCAAAGTCCCTCTTTCTAAGATATGTATCTGACCTTGTAAACAGAGGTTACTGTTGACCCATCAAGGGCCATCTTTTGACACAGTATTTTGAAAGCCTCATTAATCTGACTAAAACTCCTACTAAAATATATAGGTTTTACAAAAAGAAAATGATATTAAGCAATATGCAGACATACTCTATAATCAGATTTGGACTTACATATATTAAGTCCCTCCCTGCTTAAAATTCCCATATCTAAAATTAAAGCTAGAATACTCAGACCTAATGGCAAGTTTTCAAACATTCATAATCCAGCAATTTAAAATGCTTCAGATACCATTAAAGTTGTCATTTGAACTAAAAAGATAATTTTAGCAAAACTTCTTCCTTCTCCTCTCAAAATTGTACTCAAAAGTGTATCTGAAGTTTCACCAAATATGGGGAAGTAAATATATTTGCAAATTTCACTAATGAACTCCACATTTAAAATAAAGCGATCTCCAGCTCCTGTCTTCTAAACCCACGATGTATCAGTTAGCTACTGTCATACAACTGCCACATAACAATCACATCTCAGTGGATTAAAGCCAGAATTTGTTTAGCTTTTGAGGGTCGAATTAACTGGGATTTGTCTTGTCTAGGCTGGCTATGGCTAGTGATGGCTCTGTTCCACGTGCCTCTTACAGTAGAGAAATAGAAGACTGTTTGAGTACCTACTATGTGATATAATTGGTGTCCATGTTCTCCTAAACTTTACCAAAATATGAAAGTCTAAACTCCTGCGTCAGTCTACTTCAACCAAAGTACAGGACAGATTTTCTCTCTGGCACTGACCTCTTCTACACATCATGGAGGCCAAGTTGGTCTGGGAGGCTGCAGGAGCCAGGCAGGCAGTCCAGACTCACTGCTGCCATTGAAGGTGGGCACCTCAGTCGCCTTTGGCAGCTGCGTAACAGCGTGGAATCCATACAGCTGCCAGGTCTCAAGTTAATTAGGGCTGACCTTAAGATGGATTTTGCAGACCACTCAAATAGATCTCTCTTTTTGGCAAATTTTCAAAGTAAGAAAGGAAAAAACAATAAAATGTCTCCAATCTGCAGTCTCTCCCTCTGAGATTTGCTGCATGCAGACCCCATGCACTCCCTAGCACTGAGCCATTATCCCCAGAGGGTCCTTCAAGCTTAGGACTGAGGGAAAATAAGTGGAATATGTCTGTGAGCTGCTTTCATGAAATCAGAACTGCCTCCCCCATGTTGCTGGGCCCATTTTATTAGCTGTGGGAGGTAGTCAGGGTTGGGGAGGGGGAACATGAAAGGTATGCAAGAAAGTTGAAGGCAAATCTTCCTGGGTTTAGGAGGTATCAGAGCAAGTCACGTGACTTTTCTCCTCTAAAAGAGAAGGTGCCACTTGCACCCAGGCTACACCCTGGCAAATAGTAAGTGTTTGAAAAATACTTGTTGAAAGAATGATGATTAAATGAATGACTATTTTTCTAGTGCTATTTCCTGTCTAGTTTTGGTTCACTTGATGTTGGGGATACCTATTTGCCCAGTGTCTTGGTGGCTCAGACAGTAAAGAACCTGCCCACAATGTGGAGTCCTGGCTTCGATCCTTGGGTCAGAAAGATCCCCTGGAGAAGAAAATGGCAACCTACTTCAGTATTCTTTCCTGGGAAATCCTATGGACAGAGGAGTCTGGTGGGCTACAGTTCATGGGGTCACAAAGAGTCAGACATGACTGAAGCACGTAACACTTGATATGGCATAGAGGTTAATGTTATAGGTTCTATATTTAATCACTCAGTCTTTCTGTATGAGTGTTTACTGTGTTCGAGGCATCAGGATTTGACAGCAAACCACATGTAATTACTACTTTCATGGAGCTTACAGTCTGAGATAAGTCAGACTTGAGTGGTGAATCTAGACTCTGACACTAGCTCTTTGTTGAAGGTTATTTTATATCTTTGTGCCTTAGTGCCTTCATATGTCAAAAACATATCATCATATACCTAAATAAATTTATTTATATATATATATATATATATATAAAGTTTGGAGATGCATGGGTGCTCAATTGTGTCTGACTCTTTTGCAACCCTATGGACTGTAGGCCACCAGGCTCCTATGTCCATGGGATTTTCCAGGCAAGAATACTGGAGTGAACTGTCATTTCCTCGTTCAGGGGATCTTTCCTACCTAGGGATCAAGCCTGCGTCTTCTGAGTCTCTTGCACTGCAGGCAGATTCTTTCCTACTTGAGCCATTGGGGAAGCCACATAAAATTTATATTATATATAGGTATATATATACACATGTATAAGATATTTAGAATATTATCTGACATTTAAAAAGCGCTATCAAATGTTTGTAATTACCTCATAAATTGCTATGAAGATTAAATGTGAAAATATGCCACAATGCTGGCATATATTAAGAACTCCATAAATGGCAGATATTATTATTTCCCATTATGAGTAGCTTTAAACATTATTGCCATTCTAAGCTTGATGTAGGGGGTAGGAGTACTAAGAACTGGGGTGGCAAGAGACTACAGCTGTGTCCATTGTAACTAAAACTCTAATCTGTGTTATAATTCTCAGACAGATACTTTGAGCAACACACACACACACACACCCCCTTACAGTATATTTAAGAACACAGTTAGAAGGAGAAATGCCTGGGCCCCTGAACTAAATGTTCCTAAAAACCGAAATCCTTTTTTTTTTTTTTTTAAATTTACCCTCATCTATTGCCACAGTTATTTTGCTTGGCCCTGCTGGAATACAGCTGGAGAGAATTTCCCAGAAATACCAGGAGAAGATGCCATGCCAGCTAGGGTGCCCTCTGCGCGTGCGGTTGGGCGGAGGTGACAGGTCCTTTCTGCTCTGGAGGGATCTGTGCCCGTCCTCAAAGCCTGTCAACATCTGTAGAACAATGCATTTTCCTTCACGTTTATATTCCTTTCCTTTATCAAGTGTTTTTTACTCTATATTGCCCTGGTCCTTTGTATCCCAAGAAACCATTAAAGATCTGCGTTAGTCATCCTTAATTTTATTCCCTTCTTCCTTTCTCATTGGATTTCTACGAGGGCCTCTCCTCCTGTACATAATCACTCCAACCTGTTATTTTTCCTTCTCTGTGGGTTTCTCTCTCCATTTGAATAGCTCACTCATAAACAGCATCATTGAGACTCAAGATAAGTAGATGTATAAGTGCCTGTGTACTTGAGGCTTCCCATCTGGGCAAATCCTCATCCTCCGCTGAAGCACCTCTATGACTTCAGTTTCCACAGCCCTCTTCAACCGCCGAGGAAAGGCTCTCTCTCCTTTCCCCTCCCACTGCACACCAGCGGATGTGGCACCCACAGACTCAGGCCTAGCTGTTTGCTAGGCCTCCAAACAGCCCAAGTCAGTGGCTCACTCATCACACATTTCTTTTGATAAAGCAAGAGCATGGTGATCGGGACAGAAGGAGGTGCAGAAGAGACAATAAGTACATTAGAATACACATCTTAAGGGTCAAGGCATGAAAGAGTAACAGTAACAATTAGCATGCCTAAGAAAAGTTATTATAAGTGAGATTCCAAAGAATTGTTCTCTGTTTTCACAGGAAACAGAAGGAGAAAAAAAGCAGCCTTATACTGTAGCGGGAAAGAGAGTTTTGCTAAACAAACAGAAGAAGCCCTTGACTTTAGAGGTGAATAATCCCAGAAACAAACTACCAAGTAAGTTCCTGAAAGCTGTGTTATACAATGAAAGAGAATCATTTATTCTGAGTGGTTTAGAAAGAGACTTTTCTAGAGATGAGCTTGGAGAGGAGAGGGGTTGAATTTGACAAATACAGTCTTAGAACTGGAAGGAGCATAAAGGGCCCACACCATCTGTTTCATAGAAGAGGCACAGAATACATTTGCCCAAAGTTACAAGGCTAGTTCATGTTTGATACTTCAGGCTTTCCAATGCCAAGTCCAGTGCTCTTTGGAGCCCCAATTTAACTTGGAGATTGTGTCCTACTTTGAGATTTTTTTAAGGAGAAGAAGGATAAAGAGGAAAATAAATACCAAAAAAGAAAAATGATGAGTGATTGATTTACCCTTATGGATCCTGATAAATCCAGGATGTGTTAAGGATAATTTCCCCTTCACTGGGAGAAGGAACAGTGAACAATCACAGGCCACCATTAATCCTGAAGCTGTTTGCTAAGCCAGGACCCGCGAAGACCTGCAGTTATGTCTTCGTTGCGTTGTTTAAAGGAATGGGTTCCACAAGCAGAGACAGAGCTGTGCTGAATAGCAGCACTTACCATCAGCTCCTCCAAACGCATTCTGTGGGAGGGCGTGGGATTTCACAGCAGTGAGAGCAAAACTATTCACAGCAGTACCATATGCTCCCCACCATCAGGAGCCGTGGTCCTGGTCACTGGACTTGGCAGGCAAACCAACTGAATGGAAATTCTGAAGACCACAGTAGGAGTTTTCTCTTTGTGGGTTTTGGATGGTAAAATCTTCAATCTGTTCCACAGGCAGAAATCAGAGTGAAAAATAATTCTACACAAACCACGTGTGTGGGATGCATGTATGTGTGTGTATAAGAGCATGAGTGTGTTACTTCTAGAAAAGTGAAGGAGAAAACAGAGGCCCAGCATTTATCTCATACTATCCTACAGAGGTAGGAGGGCTAACATTGAATGCAAGAGAGGAAAAGACTGAGAAAGTAAAAGACGGAGAAGAATTATAGTATAAATTCCATGTTTTCAGTTTTTTTCTCTAAGTAAAAAGTAAAATGGAGAAGAATTTCCCAAATGCCAAGACCATTTAATAGCAGAATTACACCAGACGATAAATGCAGCACTTTTTAAAGCTTGTCCTTTCTCTGTTATTAACTTTGTTCTTTCAGTTGTGCCAGAGAAAGCACAAGAGATAGAAATTGGCAGAAATATGGGTCTGAAGAACAGAAATTCAACCTAAATGAAAATACCGTGAAAACTTCTAGTAAAAAAAAAAAAGTCTTTTGTTTAACGGCACAACTTTCATCAAGAAAAGGTTTATTTGAATGAAAAGTAAAATTTAGGACAGTCTATTGTCTAATCATTAGTAATTCTATGCACGTATGGGCTATTTTCTATTTCCAAAGTGGTCTGCAATTATTAGTTAATCCACTCGGCATGCTTAGTCTAAATTGTGTCATATGCATATAATAGATAAGGATGGCTGTTGGTGAGAGGGAGCATGACACAGCCGCTGGGGAATGGACTGGAAACTTGGAGGCTGAGATGACAGTCCTCCTCTGAACCACCCAGTTAGTTTACAGTAGGAGCTGGGCCCACCCCACAGGCCTTCAAAACAAGGATGCAATTTGTTTAAGAACTAAATACGTATGTATATACTATATATATATATATATATCAAATAAAATATTTTTTCCAACAATTTTTGGTAGGCTTGGAGTTTTAATTTTCCATTAAGTTCCTTTGGCATCATGTGGGCCCAGTCTCAGGTTCCGCCATACAGGAAATATATTTTAAAGGGCTAGTCTGTGTAAATGCTCCATTGAGGAGCAGCACTGTGGTTACTAAGCACATATGTCCATGCTAACCAATGCCTTTTCAACATGAGAAAATAATCTGGAGAGTTTAAATGCACCAGAACAAATCTGTGGTGTAATTTTTTGTTCTTTTTGGATATCAGCACTCATCTATACGGTTGGTCCTCCATATCCTTCGGTTCCACATCCGTGGATTCAACCAACCACAGATAGGAAATATTTGAAAAAAATTCCAGAAAGTTCTATAAAGCAAAACTTGAATTTGTTGCACACCGGCAACTATTGACATAGCATTTACATTGTATTTACAACTATTTACCTGGCATTTACATTGTATTAGGTATTATAAGTAATCTACAGAAAATTTAAATTATATGGGAGGATATGTGTAGGTTATATGTAAATACTATGCTATTTTATGTAAGAGACTTGAGCATCTGAGGATTTTGGTATCTGAGGGAATCCTAGAATTATTCTCTGCAGATACCAATGTAATGTTATCTGAGGTTTGCCAAGTTCAATTTTTCTCTTGATAAGAAGAATCCTCTAAGCAAGGTTACTGCTTTTAAGTGTTCTAACATACATTTTTCAAAGATGAACCAATGCTTGTGCCAGCAGAGCTTGTCCACATAATGTCTGGATTACAACCGTATAGCTTTCCTTTATTTTCATTTGTTTGCTCCCACCCTATCCAAACACATTAATATGTGGTCCAGATGATGTATTCCATATGTTTAATTAGCCATTACATGAAACGTAGGAAGGTGTGGCTCTTATAGTATTTTTTCCATTTTCTCCCAGTTTCCTGAATTTTAACTCACATTATCTGGTGGCTTTTTGTTGTTTTTAAAAAAATCTTTTGTAATAAAGAATCTGTTCAGATTAAATTTATCAAACTGCTCCAAGTTTTAGATCTTCTTCTGATAATAAAATTTCAATTCCATCTATAGACAAAGTAAATTAATCCTGTCCTAATTTACTCAATGTGTATAATGAGTCATTACTCAATTAACAGATACACATAATAAAATATTACTTAAATAAACTGGGTTAAGGAGTTCCCTTTTATAAAGTGTCTGTGTTTTTAAATTGCATTTAAAATGTTTATAATTTACAAATTTCTGCTTAAATGGTTTTCTTGGTAAGATTTTAATTTCTTGCAGAATGTCTAATATGTCTTGACTATGTTCTGATGTCAAAAAAAAAAAAAGTAAGTAAATGACCAACACTTCATTTGGAGACTATTCAGAAATTTTTTCCCTTGGACTAATTGATTACCTGTAACAACGGGCCTGAAATGCCCCCACAGCGCACATGGCCAGCCTTGGGGTGATTCCCTATGGCGTCATTGGGAGAGATTATGAAGCGCAGGGCTGTGATGGTGCCAGTTCATGCCTTTTCAGTGAGAAAGCACTCAAGTTCCACAGAGTGTTAATCTGGCTGCAGAATGGGAGACAGCTAAGTCTGCCTGGAATGTCTGGCTGCTGGTTGGCAGACATAGCCCTTTCTTCACCTTGGGTCTGCTGGGTTAAGGATGCTTTCATAGTAATTTCCCAATGCCTTCCTTGATCAGTCGACTGCAGCATTTTATCATTTTGCAGATTTTGTTTTCTTCATGGGTTATTACTTCCACTGAACTGCACTTAACATCTATTAGCTGAGGTCTCCAGAAGATCAAAGTCCCTCTGTGTCTGATTATTCTGCTCTTTGCAATTTGTGTCTCCCCTTCACCCCCGCCCCCTCCTCCCCAAACCAGGAGCCTTGCACGTTTACAGATTTGGTTTCAGTGTCTTTCCCTAAATTGTTTATAGACATAAAAGCCTCATAAACAGGACCTTGTGTCTCTGGAAGGCGAATGAGAGAGGGAAAGTGAAGACAGCCACAGTAATGTCTGTTATTTCTATCTCAATATGAATATTTTAAAACTCACACTAATAATTTTTTTTTTTTTTTCTGTTTGAAATGGAGTGGGTGAGGGTGGGAGAAAGGGAGAGAAGGAGGGAGGGGGAAGTGCTCATGTCATAGCAGTTAACTTTCTGCTGGAGTTTAGTCTCTTTCTAATCATTCACTCAACTCCCATCCCCCTCCTTCCAAGGCCTCTGGTCTCCCCAATTTTAGTTAAAAACATTAGTACTGTCTTTTTGGGAACCCTTTCACAGGGCCAATATTCCATTCATTTTATGGTTTACTGTTAACCTTAATGACTAGGTTCTAATGGAGGATTTTATTCCCCTTTAAGCCTTTAGTAAATAATAATCATCCTCTAAATTTGGTCTCCCAGCTGTGATGTACAGAAGATCTTCTATCAAATGCCAACCTTGTCTCAACAATAGACCAAAGCTGGCCAGATCAGGGTATTTGCAAGAGCCCTAGAGGAATATTTTTAGAAGCTACGCAAGAGGCCCAGTACCCCTCTATCAGCAGACATGAAGTGGGTGCTTATGAGTTGAGACAGGTATTAAAAACTCAAACTAAGTGTGGCAGCTGAAAAAAATAATAATAAAGATATTTGAATCTGAGGAAACTTGAAATAAAGAACAAGGGCCTTTCCTTGAAAGGATATTGTCCATGGTGAAAAAAAGAAATCCAAGCAAGAAGGAGAAGAAAGAGAGAGAGAAAGTATGTGTTAGAGCATGGCTTCTCCAACTTGAATTTGTGTACAGATCACATGGTGACCTTGTTAAAATGGAGGCTTTGATCCCAAAGACTGAGATGGGACATGAGAATTTAACCTGCTCCCAAGTGACTCAGATGATGCATATCAGTTGAGCAAAGAGAGTGTTTCCCCAAGACCCGTAGCTAGCCCAACACTGCAGAAGGCCCTTCACTCTACCTAGCACACGAGACCATCTTCCTGTGAAATATTAGTCTTTGAAGAGGGATGCTGAGGGACTCTGGAGAGATGGTTCTCAGACTTCCTGCATATTATAATCCCCTGAGAGCTTTAAAAAATCCGATTGCCGCCGCCAATCCCCACATCAGTTAAACTGGAATCTTTAGGATGGATATCCAGGCATTAGCATTTTAAAAACAACTCCATCATTAATAAAAGCAAATCAGTGTATATTTTAAGGCAAATATGCAACTATAAAAATTAAGTTTTTGGTGGGGTGTGGTCCTAAGAGGGTGGAGGAATAGGATGGAGAGACCACTTTCTCCCTCACAAATTCATCAAAGAACATTTCAACGCTGAGTAAATTCCACAAAACAACTTCTGAATGCTGGCAGAGGACATCAGGCACCCAGAAAAGCAGATCATTGTCTTCAAAAACAAGTAGGAAAAAATATAAAAAGAGACAAAGGAGGAAGGGGGGGAGCTCTGTCCTGGGAAGAAAGTCCCATCCCAGGAAGGGAATCTTAAGAAGAGAGGTTTCCAAACACCAGGAAAAACTCTTTCTGCTGAGTTGGTGGCGAGCCTTGGAAGCACAGAGGGCAACACATCAGGAAGGAACAATAAATAAATAATTAAAACCAACATTATGAGCCCAACAGTAACTCCCCCAGTAGAGAAGCAGCACAGATGCCTGCATCCACCACTAGCAAGTGAGGGCTGGGCAGGGGAGGCACGGGAGGCGCAGGCTGCAGTGCTTTTAAGAGTCGGGCTGGAACGCCCAGAGCATAACCAGAGCAAACTAACTTGGGCTAGCAAACCAGACTGTGGGATAGCTACCATGCAAAAAGCTCGAACATAAGACACCACCAGGACCGCACACAGAACAAATGATGGAACAGAAATAGCTGGCTGCAGACCATCCCCCTCCAGTGATAGGCAGCCAGAGCTGTAAGGGCTGAAAGGGGGGCAATCGCAGCCCAAGAGAGACATTACCTACCAAAATGCAAGCAGGCTTCTTTGCTAACTAAGACTTCTGGGGGTTCTGGACAGTCATCATCTGCCTGAAAAGGAACGCCAGTGGTACACCCAGAAAACTGAGCAGTAGAGACGGGAAAGGCAATAAGTTGTAGCTCACCAAACACCTGAGCTACTCGGACCTGGGAGGTCCAACTGAATCTGTGCTCTGAGGGCTACCTGAGCGCCGAGCCTGAGTGGCTAGACCAGGGAGGTGCGTGCAGCCTAGGGCCGGCCTCAGATGGTTCCCAGCGGAGCAATGTAGAGCCTGAGCGGTGTGCACTTCAAGCAGGGGCAGGCCCAGCGGAGCCGAGACACTGCAAGCACAAGCCAGGGTAACTGTCCCCAGCATCCCTCCCTCCCCACAGTGCGTGTCCGCCCACCCCCCCGCCCCCCCCCCACCCCGTGTCAGGGCGGAAATCAAGCACTGAAGAGACCAGCAAACAGAAGAAGTCAAACAGAGGGAACCGCCTTGGAACTGACCCCACACTGCCCACAACACCAGAGAAAGGGCCAGATATATCTTTACTATTTTTACGATCATTCTTTTTTGTTGTTGTTGTTGATGTTGTTGTGTTATTGTTTTTTCTTTTTTTTTTCTTCTTCTTTTTTATAAATTTTTAAAAATTTTACCTCTATTTCTCCTTTTATTTTTATTTTTATAACCTACTATTACTTTTCAAAAAAAAAGACCTATTTTTAAAGCAAATGCAGTATATAGTCTTTTTGTGGTGGTTGTTGTTTTTTAATAATTCTTGTGGCTTTGTTTTTTTTCTTCTTCTTTTCTTTAATATTGTATTTTTGAAAATCCAACCTCTACTCTAGATTTTTAATCTTTGCTTTTGGTATTTGTTATCAATTTTGTACATTTAAAAACCCAATCTTCAGTACCCAATTTTACCTGAGGGTGAGATTACTGGCTTGACCACTCTCTCCTCCTTTGGACTCTCCTTTTTCTCCACCAGGTGGCCTCTGTCTCTTCCCTCCCCCCTTCTATACTCTGCCCAACTCTGTGAATCTCTGTGTGTTCCAGACCGTGGAGAACACTTAGGGAACTGGTTATTGGCTATATCTGTCTCTCTCCTTTTTATTTCCCTCTTTTATCCTCCTGGCCACCTCTGTCTACTTCCTCTCTCTCCTTTTCCCTGTATAACTCTGTGAACACCTCTGAGTGGTCCAGACTGTAGAGTACACATAAGGAAGTGATTGCTGGCTAGCTTGCTCTCTCCTCTTCTGATCTCACCTCACCTCATTCCAGTCACCTCTAACTACACCCTCCCTCTTCTCTTCTCCATGTAACTCAGTGAACCTCTCTGGGTGTCCCTCAATGTGGAGAAACTTTTCATCTTTAACCTAGATGTTTTATCATCAGTGCTGTATAGATGGTGAAGTCTTGAGACAACTGTAAAAATAAAACTGAAAACCAGAAGCAGGAGGCTTAAGTCCAAATCCTGAGAACATCAGAGAACTCCTGACTCCAGGGAACATTAATTGATAGGAGCTCATCAAACGCCTCCATACCTACACTGAAACCAAGCAATACCCAAGGACCAACAAGTTCCAGAGCAAGACATACTACATAAATTCTCCAGCAACACAGGAACACAGCCCTGAGCTTCAATATACAGGCATCTCAAAGGTACTCCAAAACCATTGATGTCTCATAACTCATAACCCGTTACTGGTCACTTCATTGCACTCCAGAGAGAAGAAATCCAGCTCCACCCACCAGAACTCCAACACAAGCCTCCCTAACCAAGAAACTTTGACAAGCCACTGAAACAACCCCACCCACAGTGAGGAAACTCCATAATAAAGAGAACTCCACAAATTCCCAGAATATAGAAAGGCCACCCCAAACACAGCAATATAACCAATATGAAGAGACAGAGAAATACCCAGCACGTAAAGGAACAGGAGAAATGCCCACAAAACCAAACAAAAGAGGAAGAGATAGTGAATCTACCTGAGAAAGAATTCAAAATATTGATAGTGAAAATGATCCAAAATCTTGAAATCAAAATGGAATCACAGATAAACAGCCTGGAGATAAGGATTGAGAAGATGCAAGAAAGGTTTAACAAGGACCTAGAAGAAATAAAAAAGAGTCAATATATAATGAATAACGCAATAAATGAGATCAGAAACACTCTGGAGGCAACAAATAGTAGAATAACGGAGGCAGAAGATAGGATTAGTGAAGTAGAAGATAGAATGGTAGAAATAAATGAATCAGAGAGGGGGAGAAAACGAATCAAAAGAAATGAGGACAATCTCAGAGGACAATATGAAACGCTCCAACATTCGAAGTATAGGAGTCCCAGAAGAAGAAGACAAAAGAAAGACCATGAGAAAATACTTGAGGAGATAATAGTTGAAAACTTCCCTAAAATGCAGGAGGAAATAATCACCCAAGTCCAAGAAGCCCAGAGAGTTCCAAACAGGATAAACCCAAGGTGAAACACCCCAAGACACATATTAATCAAATTAACAAAGATCAAACACAAAGAACAAATATTATAAGCAGCAAGGGAAAAACAACAAATAACACACAAGGAGATTCCCATAAGGATAACAGCTGATCTTTCAATAGAAACTCTTCAGGCCAGGAAGGAATGTCAAGACATACTTAAAGTGATGAAAGAAAATAATCTACAGCCTAGATTACTGTACCCAGCAAGGATCTCATTCAAATATGAAGGAGAAATAAAAAGCTTTATAGACAAGCAAAAGCTGAGAGAATTCAGCACCACCAAACCAGCTCTCCAACAAATGCTAAAGGATATTCTCTAGACAGGAAACACAAAAGGGCATATAAACATGAACCCAAAGCAATAAAGTAAATGGCAATGGGATCACACTTATCAATAATTACCTTAAACGTAAATGGATTGAATGCCCCAACCAAAAGGCAATGACTGGCTGAACGGATACAAAAACAAGATCCCTATATATGCTGCCTACAAGAGAGCCACCTCAAAACAAGGGACACATACAGACTGAAAGTGAAGGGCTGGAAAAAGATATTCCATGCAAATAAAGACCAAAAGAAAGCAGGAGTAGCAATACTCATATCTGATAAAATAGGCTTTAAAACAAAGGCTGTGAAAAGAGACAAAGAAGGCCACTACATAATGATCAAAGGATCAATCCAAGAAGAAGATAAAACAATTATAAATATATATGCACCCAACATAGAAGCACCGCAATATGTAAGACAATTGCTAACAAGCATGAAAGGGGAAATTAACAGTAACACAATAATAGTGGGAGACTTTAATACCCCACTCACACCTATGGACAGATCAACTAAACAGAAAATTAATAAAGAAACACAAACTTCAATAGACCAGTTAGACCTAATTGATATCTATAGGACATTTCACCCCAAAACAATGAATTTCACCTTTTTCTCAAGGTGCTCACGGAACATTTTCCAGGATAGATCACATCTTGGGCCATAAATCTAACCTTGATAAATTCAAAAAAATCTAAATCATTCCAAGCATCTTTTCTGACCATAATGCATTAAGATTAGATCTCAATTACAGGAGAAAAACTATTAAAAATTCCAACATACGGAGGCTGAACTACTTGCTTCTGAATAACCAACAAATCATAGAATAAATCAAAATATGCATAGAAACAAATGAAAATGAAAACACAACAACCCAAAACCTGTGGGACATTATAAAAGCAGTGCTAAGAGGAAAGTTCATAGCAATACAGGCATACCTCAAGAAACAAGAAAAAAGTCAAATAAATAACCTAACTCTACACCTAAAGCAACTAGAAAAGGAAGAAATGGAGAACCCCAGGGTTAGTAGAAGGAAAGAAAACTTAAAAATTAGGGCAGAAATAAATGCAAAAGAAACAAAGGAGACCATAGCAAAAATCAACAAAGCTAAAAGCTGGTTCTTTGAAAGGTTAAATAAAATTGACAAACCATTAGCCAGACTCCTCAAGAAACAAAGGGAGAAAAATCAAATCAATAAAATTAGAAATGAAAATGGAGAGATCACAACAGACAACACAGAAATACAAAGGATCATAAGAGACTACTATCAGCAATTATATACCAATAAAATGGACAATGTGGAAGAAATGGACAATTTCTTAGAAAAGTACAACTTTCCAAAACTGAACCAGGAAGAAATAGAAAATCTTAACAGACCCATCACAAGCACGGAAATTGAAATTGTAATCAGAAATCTTCCAACAAACAAAGGTCCAGACGGCTTCACAGCTAAATTCTACCAAAAATTTAGAGAAGAGCTAACACCTATCTTACTGAAGCTATTCCAGAAAATTGCAGAGGAAAGTAAACTTCCAAACTCATTCTATGAGGCCACCATCACCCTAATACCAAAACCTGACAAAGACACCACAAAAAAAGAAAACTACAGGCCAATATCACTGATGAACATAGATGCAAAACTCCTCAACAAAATTCTAGCAAACAGAATCCAACAACACATTAAAAAGATCATACACCATGACCAAGTGGGCTTTATCCCAGGGATGCAAGGATTCTTCAGTATCCACAAATCAATCAATGTAATTCACCACATTAACAAACTTAAAAATAAAAGCCATATGATTATCTCAATAGATGCAGAGAAAGCCTATGACAAATTCCAACATCCATTTATGAAAAAAACTCTCCAGAAAGCAGGAATAGAAGGAACATACCTCAACATAATAAAAGCTATATATGACAAACCCACAGCTAACATTCTCCTTAATGATGAAAAATTGAAAACATCTCCCTAAAGTCAGGAACAAGACAAGGGTGCCTACTTTCACTGCTACTGTTCAACATAGTTCTAGAAGTTTTGGCCATAGCAATCAGAGCAGAAAAAGAAATAAAAGGAATCCAAACTGGAAAAGAAGAAGTAAAACTCTCACTGTTTGCAGATTACATGATCCTCTACATAGAAAACCCTAAAGACTCAACCAGAAAACTACTAGAGCTAATCAATGAATATAGTAAAGTTGCAGGATATAAAATCAACACACAGAAATCCCTTGCATTCCTATACACTAATAATGAGAAAATAGAAAAAGAAATTAAGGAAACAATTCCATTCACCATTGCAATGAAAAGAATAAAATACTTAGGAATATATCTACCTAAAGAAGCTAAAGACCTATATATAGAAAACTATAAAACACTGATGAAAGAAATCAAAGAGGACACTAATAGATGGAGAAATATACCATGTTAATGGGTCGGAAGAGTCAATATAGTGAAAATGAGTATACTACCCAAAGCAATCTACAGATTCAATGCAATCCCTATCAAGCTACCAGCAGTATTTTTCACTGAACTAGAACAAATAATTTCAAGATTTTTATGAAAATACAAAAAGCTCAAATAGCCAAAGCAATCTTGAGAAAGAAGAATGGGACTGGAGGAATCAACTTGCCTGACTTCAGGCTCTACTACAAAGCCACAGTCATTAAGACAGTATGGTACTGGCACAAAGCCAGAAACATAGATCAATGGAACAAAATAGAAAGCCCAGAGATAAATCCACACACCTATGGACCCTTTATCTTTGACAAAGGAGGCAAGAATATACAATGGAGTAAAGACACTCTCTTTAACAAGTGGTGCTGGGAAAACTGGTCAACCACTTGTAAAAGAATGAAACTAGATCCATTTCTAACACCACACACAAAAATAAACTCAAAATGGATTAAAGATCTAAACGTAAGACCAGAAACTGTAAAACTCCTAGAGGAGAACATAGGCAAAACACTCTCCGACATAAATCACAACAGGATCCTCTATGATCCACCTTCCAGAATACTGGAAATAAAAGCAAAAATAAACAAATGGGATCTAATTAAAATTAAAAGCTTCTGCCCAACAAAGGAAACTATAAACAAGGTGAAAAAACAGCCTTCTGAATGGGAGAAAATAATAGCAAATGAAGCAACAGGCAAACAACTAGTCTAAAAATATACAAGCAACTTATGCAGCTCAATTCCAGAAAAATAAACGACCCAATCAAAAAAATGGACCAAAGAACTAAACAGACATTTTTCCAAAGAAGACATACGGATGGCTAACAAACACATGAAAAGATGCTCAACATCACTCATTATCAGAGAAATGCAAATCAAGACCACAATAAGGTATCATTTCATACTAGTCAGAATGGCTGCAATCCAAAAGTCTGAAAGCAATAAATGCTGGAGAGGATGTGGAGAAAAGGGAACCCTCTTACACTGCTGGTGGGAATGCAAACTAGTTCAGCCACTGTGGAAAACAGGGTGGAGATTCCTTAAAAATTGCAAATAGAACTGCCTTATGACCCAGCAATCCCACTGCTGGGCATACACACCAAGGAAACCAGAATTGAAAGAGACACATGTACCCCAATGTTCATCGCAGCACTGTTTATAATAGCCAGGACATGGAAACAACCTAGATGTCCATCAGCAGATGAATGGATAAGAAAGTGTTGGTACATATACACAATGGAGTATTATTCAGCCATTAAGAAGAATACATTTGACTCAGTTCTAATGAGATGGATGAAACTGAAGCCGATTATACAGTGAAGTAAGCCAGAAAGAAAAAACACCAATACAGTATACTAACACATATATATGGAATTTAGAAAGATGGTAATGATAACCCTGTATGCAAGACATCAAAAGAAACACAGAGGTATAGAATGGACTTTTGGACTCTGAGGGAGAGGGAGAGGGTGGGATAATGTGGGAGAATGGCATTGAAACATGTATACTGTCATGTAAGAAATGAATCGCCAGTCTATGTTTGATACTGGATACAAGATGCTTGGGGCTGGTGCACGGGGATGATCCAGAGAAATAATATGGGGTGGGAGGTGGGAGGGGGTTCCGGATTGGGGAACTCATGTACACCCGTGGCAGATTCATGTCAATGTATGGCAAAACCAATACAGAATTGTAAAGTAAAATAAAGTAAAAATAAAAATTAAAAAATAATAAATAAAAATTAAGTTTTTTGAAAATCTCTATAGTTTGAAGTTATGGATAGTGAAACTCAATTATAGCTTATTTTAAAAATAAAAATAATACCATTTAAAAAAGAGAGAAACAACTCCAGGTAACTCCAATATGCAGTTAAATTTGAGAACCAATTAAAAAATAATAACTAAAATAATAGCCATAGTCAATATATGTCGGCTGCTTCTATACAAATGTGGGGCATGGTGATGAATACTCTTTTTTTTCATTGAGTCGCCAAATAAATCCTTTCTACAGGCCAGAAAACTGAGGCAGAGTATATGTAACTTGCCCTCAGCTGAAGAGCTGACAGAGCTGCTATTAGAAGTCAAGAATAATGTCATGCATGCATGAGCAAGTGATGGAGACTTGCAGAACTTGCCAGGGAATTACACAGGCATGGGAGTCCAAGCTATTCTCTTACCTACAGTTTTGATCTTTAACCAACAGTTGGTGGTGCCATGTTTAAAATCCAATCCCCCTCTCTCTGCTCTCCCATGCTCAAAGACCCACACCTGCCTTCCTGAGTCATTCACTACCTTTCCTCACTCTGAGCATGCTTGAGGCCCTAGACTTTTAAGCTGAGGTTAACAGCCTTCAATATCTAGCTCCCAGGGCCATCCTGATTCCAGGTAGGCCCCGCCTTGTCCTTTTTCAGAGGTTCCTTCGGCCTCTCTTGCTGCTAACTGGGCAGCAGGGGGAGCTATGGCTACCAGGAAAAGCATCCTGTAAAACTGCCCCTAAACAGGTAGGACTTTTATATTCTTTCCTAAAAGGAAATCTCTCTAGCAGCTCTTTGCCCTAAAGCTAGTTTCTACTGTCCCAAACCCCATAGGCCAGGTCAAAAATCCATCTGGGTATGAGGATGGGAAGAAAATTCAGAAAGACTCTCGTGGGCCCAGAGACAACTGAGAAAGGGCCATGTAGGTGCAACAGTTAGTAATAATCAAGGTGGCTGATCAGTTCAGAAAGGAGACATAGACAGTTGCACCTTCTTGAATGATGTTTCTCAATCAGAATGGACTGAACAACTATAATAAAATGTATAAAGTGTAAATATGAGCATTCTTTTTTAACTCTGATCTACGAATAGAATGGAAATGTTTGTATCAGTCCTCATTTTTCCAGACTTTAAGTGGGTATATTTCAGGTTAATATATGTTCATTTAACTCAGGCGGGATCTGAGTCAGAAGACACAGGGTTGGGTGAGGAATAGGAATCCCAGAAGCAACATTATTATGTCAAATGGTTTAAGGAAAATTTGAAAAATCCCAGAGAGAGAGAATTCTCCCTCAGTTCATTACAGAACAGGGTACCAAGTTATCCTGATTCATAAATTAGAGAAGTTGTTTCCCAGTCCTGAGGTGCTTTTCAAAATGGCTGTGGCTCAGACCCATGAATGGTGATGCTCTCAGGGGAGATGAAGGCATGTTACTCTGGCCACATTAGGATGGCTCAGCAGGACCAGAAACTAAATACACCAGCTCCATTGCATATGAAACCCCTGTTCTTCCAACTGCTCTGCACTGTGTCCGTGCTCCACCTGCCTTCCTCAGCTCTGACCTGGGAAACCACAGGAGGAGGAATGCTGAATATCCAGGGCCATTCTCCATTCACGAGGAGAGTCTCTTCAGAGCTCCCGTTCCGCCTTTGATTCTGGAGTATTTAAGTGTCTTCTCTGGGTAGAATTGAAGGATAATGGAAACAGACCCTTTTCCATTCAACAGGCTTTGACATTCATGATGCTAGGGGGTCTTTAATGTGTCACCATGAGTTGGTGAAACTCTTGGAAAGTGGATATGTAAACTTCATGAAGGGCATCATAGTGTCTCTGAAATGGATTTTCAGAATGTGATCACTATGGCTTTGAGCCACTGGAGCAAGTGCTAGCAGAGGGATGTGAAAATATAGTCAGTGCTCATCAACCTTAATTTCAGTATTGTATTGCTCAGAAGTGTGTCCTAATTGTATGTGAGCTTGCTTCCTTCTTCTGCCTGCACTTAATTCTAGTAAAGGAACTGGGCAATTGCATCGCAAGCAGACAGATTAGTAATGGCACAAATGCATGCAAAAATACACAGACAAGGCTTTGGTCTGTAGTCAGAGCCTCTGCGGTAATTCTCCTGTGTACTTAAATTGAGTTACCAGTTCACTTTTACCAGCTGAGGAGTCTGCTTCTCCTCACTGAGCTCTGTCTCAGAGACCCTGCGTTACTCTAGCTGTGAGAATCACATGCTCCACTCCTGTCGGCTGAGGCTCCCTGGCATCAGACAGACACATCTGGAAGTGCACAGGATCCCTACCTGGGGAAACTTTTCACATGAAAAAAAAAGAAAAAGAAAAAGGGAAGTGACAGTCTTGCTTAAAAAGCTGACCTTTTAAAAAGTTTGTGTTTTTGTTTTTTTTTTTAATCTCACAGACTATGGAGCTTCCATCGCAGTGAAGGCTCAGAGGAAAAGTGGCTTGTGGTTGGAGACACTTTCCAACTGTAGCACAGTTCAACTTCTCCAGTTTGTGGGATCAGAGGTCAAGGAGGGAAGAGGGTATAGGTGGGTGGTCAGACATGGGAACTGTCCCTGTCTCTAGGGATAGAAACTGGAATTCTGCATGTTTTGTTTGTAAGTTAAAGAAAAAAAGATGGTGGGCAGTTGTGCCCTAAGGTCCCTAATAGGCTGCCCGAGGCATAAAAGCATGAATGATAAACCTTGTTAGAAGATAATCTGAACAGAAAATTTGAGACCTTATTCAAATTTGATAGCGAAATCACACTTGCACATCTTCTGCCCTCTTGGGAGTAAAGGAAGGCTCTCTCCAGGGAAGCGGTAGAGGATCCATGCACATCAGAGGGGCCAACCAATTTTGGAATTGGGAACATATGCAGCTGTTGTTCTGTTGCTGTTTAGTCGCTAAGCTGTGTCCAACTCTTTTGGGACTCCATGGACAGCCCGCCAAGTCCCTCTGTCCATGGGATTCTCCAGGAAAGAATACTAGAGTAGGTTGCCATTTCCTTCTCCAGGAGATCTTCCTTCTCCAGGGATCAAACCAGTGTCTCCTACACTGCAGGTGGATACTTTACTGCTGAGCCACTGGGGAAGCCACATGCAATTGTATGGACCTTCTCCTTCTGTGTCTCCAAATGCTGGGTCAGATTTTTTTCAAGGGCATCACACAAATAAGCAATTTGATTTTTCTTTTCTTGGCTTCTTCTCTCCCTGTCATACCTTACAATGACTAAGTCTGAAAGGGCTAAGCTAAACTAGATTTCTTCAGTAATGGGTTCCCATCCTACTGTTAGGGATGCATCATTCTCTTTTTCTCCCTCTTTTCATGTGCTTTTTATTCGTTGCTAAGCCTACCTGCTAGCTAAAGAAATCAGATTTTCTTATAATTCACCTTCTGGTGGTGGGGAGGGCAGGCAGATTTTCACAAATTTGGACCAAAGAAATTACTCAAAAACTCCCACCGTACTTGAAGCAAACTCCCAGTGGGGGCTGCCTTTGCAAAGTCTCAGCTCCAGCCTAACCTTCAATGCTTTTCTTCTAGAGAAATGATTCACTTGCCTGTGTTTGATGGTGCTCTGTTTAGCAGGTGTGACAGATGCTGTTGATTTGCTCACTCAACACCTATTCCCAGCCCCTCCTTTTTGCCCCTTTCACTGCGGAAGCAGGAAAAGTTGTGTAGGGCTTTCCTCGCGTTCCCAGCTTCCCTAGGATTTGAGCAGTAGTGGGAGCGGAAGCAGTGCTATTGATAGGCATCCACGCCACTCATGGCACTGCCTCTGGGAAAGTGATTCTCTTCCTGACAAATGGGAGAAGCAAAGCTAGCACCAACCCTTCTTTTTCCTGCTGGATGTAGACATGATTCTTAAAGATACAGCCACTCTCCAACAACAAGAAATGCTAAGGACATTGGAGTGGAAAGACAGAAGCTACTTGGGCCATGGATGATGTGGCTGAATTACCATAGCTGCATGCATTTGGTATGAATGTCCTGGATTGCCTATCTGCCAGTTTCTTGTTACCAAAAAAATTGTTTTCAAGTCAAAAATATCAGCTATCTTGTTACTTACAAGTGAATATGTCCCTAAGTAGCATAAAAACATAGCAACAAAACCCAAAGTAACATTATTCTCATACCCCACCCCCAAGAAAAGCTCTGTCCCACAGAGTTCCAAACCTTTGTTAGAAGCTATTTACATGATCAGTCATGTATCCATATTCTTATTTTTGCCATTTTACAGATAAGGTAGCTAGAGGCTGGGGATCTAAAGCTGCCTTACCAAGGTCACATGGTAAGCCACTATAAGCTGGGGAGTGAAGCCAAGAGCTCTATAATCCCAGGCGAGACCTCCTCTGTTCTGTCTCTTCCCCTCAGCTGGGAAAATGTCAAAGGATTTATCAAAAACAGCCTGCAGCTAGATTAGGTATGTTAATACCCAAAGCACTTAATTACTAATACAGTTTAAGGTACATTAACCTAATTGGAAACTTTCTGCATATGGCATAGTTTTTTTTCCTGAAAATATTAATAGTGTTTTTTTTTTCAAACTTTTCTTCTAGCCCACTTCATCTTTATGTGAAATTACTGGTTTTCAAAGTTAGAAAGAATATTGCACCAAGAGTCAAATGAATGTTATTTTATCCTATAAAAACAGGACAAATAAAATAAAAAATGGTAACATATGAGGAAAAGGAAAGATTAAACTGTATCATAATTGCATGTCTCACCCCCACCCATGCACTGAAGCTTTGGGGACTCCATCATCAGAATCCAGGGTCATTCATGGCTCCTCCCTCCATCACATCCTTGTCCAATCAGCACCACATCCTGCAGGGTCCAATCATTTCTAGCCATTCCCCTATTACTTCCTAGATCAGGCGCTTAACTTTCTCCTTCAGATTACTGTGATGGCCATCTAGCTAGTCTCTTTTCTGGTGGTAATCTGTTCCCCATGCTGCAATTGGAGAGATCCTTATAAAATGCAAATCAGATCTGTCAGTTGCCTATTTAAACCCTTCAGTGATTCCCCATAGCCCTCAGGGAAGTCCAAACTCCTTTCTATGACTTCAGATGCCCTTCATTATCTGGTTTCTGTCTGGTTCTCTTACATTGGATGCTTCAGCCATCCTGAACTATTTGCAGTTTCCCAGACTGGGGCTTTGCTTTTCCTCCCTCCAGAGCCTTTGCAGAAGCTGACCACTCCTGGAAGCCTCCTCCTTCCTGGTCTTCCTTTCCTTTCCTCCCATGAATTCCCAAGCTAATTCCTTATCTTCCCCCACTGTCAGTGCACCACTTGTTCTGGAATCCTTCCCTGACCACCTCTTCCCCAGACTGGGGTAGGGGCCTCTCCAATGTGTTCCCATGGCAACCTGGCCTTAAATACATTTCAGATAATAGTGAAATGTTTTGGCTTATATGTCTGTCTTCCTGGGGTATCTTGAGAGTTCTGAATGTATTTGTTCATTTTTGCCTCATCAGTGCCTAACACAATGATCCTTACAAAACAGAAACTCAGAAAAAATAATGGTGAAGTGAATGAAAAACAACAACAACAACAACAACAACAACAACAACAAAACCAAGCAGACTATTGATAGAGATGTAAATGGTACAACCACTATAGAAAACTGTATGAGATTCCTTAAACAATTAAAAATATGACCCAACAATCCTGCACACACACACACAAAGGTGATGAGATCACTAACTCAAAGAGATATCAAAAAAAAAAAGAAAGAAAAATCAACTAACCTTGTATTAAGGACTATTATTGTTCACTCACTAAGTCATGTCCAACTCTTTGCAACTGCAAGGACTCACAATTCCAGGCTTCCCTGTCCTTCACTATCTCTTAGAGTTTGCTCAAACTTATATCCATTGAGTCAACGATGCCATCTAATCATTTCATCCTGTTTCCCCTCCTGCCCACAATCTTTCCCAGCATCAGGGTTTTTACCAATGAGTCGGCTCTTCATATAAGGTGGCCAAAGTATTGGCGCTTCAGCATCAGTCCTTCTAATGCATATTCAGAGCTTATTTCCTTTAGGATTGACTGCTTGGATCTCCTTGCTGTCCAAGGGACTCTCAAGAGTCTTCTCCAGCAATATAATTTGAAAGCATCAATTCTTCAGTGCTCAGCCTTCTTTATTGTCTAACTCTCACATCCATTCATGACTACTGGAAAAAACATAACTTTGACTATATGGACCTTTGTCAGCAAAGGGATGTCTCTGCTTTTTAATACTCCACCTAGGTTTTTCATAGCTTTCCTTCCAAGAAACAAGTGTCTTTTAATTTCACGGCTTCAGTCAGTTGGAATTCCATCACCATTAAAGGCTATGCAGACAACTAACAGGCAGATTACCACACAATAAGAAAACGAGGGCGAGGTGGGCAAGATGAGTGGCTCTCACGTTCATAAAGTCATAGAGAACATGTTCACTTGCACTTAGTAAGGAAAGCATGGGGTCTGACATCCACCCCCACCCCAGGTTCCAGATTCTTCTCCTTCACAAAATCCAAATGGGGAAAAGTGGAAGATCTAGAAGCTGTCCCATGCTCTCCAAGAAGAAGGAGAAGATTCCTGCAGATCCTTACAAGCCTCAAGGAGGGAATGATGTGGGCTCTTCTTTCTCCTTTCCTCTTTCTCATCTCTCCTTTCTGTTAATACCATTAATCTAATGCTTTTAGTAACCAAACCAGAAGAGCCTCCAGAATCCACTTCTCCTTTATAAGGTGGATAACTTCATAAATTACCCACACATATAACCTATAGAAGCTAGAGCTGACATTTCCCATGAACACATAGTGTATAAAGAGGCATTAAGTGGGGAACTGATAACATTTCTGTACTGTCTCCTAATGAACCTTGTTACCTCTAGTAACAAAGTTGTTGGCACTGTACTGATGTTAGCCTTCAGCTATCCCTAGCTTAACCACACAATGGTGGCCTGCATGAAAACATAACACTTCTTGAGACCTCCAGGGTCTAAGGCCTTTATTCATGGCATAATTATGACAGCTGACTAGGCTACCCTTGCTTCTTCCTACACACATGAAGACGGCAGCCTGTGGACATGGGAGCCTGTGGGAATACTCTTCCAAGAGGTTGACCACAATGTCCAGGAAAGCTGTGGACGGCACTTCCAAAGAAACAGGCAAACTGCCTTTGAGAGATCAATGGTCTGAAGCAGGCTATTGAGCACAAGGGAGAAATCCCTATTAAAGTGACTCAGTGTACACAATGAGTAGCTCTGTATCGGTTTGGGATAGCCATTATCTGTATCTATTTAAATTGTCCATTGTGGCTCTTGATTTGAGTGGCCACAGTCAACTTGGGAGAGGATTTGGGGTTGCAGAGAGGGGGTTTCCTACCAATATCCCCGAAGACTGAGACGTAATCAAAAGAAATGTTCAGAAGGCCATTCAAAGTAATACAAACATGAAGTAGCAACAGAAATGACAGCTCTAGGTATATGCAAAGTCCTCTAGCCTAGAACTTTCTGAGGTCTTGCATCTCTTTCAATCAATAAACATTTTTTCAGGGTTTAGTATATACTTTCCAGGTGGCTCACTGGTAAAGAATCTGCCTGCCAATGCAAGAGACACAAGAGATGTGGGTTCATTTCCTGGATCAGGAAGATCCCCTGGGGGAGAACCTGTCAACAGCCACTCCAGTATTCCTGCCATGGAAAATTCCATGGCCAGAGGATCCTGGTGGGCTACAGTTCATGTGGTTGCAAAACATTAGACATGACTGAGCACGCCCACACACACAGAGTAGTATATGCTGGTCGTGATGGCTCTACCTGCAGGGAGCTGTCCCTCTAACGTGGGTGTAAGAAATTTACCTGATAAATTAACTCACATATTGAGTGAAAAATTACTACAAAGAAACATAAAGGGAATTGGAAAAGGGGGATTCACTGCTGGCCAGAATGACCTGGAAGGCTTTCTGGAAGCCCAGCTAGTTGTCTGATCTCGTTGGAGTGACAGGTGACCACAGGTCCTCATCCCCTCCTGCCCCCACTACACTCAGGTGCCACCCTCAGGACTGAGGTCTCAGCTGCTATCATACTGAAAATTCCCCAGACAGACACCAAGGAACATGTAGTAACAATAGCCAACTTTTACTAACTTACTTAATGGCTCGTGGGGCCTCGAGGAACTCTGCTGTCTTTTCTTTGCCTATAGGACTCAAATATTTCTATTCTCCACTCTTACCTGAGGAAAAGTCTCAGTCTTCTCTCAAATGAGTTCTTTCTGTTTCCCTTAACATGTAATTGCAGATGATACGGACGCACACTGAGGCTTCTTCTAATGGACGCTGCGTAATATCTTCATATGCAAAGGATACATTGATTATATGCACATTATGAGCATCCTCTCCATCAACCTAACTGTAGTCCTGTTCCCCTTAGTGTCTTCCCCTTCTTAGTCCCCTGGTGCTTTTTTCTTCTGTCTGCTTTCTGTTTCTGACTGGAGAACACACTTAAACAGTTCGACCAGCCTAGGGAACTCTTTGTCCTAAATCAAAAGGCTTTGTTCTTCTTCCTTCGCTTTGTTCTTCTTCCCTCGCTCTTCACAAAGCCTCGTAAAAACCTTTGCAGAGTGTGAGCCTTCCATCCCCTCAAATCCCTTCTCATTTTCCCCTTTAACTCCTCAGTCTAATTACTCTAAGGGTTTTGTCCTTTTTAAATGTTACCTTGTTACTCAGTGTGTGTGTGTGTGTGTGTGTGTGTGTGTGTGTGTGTGTGTGTGTGTGTGAAGTGGAGCTCAGGGCCCACCTTTTAATTGTTATTATTTTAATCAGCATTTAGAACAGGCAAACAGAATGCCGGAATAAAAATAGGAAGACCCTGCATTTTGTCAATTTAGTATAAATTGGTGTCAATAGCATTGTTTCACATTAACTTTCCCACCACTCCCAGTAATAAGTGCTTCCATGTTGCATACACATGTCCACACTTATTCACAAGTGAAAGATTGATGTAATGGAAAGTAACATGAACTTGAGTGTCAGACATACACACACACTCAGGCACAAATGCACATACACATGTATACAGCCTCAATTTAGTGATGTGAGTTGAACTAGAATCAATGGTAAAACACACTTATTCCTGAGCATGGTGTGGGAACCAAGGAGAGGCATCAACACCAGCAGAGCACATCATTAAAAAGTATTTCCTGTGTTGCTCCTTATCTTCTCCATGTCTTAATGTCTTCTCCTTTAAATGGGTCTAACAATAGTGCCTGAGCTTCCCACATGGCTCAGTGGTAAAGAATTCACCTGCCAATGCAAGAGATGCAGTTTTTATCTCTGGGTGGAGATCTCCTGGAGAAGGAAATGACAGCCCGCTCTAGTACTCTTGCCTGGAAGATCCCGTGGATGGAGGAGCCTGGTGGGCTGCAGTCCATGGGGTCGCTAAGAGCTGGACACGTCTTAGTGACTAGCCAAGAGCAACAATAGCAGTGCTGCCTTACAGGGAGCAGGAATTAGTTACATGAGTTAGTGTCTTCAGAGCACTGAGAAGAGGGCTGGGCACACTGTGAGCACTGTAAATGACGGTACACAGATAAAGCAAACATATCAGTCCAGAGGCTGGCACACAGCCCATGTCTATCTATATTATTCAAGAAGTTCCATTCTTAGCTATTGTTTGGAAGATGCTTCAGCACCCCTCCTTTAAAGAAGCCCCCAGCTCAGGGTTCTTTTCAGGAATAGCTGTTGGGTAGTGCTTATTTCCCATTCATCACCCTCTCCACATGATGTGGCTTGTGGAGAATACTGAAACTGAAGGAAGGAAGCATAGTCATTATAGAATCTGTACACCTCTCCATTCTAAAGTTGGGCTAATGTTTGATTAAGTCCAGCCTATAAAAGTATAAAGACACCAGCTTTCTTCCTGAAAGCAGCAGACCAATGTGCTGCAAGTAATTTTTGATAGTGACCTACAGTAAGAGTAACATTTTCTTTTCTTTTAATATAAATTTATTTATTTTTATTGGAGGTTAATTATTTTACAGTATTGTATTGGTTTTGCCATACATCAACATGAGTAACATTTTCTACTGTGACCCAGCACACAGGCACCAAGGTTTATGGTTGGGGGAAAAAAGCATCCTAAAACAATATTTTTGTTGTATACACTGGGATATTTTCTCTTGCTTCTATTTCATTTCTTCAAATACTGTATATGACTATTAAATTGATTTCACAACCCACCAATGGGTCATGATTTGCCCTTTGACAAACACCAAGTCAGACCAAAAGCATCTTTAGGAATGGGCTAATGATCAGAAATGGAATCCTATAAAAGACTCTAAAAGTTCTTTAATGGAAGAAAGATGACTATTGATTTAGGTTTGTGTATCCATGTTTCATTCTCCTTGGGAATTTAAATTGCAAAGATAAATTCTCACCTTCAGGTATGCTTAAAAAATGCCTTTGCCTCATAAAATAGAAGTAATGGCACACCAGGCGGCTTTCTGGGACACACAGATTTCTCTAGATCAAGTAATTATACTGAGAATTATCCAATTGAACTCTGACTGGGCATAACCATGTAATAGAGTGTGGTAGAAATGTGGATGTCAAATGTTTTTCTTTGGCCCTATTCCTGAATTGCGAAAATCTGAAATTCACTGACACTTGAAAATCTGTGAGCTCTTTTGGCAACTGATATCAAAATAATTTGAGGCTGAGATCTCATTACTACTGGACAAGTTGCCATGGCATTCTGGTTTCCTGTGTAACAAACATGAGCAGTGCCTTACTTTTGCATAGTACTTGGCAATTTATGAAGTGTTTTAATGCATATTATCTCAACCTCATAACAATTCTGTGAGGTATACTGGGCAGGTATTTTCATACATTGCATTTATGACTGTACTGTCATTTAAGACTTAATGGTTTCTATTTTCATCATAAAGAGGATCATTTTGAAACATGTTGGCTAATAGCAAGAGACAACACAATGTGGAAAGAACACTAGATTTGGCCCCAAAGACATGAGTTAAAATTCACAGTGTGCTAATTACCAGGTGTGTGCTCTAGGGAAGTTTTTCTCTAAGCCCTAGCCTCAAGTTACATTCAGCGAGGCATATGTTGTACTCACAAGTGGAAGATTGATGTAGTGGAAAGTAACATTAACTTAAGTGTCAGACAGAACTGGATTCAGATCCTGACTTCAGCACAAACTCAGTCAACTTAGGCAAAGGGTATAGCCTCTCTAAACCTTAGTTTCTTCATCTGTAAAATGAGCATTACAATGAAATACCATCAGCTAGTTAAACATTCTAATTGATATGCTATACCTGCATCCAACTGCCTTTAATTTATTCTCTTTTGGTGCCAGCTTTAAAAAGTAAATTCTGCCCTCTGTATCCAAAGGTTATGCATTCAGATATCCAACCAACTTCAGATCAAATTCAACCACATAGAACCCACAGATACAGAAGACCAACTGTCCTGGCCATTCTATGTAAGGTACTTAAGCATCTAAGAATTATGAGATCTGTGAGGAATCCTGGAACCAGTCCCCTATGGATATCAAGGGATGACTATAAATCTAAGTCACTTTCTAACTAAAACTGTGGGAGAGTTTCCTATTACACTTCAAGACAGTAGACCAAAATATTTGCCCTGACATAAAAGTCCCACATAGTATGGTTCCTGCCCATCTCTCTAGCCTTACTCCCTCCCACTCTCTTTCCTCCTGTCACAAACATTTAGCCAGTGCTGGTCTTCACTGACTTCTTCTGTGGCTCCAGGCATTTTGCTATTTTAGAGTCTGTACCCAGGTCTGTTTCAGGTTTTCTGCCTGAAATTATCACTCCATCACAACTCTAATACCTTTCACTCTCATCCATCAGGTCTCAGTGTGTCACTATGTAGAAGAAGATTTTCAGAACTCTTAGACCAGGTCAAGTGCTCATAGTCTATGCCATCGCAAGAACCTGTTCCTAGACTTTAGAGGCTGCCTTGGCTACGTTCCTTTACAAAGGAAAAGTTCCTTTGCAAGATGAACTAGCAGCAAGTATGTGCAGAAATTAAAAGAAGATTGGATGACTTTCACAGGTGTTAAGATGCGCTCAACTTGCCTGATGTGCTGACGTGGATAGGGTTTGACAGCAAGACTCACTGGGGGTTTGAACTGAAGATCATGAAAGATCATAGCTCATCAAGGCAAATGAAGAAGGGAACAGGAAGCTGAAGAACTGCCAGTAGGGTTTGACTACAGATAGCAGCTTTACGGAGGAAGTTGATGCCTAAAGTAATAAATAATTTTTAAACTCCATCAAGACTAGATAAGATGTCAAGAAAAGATATCTTTGATGTTGTTGTCCAAGATTCAAGGTAAAAGTTCAGTTATTCACTTCAGCCGGAGAGACAGGAACAGAGGTGTATTTGTCAAGCCAAGGATCTGGTAAGATTCAGGTACGCTCTCTCCAATCGAGTCTTCCTACCTGACAGTTAATTCCACTCACACTGGGGACTTGATTTCTCAAGCGTAGAATGCCATTTGGCAGCCAGGAAGGAAGGAGTTAAAGAAGCACGGTTGTAGCACAGCTGGGAGCCATTAACAATTAAGTTCTTGGATAGAAACCCAGCAGGAAGCTGACAAGGGGCCGAAGAGACACAATGGTCTCTAAAAAGCAAAAACTTGATTTAGAAATGAATGAACTGCCTTTACCAGTGAACCTTTAGCAAAACCTAAATCCCCTAATTAAGACTGAAGAGCAGATATTGGTTAAGAGTTTATATTATGTTTTGCCATAAATTAGTTACTTGATAAGAAAGATAATGGGTAATTTAATAATTTCTGAAATATATTTTAAAAAACTGCATAAATTCAGGGAGTAGTCTTGACTGGACTTAAAAATCCTAACTGGTGAATGAACATAAGATATCTTAGAGCTCTCAGCCATTTGCCTGCCTCTAACTTGTGTTTCCCTTTTGATGGCAAGAAGTCTGATTTTGGAGATACACTAATAAATTTAGTACTTTAGAGTGATATTATCTCAAAGAGATTTCCTAGGTCTCATGCTTTTCAGCTAACTTTCTCCCTGCCTCTGATCCTCTCACATTAAAGACCCCCTCTTCCACCTGATTTCTCTTGTTTCTCTCTAGCCCAACAGGATCCATAGTAGACATCCATGGTTCCCTAAAATCCTCCTCTGATAAAACTTAACTCATGATGAATTTGCAAAAACATATGGGTTTCTCCAGCCAATCTTCATTTCTTCCTTCTCCTATCAACTCTAGTCCTTACATGTGTGTTTCACCTGTACCATCTCTGTTGACCCAATCTTATCACGCTGAATTAAGGCACTTTACTTCATGTTGTCTTTGAGCCATTCAACTTTCTAATATAGAGATTATTACCATCTACTAAAGATTCCCAATCATTTGACAGCAGGGGAATGCCTCAGATTCATGTTTATCTTCTATACTGCCTTAGTTCAGTTCAGTCACTCAGTCATATCAACTCTTTGCGACCCCATGAATCGCAGCACATCAGGCCTCCCTGTCCATCACCAATTCCCGGAGTTCACTCAGACTCACAGCCATAGAGTCAGTGATGTCATCCAGCCTTCTCATCCTCTGTCGTCCCCTTCTTCTCCTGCCCCCAATCCACTCCAGCATCAGAGTTTTTTCCAGTGAGTCAACTCTCCGCATGAGGTGGCCAAATTACTGGAGTTTCAGCTTTAGCATCAGTCCTTCCAAAGAAATCCCAGGGCTGATCTCCTTCAGAATAGACTGGTTGGATTTCCTTGCAGTCCAAGGGACTCTCAGGAGTCTTCTCCAACACCACAGTTCAAAAGCATCAATTCTTCGGGCGCTCAGCTTTCTTCACAGTCCTACTCTCACATCCATACATGACCACAGGAAAAACCATTGCCTTGACTAGACGGACCTTAGTCAGCAAAGTAATGTCTCTGCTTTTGAATATGCTGTCTAGGTTGGTCATAACTTGTCTTCCAAGGAGTAAACATCTTTCAATTTCATGGCTGCAATCACCATCTGCAGTGATTTTGGAGCCAAAAAAATAAAGTCTGACACTCTTTCCACTGTTTCCCCATCTATTTCACATGAAGTGATGGGACCAGATGCCATGATCTTTGTTTTCTGAATGTTGAGCTTTAAGCCAACTTTTTCACTCTCCACTTTCACTTTCATCAAGAGGCTTTTTAGTTCCTCTTCACTTTCTGCCATAAGGGTGGTGTCATCTGCATATCTGAGGTGATTGATATTTCTCCTGACAATCTTGATTCCAGCTTGTGTTTCTTCCAGCCCAGTGTTTCTCATGATGTACTCTGCTTATAAGTTAAATAAGCAGGGTAACAATATATAGCCTTGACACACTCCTTTTCCTATTTGAAACCAGTCTGTTGTTCCATGTCCAGTTCTAACAGTTGCTTCCTGACCTGCATACAGATTTCTCAAGAGGCAGGTCAGGTGGTCTGATATTCCCATCTCTTTCAGAATTTTCCACAGTTTATTGTGATCCACACAGTCAAAGACTTTGGCATAGTCAAGAAAGCAGAAGTAGATGTTTCTCTGGAACTCTCTTGCTTTTTCCATGATCCAGCGGATGTTGGCAATTTGATCTCTGGTTCCTCTGCCTTTTCTAAAACCAGCTTGAGCATCAGGAAGTTCACGGTTCACATATTGTTGAAGCCTGGCTTGGAGAATTTTGAGCATTACTTTACAAACATGTGAGATGAGTGAGATGGGTGCAATTGTGTGCTAGTTTGAGCATTCTTTGGCATTGCCTTTCTTTGGGATTGGAATGGAAACTGACCTTTTCCAGTCCTGTGGCCACTGCTGAGTTTTCCAAATTTGCTGGCATATTGAGTGCAACACTTTCACAACATCATCTTTCAGGATTTGATATAGCTCAACTGGAATTCCATCACCTCCACTAGCTTTGTTCTTAGTGATGCTTTCTAAGGCCCACTTGACTTCACATTCCAGGATGTCTGGCTTTAGATGAGTGATCACACCATCATGATTATCTGGGTCATGAAGATCTTTTTGTACAGTTCTTCCATGTATTCTTGCCACCTCTTCTAAATATCTTCTGCTTCTGTTAGGTCCATACCATTTCTGTCCTTTATTGAGCCCATCTTTGCATGAAATGTTCCCTTGGTATCTCTAATTTTCTTGAAGATATCTCTAGTCTTTCCCATTCTTTTCTTTTCCTCTATTTCTTTGCATTGACTGCTGAAGAAGACTTTCTTATCTCTTCTTGCTGTTCTGTGGAACTCTGCATTCAGAAGCTTATATCTTTCCTTTTCTCCTCTGTTTTTTGCCTCTCTTCTTTTCACAGCTGTTTTTAAGCCCTCCCCATCTTGCTTTTTTGCATTTCTTTTCCATGGGGATGGTCTTGATCCCTGTCTCCTGTACAGTGTCACAAACCTCATTCCATATTTCATCAGGCACTCTATCTATCAGATCTGGGCCCTTAAATCTATTTCTCACTTCCACTATATAATCATAAGGGATTTGATTTAGGTCATACCTGAATGGTCTAGTGGTTTTCCCTACTTTCTTCAATTTAAGTCTGAATTTGGTAATAAGGAGTTCATGATCTGAGCCACAGTCATCTCCTGGTCGTGTTTTTGTTGACTGTATAGAGCTTCTCCATCTTTGGCTGCAAAAAATATAATCTGATTTTGGTGTTGACCATCTGGTGATGTCCATGTGTAGAGTCTTCTCTTGTGTTGTTGGAAGAGGGTGTTTGCTATGACCAGTGCATTTTCTTGGCAAAACTATACTGCCTTAGTCAATGCTATTTACACAATAACTTAAAGGTTATGTCTTCTTAGAACTAAATGAGCACCTCTACGTAACTGAAAGGTGCCTGTTTTTTTCAGAAGGTAGTAGGTAGGAGCAAGAGAGTACATTGATATATAAAATAGTAGGCATAATCTAAAAACTTTCTCTGTATAAGACCCTTAAATGAAAGTCACTCAGTCATGTCTGACTCCTTGAAACCCCATGGACTGTAGCCCCCATGCTCTTCTGTTCATGGAGATTCTCCAGGCAAGGATACTGGAGTGGGTTGCCATGCCTTCCTGCACGTGATCTCTCCCAACCCAGGGATCGAACCCAAGTCTCCTACATAGCAGGCGGACTCTTTACCAACTAAGCCACAAGGGAAGTCCATGAGACCCTTAGGGAGAACATAATATAAGAAGTCAGAGGGAAGAGTATTCAGCCAACATAATTTACATTTGTGTACATAGGCTTAAGACAAAATGAATATGAGTGAGAACTATTCCTTACTTGTATTACCATTACTACTGACTAGCATAGCACCTGATCCAACAGAGGAGTTTAATCATATATATGAGCTTCCTTGAAAGAAGGAATAGATGAAAATAGTCAATGATAATATTAATTATTGGCTGGATTAACCAGGGAATATTTGCCAGATACACTGGGGAAAAATATTAATTTAATGATGGGAAGGGCCATAATTTGAGGCTTCACAAGAAATGAGACTGTTTAGGCAAAAGTTATAGCCTAGGAAATCACAGGGAAGAGAAGGTAGTCAAATAGTATTTTTTTTTTTTTTTTTTAACGAGAGAGGGTTAAGGAATGGCACAGAAAGAGTGATTGTGAGTCCTGGAAAGTTGCACGCATTGGAGCTTGGGGTAAAGAGTAATTTAAGTTGACTGAGTCCGAACTTTGAGAGGCTATCAGGAAGTTATGGCAATTAAGAGGGATTAACCCAAACAGATTATTTGGATAGTCTATCAAGAAGAGGAAGATATAGGAGGGGGAAAGAGGCTGGCTTTGGCTTAATGTTATTAGGGAGTATCATTTTCTGGGACCTAGTCCTACGCACTTCTGTGATGTTAAACTCAAGCTGATAAATCCCCAGAGGCCTTAGAAGGCATTTTACTGCCCTCATTTGGAAGGTGAAGCCATTGACCTAAAATCTGAGGAATGTGTTACTTTGTTCTCTTAATAATAATGAGTTTTCCCAGAGCTAGCAATATACAAATGCAAGACGCCTGGATGGAGTTGAAAGTGCTGTTAAATGGATGGTCCAAACGATGACTGGCCTTGGAAATCTGTGCCAGTGAAACCAGCTTCCAACCCGCCCAAAGAAGTCATCTGACCAGTTTTCTCAGCTGAATAAGATCTGAAAAGATCAAAGGATCCCCTGGTGATTAGGTTGTGTCAGGAGCAAAAAAACTAGATAAGGAACCACATTTCACTGGCACCAAGAATCACATTCATTCTTCATCTCTTTGAAATGTCAGCTGGAATTTTGTAAGTGGACATAAAGGAGAATGTAGCTATTCTAGGCAACCATCAATTCATGATCAATGGTCAAGATATTCTGGAAGCAGTGTAAGTAGCACAGATACTCACTGCTTCTGTGATCAGGTTTTTGTCCTTCTTTTGAGAGATAGTCCCAAATTTTAGCAAAATCCATGGCTGGAAGGAAAATACTGACCTCACATCTCTAACAATTTTGATTTATATTCATTTTTCTGTATGAATTTGACACACATTTGTCAAGGAAAAATATTTTATAGAAGCATTTTCTTTTAATTCTGTAGGTAGGAATTGGTTATGCTCTCTAATTAGACCCTATAAAAGACAGTTCCCACGTGAACGAAAGTTCCCTTGGGTTACCAATAGTGGGCCTCATTGGAATGTTGGGAAATTCAGGCAGTAATGTTGGGGCCAATCTCATACCATCTGCTCAGCGTCCTCAAAAATGCTATTCCAGAAGGCAGTTCTTCGAGTTTTTAGGCGTGTTTTTGACTTGACTCAGTGTGGCTGATAAAAATAACCTTCATATTTTGAATCACAATTCCATGCACACGTTCCTAAAAAATTGGGCAAAAATTTGTCAGTCTCTCTAGTCTCCCTCATTGTCTGTCTCGCAAACTGTACTTAGCTGTGAGAACCCGTCTCCTTCCTTAATGACGGTATATTAAGAGATGCTGTCATCTCATTAAAGAGTGTGCCAAGTGGATGTCTTCCTTTGATCACTTGTCCTCTGTTTCTGTGGACTTGCAGTTGCAGCAGCCTCTATTGTTTGAGTGAGAAGTCTGTATCTGGAGAACAGGGAGTTCTTGCTATCAGGGTGAGAGGAATGTCTTTAACTATTTATTATCTACTCTCTGTAAACTCAACTCAAATATAGAAGAAGGCAAGCAGAAGCCAAAATGATGTCTAGTTAAGATTCATAGTGTTTTCTTTGAAAAGAACATATTCTTTATCAAGGACTGAGAAAGTGTCCTTTTCCCTTTTTCTTCAGCGTATGAAATATTTACTTGTTAGGCCACCTCTGAAATAACCATTTTCCATAGAGCTGTAGCAGCCCAGCCCATCAGTGTGCTGGTTAATTAAGTGTGACCTAAACCAACTTGACTTGAGCTCTGCATTAAATGCACAAAACCCATTTGAGCTGACCAGCGGCAGAAGTGGTACTCAGAGAAATTGGAAAGGATTTCTCCCAAATGCTTTCTACTTACTTACAGCACTCAAGTAATGGTTGAAGATTAGCATATGACATGACAGATTACATTAAGTCATGTCTTTGCAGTGCTTTATGACAGCACCATCACATTAGCTTCTTAGCACTGGCACATCGAGGCATGCAAATGTTTTCAGGCCCTCTTATTCAAATCTACAAGCTGACATGGCAGCCCTGATATGATTATTAGTCATTTGAGAGACTTTAATTCACGTCATCAGATAACAGGTTCTGCTAAAAGGTTATAGAAACTGTCTGCTTTTAATGAAGCTCTCAAAAAGACCCTCAGAAACTCTGCTACACACCAAGAGCCTTGGTTTGACTTTATTGACAAGACCCCCTAAGAATGAACTTGAGTGGAATAGCTAAATAGACATCCAGACATTGGCAATATTGTCTGTTTTTCAGAGGAGACCGTGTGAGATGGTTTTAACTGTCTCCCCTCTCACTGCCCTCCCTCCAGCCCATTTTAATTTGACAGTGGACTCCAGTACACAGCGTGAATGACCCTTAAACATTTTTAGAATCTGCTATCCAATAAGAGTCTAATAGGTATAAAGATAGTTATTTCTAGAATATCCTTTACAGTTTGGGCATCAGCATTGTCATAGCTCACAGTAATGGGTTAATGGTGCCTGGCCAAGCATGGCATGACTAAGTGCTGATGTGACTGAAGACCATCCCAATGGTCTTTGCAATCCGCAGTTTGTTTGCTGTAAATTGGTTTTGTAGTCAGATGCTTTGTTTTCTAATACGGTGATCTGCACTTGAGCTTCAAAGGTGATGCAGTTGTAAAGAATCCACCTGTCAATGCAGGAGGCCCAAGAGACACAGATTCAACCTCTGGGTCAAGAAGATCCCCTGGAGTAGGAAGCGGCAATCCACTCTAGTATTCCTGCCTGGAAAATTCTATGGACAGAGGATCCTGGCGGGCTTCACTCCTTGAGGTCACAAAGAGTCAAACACTAAGCGATGGAGCACAGCACAGATCTGCACTTAGGCCCCAGCAGAACCCTCCTTTCAAAAATTCTCATAGATCAGAGGAGTTTGGCACCAACGATAGTCTTGTTAGAATGAAGGAAGATGCCAACAGGAAGATGGGCTGATGTGCTGCAATGAGCAGAGTGCCAGAGGGAGAGAGATCTCTGGAGGCAGAAAAAGTGTTTCATGAAGGATCCAAGAGAAAAGTATTCCCTGAAGCCTGGAAGACTGAATGTAAATGCACTTTTTCTTTTCTTTCTCTTTTAAAATTTTTTTCTTAAAGTCCAAAACAATGAATACTGAAAAATCATTGCTGGAGAACTTGAGCAGATAGTAAATGTGTTGATCAGTCTCTAAAGCCTGTTTTGTTTTTCTCTCTCTTTTTTTTTTTTTTTTTTTTGTTGTTACTAAGATTCAGTGTCAATGTGTTTATTCAGATCTCTGGAGAAAAGAAAGAAGAATTCACAGTTTAAAGTAAACTAATTTATAGCCATTCCACACAAAAAAATATTCCAAATTATTTTATTTGTTATTGATTTCATTTCTTTCTATGCAGGGATGTTAACATATATTCTTTAAATTATGAATCTAATGTTATTCATACTACCTTTTTCTCTTTTCCTTGCTTCTCTTCAGTTTAACAATTATATTTAAGATAATCTTGTATATGCTCTATTTCTGTCCTTCTTGCAGCTTTCTTCTCACCTAAATTACAGTGTTTCTGAAAGTAAAGAGCATATAAAAGGGAGATTGATAAACTATCAGGTAAACAAGTTGCAGTTTAACTAAGAACTGCTCTTAATCTGAAGAGAGCAAAGAAATCAGAAAAAGGCATCATATTATATAAATCGAATCATTTTCTACTCTCCTCCTTTCATCATCCTCTTTGCTTCTTTCACACCTGCCGGTCTGTGATCACCGACCTTTGCCCCACAAGACAAAGAGCAGATGGACACCACGTGCCTGACGGGAGACGGTCCCTGGAGAATCTTGGGGAGGCAGGAAAATGCTGCTGACTTCTCCTTTCCCTCCCTTGATGACTGTTGCCACCTTAACCTGAAAGGCGAGATCCAGGTGGACACTCCAGGTGTACAAGTATGCAGTGAGCATTGACAGCAAGCTAGACTCTTTTCAGAGCAAGAAACTCATGCAGCATACGTCTCCTGTGGCTTGCTCTCTTCAGACTGCAGAGCGGGGAAGGTGAGCCACGCTCTTTTCTTCAGGTGGCTTTGATTTTATAAAAATTCTACATTTTAAAAGCAAGGGCAGGTTTTGCTTTGTACCCCTAAACTCACTTTCCATTTTGGTTGATATCCCTTCCCCACCTTCTAATGCTGTTGAACAGATTTTATTTTTCTTCTTTCAATTAGAGTTAGTCTCTTTTTCACTTTTAACACACACACACACACACACACACACACACACACACACACACACACACACAAATTTCCTCTTTTCAGTGATTTTCTCCTGAAAATCATTCCTCTAGGTTCGAGGTAGCCCAAGGATGCACGCCTGCATGCTCTGTCAGTTATGTCCAACTCTTTGCGACCCCCTGGACTGGAGTCTGTCAGGCTCCTCTGTCCATGGAATTTTTCAGACAAGAATACTGCAATGGGTTGCCATTTCCTTTGCCAGGGGATCTTCCTGACCTAGGGATAGAACCCACGTCTCCTGTTTCTCCTGCATTGATAGGCAAATTCTTTACTATTGAGCCACCTGGGAAGACCCAGACCAAGGATGGTGGTACCTTCTTCATTTTTGCACACACCCACCAACCTAGATAGCATATTAAAAAGCAGAGACATTACTTTGCTGTCTAAGGTCCGTCTAGTCAAGGCTATGGTTTTTCCTACAGTCATGTATGGATGTGAGAGTTGGACTGTGAAGAAGGATGAGCACTGAAGAATTGATGCTTTGAACTGTGGTGTTGGAGAAGACTCTTGAGAGTCCCTTGGACTGCAAGGAGATCCAACCAGTCCATTCTGAAGGAGATCAACCCTGAGATTTCTTTGGAAGGAATGATGCTAAAGCTGAAACTCCAGTATTTTGGCCACCTTATGAGAAGAGTTGACTCATTGGAAAAGATTCTGATGCGGGGAGGGATTGGGGGCAGGAGGAGAAGGGGACGACCGAGAATGAGATGGCTGGATGGCATCACGGACTCGATGGACGTGAGTCTGAGTGAACTCCGAGAGATGGTGATGGACAGGGAGGCCTGGCGTGCTGCGATTCATGGGGTCACAAAGAGTTGGACACGACTGAGTGACTGAACTTGAACTTGAACTACCCAACACAGTGCCTGATACATGGCATATGAGCTATAGGTGTTTAGTAATTGAATAAATGAGTAAATAGAGAAATATTATAACTTTGGAAACTATCACAACTATAAAGAGATCTGTATTCTCATTCTTGGTCACTTTCTCTTTTTCCCCTCTTAGAAAGACAGTGTTTCTCTATTGATGGCCCCTTTTGCCCCTCTGTGATTCTCTTTATGTGTGTATGTACGTGTATATATGTGTTTGTGTATGTATATGGGTGTATGTATGTATATCAATGTGCATTACACAGTGGCTTCACTTTGAATGTTTCTCTGATGCCATAGATTAGGAATTGATGTACAGACACATGCCCATGGATTGTAGCAAAATTATGGGTTATATGTGCAACCAGCTACTGCTAGTATTTTAATTTCTTCTGCCTATTTGTTGTAGCAGCCCCCACTGGAACTTGGTTCTGGTTGCCTACACAAGCTCCACTTTGATATTGGTACACGATCCTCCCAATATTTTTGAATTAAAGGACCTAACAAATGTTCTGAATGTGTTCTTGGCTCACCTGCCTCTTTTGTGGGCCTTGGAGACGAAATCCTGGCTCTCTGGTCTCCATAACATATAAAGAATATACAGAAAATTTAAGAATATCATTTGGATGCCAACATTTAATATCCCACAAAATTTGCACTGGCTTAAGCCAATTTCCCAGCACAGTGTTCTCTCATTTCTATTTCTCTCCATCTCAGGGTTTTAAAAAGAAAACAAACCTCTGCATGCATAGATTAGAGCCCTCCCATAAACACATGTTCCTATCAAAACCAATCAAAACAGAAAAAAGAAAGAGCAGAATATTATACATTTTTCTTTAGATCTGCTGTCTGATTTTCATTAGGTTTAACCTTATTTCTTTTAGATCCTAGGCAGTGACCCAATATTTATTTTCCTGGCTGGGCCCTTTTCTTGCCAATATTTCACTCTGGTTCCTAGAGGCCTGGCTGAGGAGTTCAAGGCTCTCACACTCCCTCTTTTCTGCTGCACTTCGGAGACACACATCTGTACCATGTATTCTTCATTTCATCTCAGAGTTAATTCTGAGCACTTTCTTCCCTCCTATTCACAACTTCTTAATTTCTCCCTTTCTTATTGGATTTATGACTGAATACTTTAATTTATTCATCATATAATGTCTTTGTAACTCATTTTTTCTAGTAATTTACACTGGACCATATGCTTTCTGCTGCTGCCTCCTATTATATTGATCTGTAAAGCTTCTGGGGGCAATGATTAGCATGAAAGCAGCCCTGCAAATGAAAGTTATATTGCATCCTATTTGTTCTCTTTTGAAAAAAAAATATTTCAGAGTTCTCCAAGTGGTTTCAGATGTTCCTTAATTTTGCAGGGTTCCGTATGATTTCAGTTACGCATATACATTGATATATATATATGTGTGTGTGTGTGTGTGTTAGTGTGTGTGTTAATGTGTATGTGTGCCTTTTTGAAACAAGAAATAAAAACATCATTTTAACAAAAATTTGACATTTGTTGAAATTAGCACAGTCCTCAGCTGTATTTTTGTAGACTATGTTGATCCTCAAGGCCAAAACTTCTAAAATTCGTTATAAAGGGAGCTTGAACCACATGGCAACCAGCTTATGTGCATAGTGTGTTCTCTGTTAAATCTGTCTGACCTTTGCATAGGTCACATAAGATAATATGTAAGCTAGTACTTTAACTGTAATGATGTTACAAATACCAAGGTAGGAATCATACTTCAGGGATGACACTCACATCTTTTGACTTCTGATTTCCTCGGGCATAAAGCATTAACGCCTAGCAGTGTCCTGAGGATCATGAGGGAAAATGTGTGCAAAAACACTTTACCAATAGAAAAGAAACTTACGAAATATTGATGAACATTTTTTAAAGGCACAATGTAATATTCATATTCTTTATATTCTTTGCTCATATTCTGTTCTTTGGATTTCACAGGGACTAAAGAATGCTCAAACTACTGCACAATTGCACTCATCTCACACGCTAACGAAGTAATGCTCAAATTCTCCAAGCCAGGCTTCAACAATACGTGAACCGTGAATTTCCAGATGTTCAAGCTGGTTTTAGAAAAGGCAGAGGAACCAGAGATCAAATTGCCAACATCCGCTGGATCATCAAAAAAGCAAGAGAGTTTCAGAAAAATATCTATTTCTGCTTTATTGACTATGCCAAAGCCTTTGACTGTGTGGATAACAACAAACTGTGGAAAATTCTGAAAGAGATGGGAATACCAGACCACCTGACCTGCCTCTTGAGAAACCTGTATGCAGGTCAAGAAGCAACAGTTAGAACTGGACATGGAACAACAGACTGGTTCCAAATAGGAAAAGGAGTCTGTCAAGGCGTATATTGTCTCCGTGCTTATTTAACTTATATGCAGAGTACATCATGAGCAATGCTGGGCTGGAAGAAGCACAAGCTGGAATCAAGATTGCCAGGAGAAATATCAGTAACCTCAGATATGCAGATGACACCACACTTATGGCAGAAAGTGAAGAGGAGCTAAAAGCCTCTTATTGAAAGTGAAAGTGGAGAGTGAAAAGTTGGCTTAAAGCTCTACATTCAGAAAATAAAGATCATGGCATCTGGTCCGATCACTTCATGGGAAATAGATGGGGAAACAGTGGCAACAGTGTCAGACTTTATTTTGGGGGCTCCAAAATCACTGCAGATGGTGACTGCAGCCATGAAATTAAAAGATGCTTACTCCTTGGAAGGAAAGTTATGACCAACCTAGACAGCATATTCAAAAGCAGAGGCATTATTTTGCCAACAAAGGCCCATCTAGTCAAGGCTATGGTCTTTCCAGTGGTCATGTATGAATGTGAGAGTTGGACTGTGAGGAAAGCTGAGCACCAAAGAATTGATGGTTTTGAACTGTGGTGTTGGAGAAGACTCTTGAGAATCCCTTGGACTGCATGGAGATCCAACCAGGAGATCAGTCCTGGGTGTTATTTGGAAGGACTGGTGCTGAGGCTGAAACTCCAATACTTTGGCCACCTCATGAGAAGAGCTGACTTATTGGAAAAGACCCTGATGCTGGGAGGGATTGGGGGCAGGAAGAGAAGGGAACAACAGAAGATGAGATGGCTGGATGGCATCACCAACTCAATGCACATGAATTTGGGTGAACTCTGGGAGTTGATGATTGACAGGGAGGCCTGGTGTGCTGCGATTCATGGGGTCGCAAAGAGTCGGACACGACTGAGTGACTGAGCTGAACTGAATTGAACTGAACTGAAAGTGTGTCCATGTGCATTCCATAAACAAAGCTTTGGCCAGAGTTATTTGTGCTAAGAAGTAATATGCCAAGTCAACTGAATGATATCAATCAACCAAAATTATACAGTGCCACTCTTTCTAAAGAAGAAACTTAAAATCCATGGCATTCACTCTCAGCCAAAGGATACCAGCAGTAAGCAGCCTGGCAGCCCTTAAGTGGTCCCTTATTGGCCACAGTATGTGGAATGCTGGGAATTTTGTATCCTCAGATCATTTTACAAATTAATTCTAAGCCCAGTCCATAACTCTGAGGATTATCTTCCTTAACTCTGAGAAGAGCCAGAAAAGATAAGCCCTGGAGAGAATGTTAGGACAACAGTTTAACTGGGCCTCTACATCATGCCCCAGTGGATCCAATACTACATCCGATAACCATAGTGCATCCAATATGAGCTTGAGCCAGTCTGTGAATCTATGAGAGAGTTGCGCTGAACCATAGGATGGGAATGTCTTTATCAGGGGAACGCTCAGTTCATAGTTGTGTACATGGAAGCCCATTTTATGAAACAGATACAGATGAAAACTCTTGGAGTTGAATTGGGTGTGAATGTCTAAAGCCCTGCTCACATGAGCCTGCTCACTCCATACCATACCATCTTCCACTTTAGAGTCCACAAAGCACCTCTCAGAAAACCACTGAATGAAATGATTTCCCATTTTTCTCTGTTTTCTTCCTAGGAAGATTTTTTTCCTTCTGTCTTATGTCATCCAAATCCTAGCTCCAAGTCTTTTCTGCTTTTTTCCTCCAAAGTTTGCTCCTCCATTCTTTTTATTTCGAGAAATTAAAGAGTTATGGAAAAACAGAGAAACTGTAAAACAAATGCTCACATTTATAAAACCTAATATTAGTAACGTTTTGTCTTATTTGCTTTTAATATTAAAAATAAAACTTCACATATATATTTAAGAATATATATTGTACACAAATATATAATATTACATGTATTTATTAACTAATAAATTATTTAATTAAATATTAAATGATTATTTGTTGATTTCTCTCTCCCTAGAGGCAACTATTATTGTGGATTTGCCGTGCATGCTTCCCATCTATATTTTAATACAAAACAAAACTTATATATGCTTCCATAAATAATATATAACATTTTTGCTATGATTTTGTAATAGATGTAACATTCTGTTTCTTATTTATTTTTAAACTCTTCTAAGAATTATGCAAAAATTATAGCCAGGTTGATTATTTTATTAAACTGTTGTGTAGTTCTTCATGTGAATATTCCACATTTTATATATGCATTTCCCTATCTATTAATATGACCTTTTAGGAAGGCTTTTCTTTCCATTAAAACAATTCTAAAACTACGTATTTTTATAGCTTTTTATAACTGTCTCTACTCTCCACAACTGTAAGAGTCTCTCTATATCGTTCACCCAAACATGGTATTGTTGGACTCTCAGATATTTACCTTACACAGTTTACTAGTGCTCCCAAATTCTCTCCAAAGTGTTGGCAACAATTCAGCTCTTAGCATTCTCAGTATTTTATATTCTTGAACTGTTAAATTGCTTTACATTTTGATTAAGAAAAGATACTATAAAATAGGTCTTAAATTGGGAGATTATAATTTTTATTTGGAGATTATATTTCAAATTTCTTGTGAATTTTTTTTTGCAATTCAATATCTTGACTAATTTTCTGATTTTGCTGCTGTCTTTTTCTTATTGTTTTTAAAAGTTATTTTTACATATTCTGGAAGTTAATTGATAATCAATTATCTACCACATATTAAAAATATCTTCTCCAGTCTCTTAACATTATTTAATCTTTATATTATCTCCATTTTACAGGCAAAATAATGGACTATAAGACACAAGAAATGAATTCTTCAAATTCACTGGAAGAGTAAAAGTTTAAGAATAAGCAAGGAAGTTTGAAATAGATGTGCAAAGAGATGGTGTTGGCAGCTGTTTGCAGCTGCAGGATGGAGGTCTCCATATTTTGCTGGCTATCAGAGCCAAAGGCTGGATTCAACTTCCAGGGAAGAGCCACGTTTTGCCTTTTTTCTTGCCACATTGTCCCATCCATGTTTAAAGATAAAAATGATGGAGACTCTTTCATCAAGTCCCCTCACTTCAAATCTCTAACTCCAGGAAGAGCCTAGGCCCTTTTAAAAGTTCGGATGGTTAGGTCAGTTTCCATATAGCATAATCTCTCTATTTTAAGGTCAATTGATTTGAGACCTTAATGTGATCTGCAGATCCTTCAACTGCACCAAGATTAGCATTTGTTTAAATTACCAGAAGACTATGTGTATACAACAGGAGGCAGTAATCTTAGAGAACATCTTAGAATTCTGTGTATATGGAAAATCCTTTCTCTCCTCCCTTTCAATATAATTTTCTTCAAGTCTGTGTCCTCGGCCAGAAGTAACTTGCCTCAGGTAATATTCAGTAATGTTGATATCCAGCAAAGTAATATTTGAAATGTCGAAACATTTTAAGTTGTCAAAACTAGGGAGAGGGTACCACTGTTGTGTAGTAGGGTGGACACTACCATGCACTGGTCAGCCTCCTACAACAAATATACTGCCTACAATGTCAGTGGTACTGAGGCTGTGAAGCCCTGCTTTATATTTGCATTGACTTACTGGTACACTTTGGTCAGTACTTACCTGATCTGTCAGTGCTGAATCACTTCAGTCATGTCCAGCTCTTTGTGACCCTATGGACTGTAGCCTGTCAGGCTACTCTGTCCATGGGATTCTCCCAAGAATACTGGAATAGATCATCATGCCCTCTTCCAGGGGATCTTCCTGACCGGGGATTGAACCTGAGTCTCATGTCTGTTACATGGGCAGGTGGGTTCTTTACCACTAGTGCCACCTGGAAAGCCACTTACCTCTCCCAGATCTTTATTTTCTACCTTCTATTATTTGCTTTTAAAATAGTCTCTTGAAAAATACATATATCTGGATTTGATATTATCTAATCTGAGAGTCTTTATGTTTTAATCCATGAGTTTGCTGCTTATATGAGTTATTATAATTTATATGTTTGTTATTCTCCTACAGTCTTAGTTTTTACCCCTTTGTTTTTGCTTTTGTTTGATAATGAGTTTTGCTAGTTTCTTTCTCTCTCCCATTCTCTGTTGAAAGATACTTATTCTTGATACTTAAGTAATAGTATATTTTTAAATTAATATTTTTCTAAGCAAGTTAGGATGAATATCTTTATTTTCCTCCTGAAAAAGGTAAATTTTCTAACATATTTTAAATTTTTCTTTAAATTAGCATCTTTTCTATGTTCAAGCTTTATCTATTCTTTCTTGTTCTGTAATAAAATCTATTAAACATAGTAAAAAAATATTATTATCTATTGTTGCATCTTAATTACATCCATGTTATTGATAAATATTTGTAGTAGCAGTATGTTTATTGCGTTCTTCATCATTACTGCTTCAGCTTTGCCACCATGATTTATCACATCTCTTTTCTTCTGGAAGACCACACTTTCCTCCTAGTATATTTTTACTTCACAGAAGCAATTTAAAAGTAGCCCTTTCACCTAGATGTCCATCAGCAGATGAATGCATAAGAAAGCTGTGGTTCATATACACTATGGAATACTACTCAGCCCTTAAAAAGAATAAATTTGACTCAGTTCTAATGAGATGGATGGAATTGGAACCGATTATACAGAGTGAAGTAAGCCAGAAAGAAAAACACCAATACAGTATACTGACACATATATATGGAATTTAGAAGACAGTAATGATGACCTTATATGTGAGACAACAAAAGAGACACAGAGGTATAGAATGGACTTTTGGACTCTGAGGGAGAGGGAAAGGGTGGGATGGTATGGGAGAATGGCAATGAAACATGTATATTTTCCTGTAAGAAACGAAACGCTAATCTATGTTCAATGTAGGATGCAGGAGGCATGGGGCTGATGTACAGGATGATTCAAGTAGAGGATGGGGGTGGGAGGTGGGAGGGGGAATTCGGCATTGGGAGATTGTGTTCACCTATGGCTGATTCATGTCAATGTATGGCAAAACAAATACAGTATTGTAATTTAAAAATAAATAAATTAAAAATAAAAATAAAAATAAAAGTAGCCCTTTCAGTGAAGTCCTGTACGTAGCAAACTTTAAGGTTTCAGTTTTCATTCCAATCCCAAAAGGCAACGCCAAAGAGTGCTCAAACTACTGCAAAATTGCACTCATCTCACATGCTAGCATGTTCAGTTCAGTTCAGTCGCTCAGTCGTGTCTGACTCTTTGCGACCCCATGAATTGCAGCATGCCAGGCCTCCCTGTCCATCACCAACTTGCAGAGTTCACTCAGATTCACATCCATCGAGTCAGTGATGCCATCCAGCCATCTCATCCTCAGCCATCCCCTTCTCCTCCTGCCCCCAATCCCTCCCAGCATCAGAGTCTTTTCCAATGAGTCAACTCTTCACATGAGGTGGCCAAAGTACTGGAGTTTCAGCTTTAGCATTATTCCTTCCAAAGAAATCCCAGGGTTGATCTCCTTCAGAATGGACTGGTTGGATCTCCTTGCAGTCCAAGGGATTCCCAAAAGTCTTCTCCAACACCACAGTTCAAAAGCATCAATTCTTTGGTGCTCAGCCTTCTTCACAGTCCATCTCACATCCATACATGAGCACAGAAAAAACCATAGCCTTAACTAGATGGACCTTAGTCAGCAAAGTAATGTCTCTGCTTTTGAATATACTATCTAGGTTGGTCATAACTTTTCTTCCAAGAAGTAAGCGTCTTTTAATTTCATGGCTGCAGTCACCATCTGCAGTGATTTTGGAGCCCCAGAAAATAAAGTCTGGCACTGTTTCCACTGTTTCCCCATCTATTTCCCATGAAGTGATCAGACCAGTTGCCATGATCTTCATTTTCTGAATGTTGAGCTTAAAGCCAACTTTTCACTCTCCACTTTTACTTTCAATAAGAGGCTTTTAGTTCCTCTTCACTTTCTGCCATAAGGGTGGTGTCATCTGCATATCTGAGGTTATTGATATTTCTCCCGGCAATCTTGATTCCAGCTTGTGTTTCTTCCAGTCCAGCGTTTCTCATGATGTACTCTGCATAGAAGTTAAATAAGCAAGGTGACAATATACAGCCTTGACGGACTCCTTTTCCTATCTGGAACCAGTCTGTTGTTCCATGTCCAGTTCTAACTGTTACTTCCTGACCTGCATACAGATTTCTCAAGAGGCAGGTTAGGTGGCCTGGTATTCCCATCTCTTTCAGAATTTTCCACAGTTTATTGTGATCCACACAGTCAAAGACTTTGGCATAGTCAATAAAGCAGAAATAGATGTTTTTCTGGAACTCTCTTGCTTTTTCCATGATCCAGTGGATGTTGACAATTTGATCTCTAGCTCCTCTGGCTTTTCTAAAACCAGCTTGAACATTAGGAAGTTCATGGTTCACGTATTGTTGAAGCCTGGCTTGGAGAATTTTGGGCATTACTTTACTAGCATGTGAGATGAGTGCAATTGTGCGGTAGTGTGAGCATTCTTTGGCATTGCCTTTCTTTGGGATTGGAATGAAAACTGATCTTTTCCAGTCCTGTGGCCACTGCTGAGTTTTCCAAATTTTCTGACATATTGAGTGCAACACTTTCACAGCATCATCTTTCAGGATTTGAAATAGCTCAACTGGAATTCCATCACCTCCACTAGCTTGTTCTTAGCGATGCTTTCTAAAGCCCACTTGACTTCACATTCCAGGATGTCTGGCTCTAGATGAATGATCACACCATCGTGATTATCTGGGTCATGAAGATCTCTTTGTACAGTTCTTCTGTGTATTCTTGCCACCTCTTCTTAATATCGTCTGCTTCTGTTAGGCCCATACCATTTCTGTCCTTTATTGAGTCCATATTTGCATGAAATGTTCCCTTGGCATTTCTAATTTTCTTGAAGAGATCTCTGCTGCTGCTGCTACTGCTAAGTCGCTTCAGTCGTGTCCGACTCTGTGCGATCCCATAGACGGCAGCCTATCAGGCTCCCCGGTCCCTGGGATTCTCCTGGCAAGAACATTCGAGTGGGTTGCCATTTCCTTCTCCAATGCATGAAAGAGAAAAGTGAAACAGAAGTTGCTCAGTAGTGTCTGACTCTTAGTGACCCCATGGACTGCTGCCTACCAGGCTCCTTAGGAGTGGGTTGCCACTGCCTTCTCCAAAATTATTCCTTAGTAAACTATAAATAGAAAATAACTACAATGTACAACACTTTATAATGACTTAAAAGGGCTATTTACAATTGAGTATGTATTTTAAATATTATCAAAACAGAACTTCATATATCAACTTTATTAATTATAAATAGATATCTAGTCTTTCCCATTCTGTTCTTTTCCTCTATTTCTTTGCATTGACCGCTGAAGAAGGCTTTCTTATCTCTTATTGCTATTGTTTGGAACTCTGCATTCAGATGCTTATATCTCTCCTTTTCTCCTTTGCTTTTGCTTCTCTTCTTTTCACAACTATTTGTAAGGCCTCCCCAGACAGCCATTTTGCTTTTTTTCATTTCTTTTCCATGGGGATGGTCTCGATCCCTGTCTCCTGTACAATGTCACGAACCTCCATCCATAGTTCATCAGGCACTCTGTCTATCGGATCTAGGCCCTTAAATCTATTTCTCACTTCCACTGTATGATTATAAGGGATTTGATTTAGGTCATACCTGAATGGTCTAGTGGTTTTCTCTACTTTCTTAGATTTGAGTCTGAATTTGGTAATAAGGAGTTCATGATCTGAGCCACAGTCAGCTCCTGGTCTTGTTTTTGTTGACTGTATAGAGCTCCTCCATCTTTGGCTGCAAAGAATGTAATCAGTCTGATTTGGGTGTTGACCATTTGGTGATGTCCATGTGTAGAGTCTTCTCTTGTGTTGTTGGAAGAGGGTGTTTGCTATGACCAGTGCATTTTCTTGGCAAAACTCTATTAGTCTTTGCCCTGCTTCATTCTGCATTCCAAGGCCAAATTTGCCTGTTACTCCAGTAGTTTCTTAACTTCCTACTTTTGCATTCCAGTCCCCTATAATGAAAAGGACATCTTTTTTGGGTGTTAGTTCTAAAAGGTCTTGTAGGTCTTCATAGAACTGTTCAACTTCAGCTTCTTCAGTGTTACTGGTTGGGGCATAGACTTGGATTACCGTGATATGCTAGCAAAGTAATACTCAAAATTCTCCAAGCCAGGCTTCAACAGTACATGAATCAAGTGTTTCCAGATGTTCAAGCTGGTTTTAGAAAAGTCAGAGGAACCAGAGATTAAATTGCCAACATCCATTGGATCATCAAGAAAGCAAGAGAGTTCCAGGAAAACTCTACTTCTGCTTTGCTGACTGTGTCAAAGCCTTTGACTTTGTGGATCACGACAAACTGTGGAAAATTATTCACGAGATGGAAATACCAGACCACCTGACCTGCCTCCTGAGAAATCTGTTTGCAGGTCAAGAAGCAACAGTTAGAACTGGACATGGAAAAACAGACAGGTTCCAAATTGGGAAATGAGTACGTCAAGGCTGTATATTGTCACCTTACTTACATACAGAGCACATAATGAGAAATGATGGGCTGGATGAGGCACAACCTGGAATTAATATTGCCGAGAGAAATATCAGTTAAGTCAGATGTGCAGATGACACCACCCTTATAACAGAAAGTGAAGAAGAACTAAAAAGCCTCTTGAAGAAAGTGAAAGAGGAGAGTGAAAAAGTTGGCTTAAAACTCAACATTCAGAAAACTATGATCATGGCATATGGTCCCATCACTTCATGGCAAATAGAAGGGGAAACGTTATTCCCCATTATATGGGAATTTGTTTTCTGGGGCTCCCAAATCACTGCAGATTGTGATTGCAGCCATGAAATTAAAAGACGTTTGCTCCTTGGGAGAAAAGTTATGACCAACCTAGACAGCATATTAAAAAGCAGAGACATTACTCTGCTGACAAAGGTCTGTCTAGTCGAAGCTATAGTTTTTCCAGTAGTCGTTTATGAATGTGAGAGTTGGAATATAAAGAAAGCTGAGCACTGAAGAATGATGCTTTTGAACTGTGGTGTTAGAGAAGACTCTTGAGAGTCCCATATACAGCAAGGAGATCCAACCAGTCCATCCTAAAGGAAATCAGTCCTGAATATTCATTGGAAGGACTGATGGTGAAGCTGAAACTCCAATACTTTGGCCACCTGATGTGAATAACTGACTCATTTGAAATCCTGATGCTAGGGAAAGACTGAAGGCAGGAGGAAAAGGGGAAGATGGGATGAGATGGTTGGATGGCATCATTGACTCAATGGACATGAATTTGAGTAAGCTCTGGGAATTGGTGATGAACAGGGAGGCCCTACATGCTGCAATCCATGGGGTTGCAGAGAGACACGATTGAGTGGCTGAACTGAACTGATGTCTATTAATATATCTATTTTAATCTCAATTTAAGTGATAGGCTGGTTTGTTTTCAGTTCTAGATTTATGACAATTTTTAACAAATTTATGACATATTTTCAAATGTATTAATTAGATTATTTTAGACATTTAAAACTGCTGCTGCTGCTGCTGAGTCTGGTGCTAAATTTATTGTTGTCCCCTTTGGGATAACCTCTCTCTTGCGAGTTTTATGATTTTTTTAATTTATCTATGATATTCTATAAATTCTCTATAGTGTTTCTAAGTGATAGACTTATTTTTAATTCTACCAAGGCCTCCATGTACCCTTTCGATATAAATTTCTTTTTTGTCATATCTGGAAATTTCTCACCTGTTCTTCAAATATTACCCACTCTCTATTCTTTCTACATTTTTCTTTCTAAACTCCTGTCGGAAGTAGATGCACCTCTTCCTGTTCCTCCTGCTAAATACACCTAAGAAAACTTGGATCACGTGTAAAGTGAGCATCAAAGGATTGAAAAGCAAAAAGAAGACAGCAGAGCATTGGCGACCTCAGCACTTTCAGACAACAAGAGTAGTGGGCTATATTTTGCCATATTGGCTGCTGGAGATGTCAGCCATCCAAAAACATGATGGGCATAAACAAGAAAAGACCCAAGAAAAGTTAGCTCATTTTGCACTAAAGACTAGGAAGAAAAGCCTCGCAAAATAGAAAACTTTTAAACAATAATACTCAGCCCCAACCAGACTTGGCCTAACCCCTACCTCATCCCTCATCATAGTCTAGGGCATGTAGACTTCATTCTTGCCTGATTGAATGAAGTGTTTCTCTGCCCACCACCCACTAGGGTGGTATTAGAGAATTCAAATTATGAAGACAAGATTTCAACCCACAGACAGTAACAAGGAAACTCTCACCATGTGGGACTCCCACAGTTCCCCCTGACTTATTGGTGAGGCATGCCTCACCTCTCTCCTCCTTTCTGCACTGGTCTCAAAGGAAACCTAGAGGACAGCCAGAACTTGCACTGTTTTTCAGAGATAATGGAGTCCCCCCACCTTTCCAGTGTCAGTGGAAGCCCTGTGGGGAATCTGGACTTCTGACTTCACCTGGCAATAATAGCAAGGTGATGCTTCCCTTTCCCACTTATGAAGCATCATAGAAGGCCTGTTAAACAGAAGATTTAAACAAAAGCTTGACTCTCAAAACATAACACCCCAAATAGCTAGGGAACAATTGAAAATCACACCTCATGAGTGAGGAAAGTCTCAGTTGGAGTAAGAAAACAGAATCAGTGGATGCCACCACCAGGATGGTATAGCTGTTGGAATTATCTGATAAAGACTGTAATGCAGTCATCAGAAAAATGTTTTGGGTGAGTGATTACAAAGAAATGACACAAATGAAAAAAATAGAAAGTCTCAATAGAGAAGTAGAAGATATAAAGAAAAGCCAAATGGACATTTTTTATTTTTAATTTGAAATACACAACTAAAGTGAAAAATTCATGAATGAACTCAACAGCAGAATGGAGAGGACAGAAGGAAGACTCAATGAACTTGATGACAGAACAATAAAAATCACCCAATTCGAACAGACAAAAACAGACTGGGATAGTAAAAAAAAGAAAAAGAAAAAGGAAGAAAGAAAGAAAAGGAAAAAGAGAAAATAAAAGAAACAAAGCAAAAAACCAGTGGCTCCAGGATCTTAAGTATTGCAACAAAAAATTTATCATTTGTTTAATTCAAGTCCAAAGGACAGGTGTAAAAGACAGCTAAAAAGTATTTGAAAAAATTAAGGGCTGAAAATTTCTCAGATTTAGAAAAATAAACAAACAAAAACAAAAAACCCATAAAGTCTATAGATTCAAGAAGCTAGGAAAACTCGGAATAAACTCAAAGAAATCCATACCAAGACACATAATAGTCAAACTTCTAAAAAGCAAGCAAAGAAAAAAATCCTGAGAGCACTATGGCACTTTACCTTTAAGGGAAAGCAAGTTTAATGACAGCGTTTTTAAGTTAACCAAAAGGTCAAGGTTAAAAGTCAGCAATGATAATTCATGTTGGTAGTATGTGTCCTTGATATGATGGGGTTAAATGTCTCTTTATCTCCATGAATTTCCCCTAAAAATCATACTTTAGTCTATGAGAAAAAGGTCAGACAAATCCTAATTGGGGGAAATTCTATAAAATACTTCCCCAGTACTTCTTAACACAATTAAAAACATCAAAAATAAGGAAAGCCTGAGAAACTGTCACAGCCAAGAAAAGCCTAGGGAGACATGACAACTAATATGATGTAGTACCCTGAGTGGGAAATCAAACAAGGATATGAAGTAAAAACTAAAAAAAAAAAAAAATATATATATATATATATATATATGAATAGATAATATGAACATGAATAAAGGTAATGGTGTATCAATATTGATTCATTAATTGTAACAGAAGTACCATAGCAATGTAAATAATAGGGGAAGTTGGGGTTGGTTATATGATACCACTCCTATACTACCTTTGAAATTTTTCTATAAACCTAAAACTGTCCTAAAAATTAAATTTATTTTTACTTTAATAAGTGAATAATTTAAATACACCAATATCCAATTAATATGTAGTTTGGCTTAATTGAAGCATATGCTGCCTGTAAGAAACTCACTTTAAGTTTATATACAGAAATAGGCAAGTTAAAAGTAGAAGGTATACTAACATTAATCCAAAGAAAGTAGGAGTGGCTACACTAACATTAGAGTAAGTGGACATCAGAGAAAAGGAAATTATTAGGAATAAGGAGACATTGGTACAATTATACATATTATACCACTATTAATTTACCTGTTTTGCTTCCCTGGTGCCTCAGATGGTAAAGCATCTGCCTGCAATCCAGGAGACCCAGATTTAATCTCTGGGTTGGGAAGATCCCCTGGAGAATGATGTGGCAACCCACTCCAGTATTCTTGCCTGGAGAATTTCATGGACAGAAGATCCTGGCAAGCTGCAGTCCATGAGGTCGCAAAGAGTCAGACACAACTGAGCAACTAATACATGTGAATATAATATTATATTAAATGAAATATTAAGATGTAAGATGTAACCTTTAGAAGAAACTAGGTCAAGGGTATATGGGACTTCAGTTTACTGTTTTTAAAAATTTCTGTAAATCTATGATTATTTTAAATAAAATTTTAAAGTAACTATCATACATTTGTTAAAGTTTCTTATTATACTTTTCAAATATTTTTACTTTTCTTTCATTCATGTCATTTCTCAATTCTCTATATTTTTTAGGGAAGATTTCCTCTGTTATCTTCCAATTAATTAATTCTCTCTTTAACTTTATCTTTTTACCTATCTAGATTTTTTAATGAGCACCTTATCTTCATCTCTTTTTTATTATTTTTTATCTCTTATTGCTTATTCTTGTTTCATAACTTTAATGTTACAGTATATCTCTTATCTCTAATTCCCCTCAATTTTTCCTTTGCTACACTTTTCTCTTAACAGTAGAATTTCTCACATTCTGTAATTGCTTTCTTCCAAGTGTATCTTGGTTATGGACATCCACTATGAGATGGCTTTGCTGTTACTATGTAATCAGGCCCTAGAGTATTCTAAGTAATGTTTTTGCTCTTTATATTCCCCCAACACTGGCTTAAATCGGCTTAATTCCTAAGTGTGGATTTCTGTCCATCATAGATTATTATTTATATTTGTGGGCAAAAGTTAACAGCTATCTTTAGGTTCCAACTCAGTCAGAATAAAGATGTTTTAAAATTTCCTTTTATGGAAGTTAGCTAGTTCTTGGCTCACATTGTGAGATGCTGAGATCCCAGTTTCACCTCCCTTTTGCATTTCACCTCCCAGGTTGCATTTCTTAACTACTATCACCACATGGTTGTTAAAACCCCCTCTCAACATTTTCCTTCCTAACTCATTTGACTTTCAGTTACTTCAGTGGATTTCTTAAATTTATCTGGTACCTGAATATTTCCCTTCCTTGCATTGAAGATCAGGTGTATGTTTTTGAAGAGAAAAATTAACTATTTCGCTTGGTACACCTAAGCACTTGGAGTAGAAGAGGAAGATGTTTAATAGTTTCTTAACATCACAAGTTTGTCTCAAATGTTTCTATATACTATCATGTATTTCTGAGTTTATCTGAGGTTCTTCTTTCAGAAAGCATAGTTCGTCAAACATTGTATCCCTCATAATATCTATAATATTTCCTAGCCCGGAGTGAATTCTTATTGAATAAATGCATTAATTAAACGATTAGATAACCGGACAAGCATTTTTTTACAGTTTAAACTGTCTCAATTCTTTCTATTGACAGTAGCCTAGTGAATATTGTCCTAACCCAAAAGGACATTAAGTTCCACAGTTAGTCTAGAAGGGACCTCCAGACTCAGAGGAAGCAGCTACTGAAAAATAATAAATAAAGGAGTCAAGGAAAGCAATGTGATGAAGCACTAATTCTGTTTATTTTTAGTGGTTATGAAATATAACTTGAACAAATGTGTCAATGTGTTATAATCCCTACAACTTTTTTCCCCCTTTCAAATATTCATTTTTAGGAATTGGACTAAAAATAAACCCAAGAGTTGTTGGTTTGGTTTTGACCACATACTGAGAGCTTTATCCCTTTTAGTCATTTCATTACATAAAATAATCCTTAGTTGGCTCAAGATTTTTCTGGTGCACATAAGCTCTCCTCGCCTGACACAGGTAACCTTTCTAGCTTTATCTACCTTTATAAAAGCTACTCTGTTCTCATGTCTGATGTCTTAGAATTTTCTGGAGCAGACAAGTCTTCCTCACGGCTCTGTCCCCAAGCATCTGACTCTAGAAAATAGACAGTATCCCCTTATTTGCCTGAGACATACCTACCTACCCAAATTTCAAAGCCAGGCTCTAAGCCTATACTGTTGCCCTCTTCTTGGGCAAAGTTAAATATTCCTTACAAATCTTCCTATTTAGACCTTTTATTAAAGTCACAGTTTAACAAGTATAATATGAAATAAAGTTCTGGGTCTTTCTTTGGGTATAAACTAGAAATTTTTAAAAGGAGACATTTTTAGGGCACTGTGTTGCTGTGTTAGTCACTCAGTCGTGTCTGACTCTTTGCCACCCCAGGGACTGTAGCCCACTAGGCTCCTCTGTCCATGGGATTCTCCAGGCAAGAATACTAGAGTGGGTTGCCATGCCCTTCTCCAGGGAATCTTTCTGACCCAGGGATTGAGCCCGGGTCTCCTGCACTGCAAGCAGATTCTTTACCATCTGAGCCCCCAGGGAAGCCCTTTAGGGCACTAACTAGTATCTAGTAGATACCCAACATGCATGCATGCTAAGTCATTTTCATTGTGTCCAACTCTTTGTGACCCTGTGAACCATAACCCACCAGGCTCCTCTGTCCATGGGATTCTTCAGGCAAAAATACTGGAGTGAGTTGTCATGTCCTTCCCCAGGGGATGTTCCCAACCCAGGGATCAAATTCTGCATCTCTTATGTCTCCTGCATTGGCAAGCAGGCTCTTCACCACTAGCACCACCTGGGAAGTCAATATACCCAATAATATTTGATAAAACAAAATTATATCCAGAAAGTTTTATACAGAAGGACATCTTTTACCCATGGATTCTGACTCTCAAACGAGGAGGCAACTGACCTATGTTGAGAGCTCAGCATCAAAAGTTGTGGGCTTGCTAGGATTCCTCTGCTTTCTTCACCAGGACTCAGTTGGTTGATGCCTGTACCTGCTCCTTTCTGCCTTAGCTGACCAGTGAGGACTAAGCCTATTACCAGAATGACCATATCATCCATCATGAATGAAAGGAAGCAATGTTAACAATTATGCCAAGACAATAGGTATAAATTGGTGCTGTCCTGAGAAAACTGGGATGTATGACCAACCCACCCATTGATGGCTTAGCTCAGTATATTTTGCCTGGTGTTATAGCCCAGTATTTTTCTGATTGAAGGTCGTGTTCTTTTTATAATAATAACCACCACTAACAGAACATCACTTAGTTCAGTTCAGTCACTCAGTTGTGTCCGACTCTGCGACCCCATGAATTGCAGCACGCCAGGCCTCCCTGTCCATCACCATCTCCCGGAGTTCACTCAGACTCACGTCCATCGAGTCAGTGATGCCATCCAGCCATCTCATCCTCTGTTGTCCCCTTCTCTTCCTGCCCCCAATCCTTCTCAGCTTCAGAGTCTTTTCCAATGAGTCAACTCTTCGCATGAGGTGGCCAAAGTACTGGAATTTCAGCTTTAGCATCATTCCTTCTAAAGAAATCCCAGGGTTGATCTCCTTCAGAAGGGACTGGTTGGATCTCCTTGCAGTCCAAGGGACTCTCAAGAGTCTTCTCCAACACCACAGTTCAAAAGCATCAATTCTTCGGCACTCAGCCTTCTTCACAGTCCAACTCTCACATCCATACATGACCACAGGAAAAACCATAGCCTTGACTAGACAGACCTTAGTCGGCAAAGTAATGTCTCTGCTTCTGAATATACTATCTAGATTGGTCATAACTTTTCTTCCAAGAAGTAAGCGTCTTTTAATTTCATGGCTGCAGTCACCATCTGCAGTGATTTTGGAGCCCAAAAATAAAGTCTGACACTGTTTCCCCATCTATTTCCCATGAAGTGATGGGACCGGGTGCCATGATCTTCATTTTCTGAATGTTGAGCTTTAAGCCAACTTTTTCGCTCTCCTCTTTCACTTTCATCAAGAGGCTTTTAGCTCCTCTTCACTTTCTGCCATAACGGTGGTGTCATCTGCATATCTGAGGTGATTGATATTTCTCCCAGCAATCTTGATTCCAGCTTGTGTTTCTTCCAGTCCAGCGTTTCACATGATGTACTCTGCATATAAGTTAAATAAGCAGGGTGACAATATACAGCCTTGACGTACTTCTTTTTCTATTTGGAACCAGTTTAAACTACTTCTTTTTGACAGATCAGGAAATTAAAGCTATAGACTAAGTGATTTGGCCAAGACCACCCAGCTATGAACTGATAAAAGATTTGAACATGGGTCCATCTGGCACCAAGACATCTTTCCTTTCTGCCATGCAATCTTTATTTTATACCACACCAAAGGATCATATAAATTCCATTGCTGTGGGCAAGTTTTACGATATAAAATCTCCCTTAACATAAGTGAGGCATTTTCTAGGACTTGGAATTTGTTTTGGAGGATTGGAAATTTTCTTTGTTATGATAAAACTTAACCCGAACAGCTTAGATTTTCATTTCTCACTGTACAATTTTCCAAGGGCTCCACACCTGTCTAGTCCTTTTTCTCTGTTATCCTTGCCCCTTTTAGTCTTTATTCACACCCCCTACCATGATTAAAAGTTCTTTGCATGACTGAGATTCTATGAATCTCTTGTTCAGGGAAACAGGCTTAGGTGTTGATTCAGCTCTTCAGTATGTTAATATATGGAGCTCACAGCAATTTGACACTCCATACCTAATGAACCAGAAATTGAATGAACTATGTATGTTTCCCTAGGTTGTTATAAGGTTTAACACTTACAGACAAGGGTGCAACTCCAGGGAAAAGACCAGTTTTTCCAGGGGTTTCTGAACCCCTGGGTTTGGTTTAGATTAATCCCTCCTGTTAGCAGCACTTATTAGTATTAGAAGACAGGACAGCCTTCAGTGCTAGGGCTTCCCACCAACAGAGAAAAGCTCAGCGACCCGACTCAGTAGCCACAAATTTCAGGTGTGATGTGGGAGAATGTCTGAGGTAAAAGACAATAAGAGCAGTAGGAACTGTGAAAAATCTATTGTACCGGAGGTGAAAAGGGAGAGATTAACTCAGTAAGTTGTCAGCTCATTTTCTTACCGTGCTATCAGGAGCTTTAACTAAAAATTAAAAATAAAAAATCTGTTTGATCTCCTGTATTGGAGATGTATGTCAAGGCCTGTACCTGTCACTGAAATCTACAAAGTGTGCTTCAGCTATACATCTCTGTCCTTGAATGTACACATGCAATTATCTTAGAGAGATCTGGCTCCCATAAAAATGACAATTGTCATTCCTGGTCTTACTTTCCTTCATATAGATGTAGTGTTTGTTTTTAAAATGGCCTTCAATTGATAGGTAACAGAGAAATTTATGCCATTATCATATTAAATGTCACATCCTTAAGTATTTTTTAGTAGTCAGGAAAAAACCAAACTTTTTCTTTAAACTTTATTTCTTCCGAGGAGCAACACTGAAAGACATCAGTAAAATGACAAATTCAGTGTTGTGAGATTCCATGTTTGAAACATTTTGGATTTTCATGCATCCTGACTGTGATGATGTTTCTGATTATAACAGTGACTTGAGCTGCTTCCTCTAAGCTGCCATGCAAAAAATTGTACAATTTTGCCATTGCCAGACTCAGTTTTCCAAATGAACCTAAGTTTCTACTGGTTAATGACTGTGCTCTATATTTGAGATCTGGTAGTGCTTTTCAAATATAAGAGTCTAAACCAAAGATGAGTTCTAGTTTTTAAAAAATTAAAAGTAAGTCAATGTGGTAGGGTCTAATAATCATGAAAAACTCTCATGAGTTTTGCAGTCATGTCAGTCAGATTGTGATTCTGTGGGGCAGGGACTGTGACTGTGCCTAGAATATTCTGTAGTAGGTGACAGAGCAAACATACAAACACCTGTGACCTGAGTTCAAAGACCGTGTTCTTAGTTACTATTAATATATTACGCTGAATGGATGTTTTGACATTTCTATAACTAACTTACAGCTTAATAGCTTTTGCTTCATTGTTAATAGTAATACTAAGTAGTGGTTGTTACTTTTTGAAGTCATTATCCTGTGTCAAACTCAGTATGATGAACTTGCCATACTTCATCTTTTTTAATCTTTCACTGGCCAAGAGGTTGCTGTTGCTATTTTGATGATACTGCCACTGCTGCTGCTAAGTCACCTCAGTCGTGTCCAACTCTTAGTGACCCCATGGACTGCAGCCCACCAGGCTCCTCCGCCCATGGGATTTGCCAAGCAAGAGTACTGGAGTGGGGTGCCACTGCCTTCTCCTTGATGATACTGATGAAAATATAAACTGTCAGAAAAGTCAGGAAGCAACCCCAGGTCATATAACATAAGTGTCATACTGAAGTTCCGTTATATATATACGATTTTAAGAAATTAATTCCCTCATTGCTGCTGTGAGGCTGCCAAGTCTGAAATGTATAAAGCAGGAGGACAGGCTGGAGATTCAACAGCGGCTGACATTGCAGTCTAGAGGCATATGCAATGGGGTTGATTATAAAAATCTGACATTGAGGTCCACTAAAAACATTCTACCAAACTGCATTCAAAAGAGAGCCCTCAAGGACCCACAGGATGGTTTCTTAGTCTCCACCTCCGCTCAGTCAGCACTGCCCTAGACTTGGGCAAGACAGCCTTTGGGTCAAGGCTCTGAGATAGGTTGGGACCTGGGACCTGGGACCCTTTGTTGCAATGCTTGTCCCTAGACAAATGTCTCCCTAAACAACAAAATACAGAGAAATTATAAGGGGTTAACAAATAAGCATGCATGCACAGTTGGGGGAAAATTATGGACAACAAAATACAAAAAAAAAAAAAAAAATTCCAATTGCATTTGTCACCTCCAAAGAGCTAGGAGTAAAATCAGGGTACTACATATGCCCTCTGCACACACCACCACCAAAGGATTGGGCAAAACACACAAGCCACCCCTTCAGCCCAATCTCTGGACACACCCTTACCCTCAGCTCATTTAAGGAACCAACTCACCTCCCTCTACAATGAACAGGCAAGCAAGGGAAGCTGCTACTTGTTTTCTTCCCATTACTACAGCAGGGGCCCCAACAAAGCCTTGCCTGAATTTCTTGACTGGCCTTTTGTCAACTTCCATTGACTAAGGAAGCCAAGAACCCCAGTTGGTAATGGTTTCACACTTAAAGCCCCTTGCCTGGGTGAGTGTAACCCTCCCCAGGCAATACTGTCTGAGATCTATGGGCCTGATAGGCATGTGCCCATCAGGAGCCACTGCCTGCTCTCTAGGCCATTGTCTGGGTGGCACTCCGGCCTCTGGATTTCTTTGCTCAGATGGTCTGACTCTGAATAATCCCCTTCTCCCCCCAACCCTGCCCACCACCACAAGGTTTTATCATCCAAGGATGTACCACAAAGCCACTTCACAGAACCTGAGGGCAGTGTTTCTAACTGTAAGCTTGGTGCTCACAGGATGCCTCTCAGTTTCCACCATGGGAGACGGAACAGTGAATAGTAAGAAAAAATGAGCGGACTCTAGGCTGGGCATCAGGGACTAGAGGCCAAGAGCTGACTTATCTCATTCCAGAATTTTCCATCACATTCTATATTTGAACATGTTCTTATCCATCATTCAGTTCAGTTCAGTATCTCAGTCATGTCCGATTCTGTGACCTCCATAAACCGCAGCACGCCAGGCCTCCCTGTCCATCACCAACTCCCGGAGTCCACCCAAACCCATGTCTATCGAATGGTGATACCATCCAACCATCTCATCCTGTGTTGTCCCCTTCTCCTCCTACCCTCAATCTTTCCCAGCATCAGGATCTTTTCAAATAAATCAGCTCTGCTCATCAGGTGGCCAAAGTATTGTAGTTTCAGCTTCAACATCAGTCCTTCTAATGAACACCTAGGACTGATCTCCTTCAGAATGGACTGGTGGATCTTCACAGGTCTGGTGGATCTCATTGCAGTCCAAGGAGTCTTCTCCAACATCACAGTTCAAAAACATCAGTTCTTCGGTGCTCAGCTTTCTTCACAGTCCAACTCTCACATCCATATATGACTACTGGAAAAACAATAGCCTTGACTAGATGGACCTTAGTTGGCAAAGTAATGTCTCTGCTTTTGAATATGCTATCTAGGTTGGCCATAACTTTTCTTCCAAGGAGTAAGTGTCTTTTAATTTCATGGCTGCAGTCACCATCTGCAGTTATTTTGGAGCCCCTCAAAATAAAGTCTGACACTGTTTCCACTGTTTCCCCATCTATTTCCCATGAAGTGATGGGACCAGATGCCATAATCTTAGTTTCCATCATTATGAATATTTATTTGATGAAGTAGGAGGATGGAATATGCTTATTTTAATGATTATTTAATTTCAATTATAAATGCTTCATTTTAAATGTTTAGATGTATGGTCTCCATTTGTACCTTTGCCCTGGGCTCCAATAATGTTAAGGATGGACTTCTTTTTAGGACCCCTTGATGATCCTTCAGGGGTCCTTGAGGAAATGAAGAGGCTGAGAACACAGGGTGTGGGCGTCCTGATCTATTTTTTATCAGAGTAGTGTTTTTATTTGTTTTTTATTTCAGATTTTGTTGGAAAAATAATAATTTTACTGGCTTAAAAATAAATACTTAAGGGACTTTCCTGGTAGTCTAGAGGTTCAGACTTCACCTTCCAACACAGAGGGTGAGGGTTTGATCTCTGGTCAGGGAGCTAAGGCCCCACAGGTCTGGTGGATGAAAAGCTAAAACATAAAACAGAAACAATATTGTAACAAATTCAATAAAGAGTTTAAAAATGATCCACATCAAAAATCTTTAAAAAGTAAATGTTTGAAGAAAATTCCAGCAATTATAAGACTAAAATTTAAAGGGACTTTCATGCTTATGCTCAGTTGCTAAGTTGTATCCAACTCTTTGTAATCTCATGGAGTGTAGCCTGCCAGGATTCTCTGTACATGAGATTTTCCAGGCAAGGATACTAGAGTGGGTTGCCATTTCCTTCTCCAAAAGGCTATAGAAATCCACTGAAACACTGATTTTACTAAGAAGGAAACAAAGTATCATGGAAGATTAGAGTTTCATAGCTCTAGCTTAGTGCTCTTTACCTTCTTGGTTATGATTATGGCTTACCTTTGGCTAGGCTCCTTGAAGAAGCAATCTGAGGTGGAAATACAGAAGCATTTAGTTTACTTTAAGATACTCAACATACCTTTTCAGGTACCTCTTCATACTTATTTCAGTGGCTCTGTTATCCAGACTCCTCTCTCCTTGCACCCATATTTATTGAAATTTGGGCATAAGAAAACTCAGTCATTTTAAGAATAAAAATTATGTGGTACTGTTCCCAAGGGCAAAAACATTTTAAGCTATTGTCTGATAGTAGAACAAAGTGTTTTTTGGTGGCAAGTGTATTTTGAGTATGCAATGGATTTAAAGCAGCAGGAATTTTTTGAATTTGGGATATTACACCATATTTGTCCCCATCAGTCCCCCTCTAGAGGTAAAGAGCTATTAATGGTATTAGGTACCTGGAAAGAATTTCTCACTTTTTTTTAACCCTTCAGGTTGCAGGGAGCATCTAAAGGCAATAATCCTACCTAACAGTGGTCTCAGATTTGCCATCTCATGACCCATGAAGCAGCAGAATGTCACTGGAAGACATCTGGAGGTAAGAGGAGAACCTGTTCTACAGCAATGGGATCCTTAGCTTTCTGCTTGAAAGACCAGAGACTTCGAGTCCATCTTCCCTGGGCTGAGCACACCTTCATGGCCACTGCTTTTCTCCATACTTCCCATTCTGGACTTTACCCCAGCCACTGCTTTCCCCAGTCCTTCTCATCTCCCTTTGGTAACTTTCAGCTTTTCTCTGCTCTCCACCAGCACTCTCCACATACAACTGACTTCAGCCTTCCATATGGCTCTTCTCACGACATCCTCTCCATTAAGATTTTATCATCTCACATTCAATAGCTCAGTTTTGCTTCCCCTCAGAGTTGCGATTAAACTCCTTTGGGAGATGGAGGAGCACTGGCTTTGTCTAAAGTTTCCATCTCTGTGTGCTGATAGGTCAGAATCCCCATCTTGAGACTTCAGGGACACAGGAGCTCTTGGTGGATGACATTTACATTCTGGTCAGGAAGCGACTCCCTTGCTCTTGGCAGCATACCATGTGCACGGAGCATTGTTCCTGGTTGGAGCAAACCCTACAGGTAGAGGAACCCAAGATACTAGCTTGTTGAGTTCAGGACATGATCTTCTAATATGCATAACAATATGAGCAGGTAACAAGACCTAATTATATATGCTGGAAAAAATCTGCTAATAATGATAATGACTCTAGATTCTGGGAACCAACAAAATGAGAATAAAAAATATAAAAGCATAATTTTGCTATGTAAGAGTATTAACCATTATAGTACTTATACCATGCTCTCTGTTTTTATACCTTACTACTATACCACAATGATTATGCATTTTCTTATACCTATTTTGCAATAATATTTTATATATTTAATTTGATTACATACTATTTTCTCTTTATGTTCAGTTTTCAATATCTGTTGCTCAAGTAATGTAATTTTTTAATGCAACATGATTAGTTGCTTTTTTCATGCAAAAAAATTAAAAATCTGTATGTTTATCCAAAATATAGTGATAACGTAAGATTTTCTTGACAAAACCATATATGCAGTTTATACAGTATACTTTGAAACTCCATGGTATTTTGTCTCCATGTATTTGTTATAAGAAAGCGGAGTCGCTCAGTCATATCTGACTCTTTCCGACTCCATGGACTGTAGCCTACCAGGCTCCTCTGTCCATGGGATTTTCCAGGCAATAGTACTGGAGGGGGGTGCCATTTCTTTCTCCAGGGGATCTTCCCGACCCAGAGATTAAACCTGGGTCTCCTGCATAAGATGTATAATATTAACAATATATGATATGAAATAATGCATAATTTATTAAATAGAGTATAATCTTGCTCTCTGAATTTGAAGTTAGGTTAAAGATGACCTAGGGGACCATAAAGACTACTGAATAATTGGATTTTCTAACACATTTCAGGTGGAAGAGACCAGAAACCACCCTTCCTCTTAAGAAGTCCGCTGGCTTAGTGGAGAGGTTGTAATTGTTGCGGTTAACAATGTAAACTCTGGAGCCCCATTATATGGGTTTAAATTTCAGTTTTGTTACTTAGCGAACAAATTACTTAGCCTCTCTCTGTCTTAGTCTCCTCACGTGTAAAATGGAGATAATAACAAAACCTATTCCTTAGAACTTTTGTAAAAACCAAACCTCTTATTACATATTCTATTTTTTTTTAACTTTTTTAACCAAATCAGTTTTACCTTTCTCAAAATGGTTAGGAGACCTGGGAATCCAGGTAGTAAAAAAAAATTGTATGGTAGTTCTGGCAAAGGAATGTCATCCCTCATTTGTGATGAGTTATAAGCAGAGATCAGTAGAATCCTATGAGAAAATTAAACATCTTCAACTGAAGATTCCCAAATGCTTGATTCAGTAGCTGCCTATTTATCCCATTGGACTTCAAGATTAAGTTCAAAGTTATTGGGAATATTGTGTTCTATTTGAACAGAAGGCTGGGGTTAGACATAAAAATTGTTAACAACTGATTGCATTAACTTGTATGTAAGCATTATATTTCTTCCAGTTCAGTTCAGTTCAGTCGTGTCTGACTCTTTGCTACCCCATCAGTTGCAGCACACCAGGCCTCCCTGTCCATCACCATCTCCTGGAGTTCACTCAGACTCATGTTTATCGAGTCCTTGATGCCATCCAGCCATCTCATCCTCTGTTGTCCCCTTCTCCTCCTGCTCCCAATCCCTCCCAGCATCAGAGTCTTTTCCAGTGAGTCAACTCTTTGCATGAGGTGGCCAAAGTACTGGAGTTCCAGCTTAAGTTTATATATATATAAGGTGAGGTGAAGTCGCTCAGTCGTGTCCGACTCTTTGCGACCCCGTGGACTGTAACCTACTAGGCTTCTCCATCCATGGGATTCTCCAGGCAAGAATACTGGAGTGGATCGCCATTTCCTTCTCCAGGGGATCTTCCCAACCCAGGTATCGAACCCGGGTCTTCTGCAGTGGAGGTTAACCTCTGAGCCACCAGAGAAGCCCTATATATATATATGTATGTATATATATAATTTACTTAAGTAAATATGTATATATTTACATATACATATATATGTTACATAAAAACATACATAAATATATGTTACATAAAAATATACATATATATGTATATATGACTTCCTTGGTGGCTCAAATGGTAAAGCGTCTGCCTGAAATGTGAGAGACCTGGGTTCAGTCTCTGCGTTGGGAAGGTCTCCTGGAGAAGGAAATGGCAACCCATTCCACTATTCTTGCTCGGAAAATCCCATGGACTGAGGAGCCTGGTAGGTCATAGTCAGTCCATGGGGTCGCAAACAGTTGGACACGACTGAGAGATTTCACTTTCATATATACATATACATACATATATATATATATATATACACATTAAAACAACAAAAAGTTAACACAGTAAGAATGGCATATGTATGTATAAACTACATACACACATGAATGGAAGCAGGTACTAAAATCAAATATTCAGTCTATTTGAGAAACCTATTTGCTTACACAGAAGACCACAGCATAGACACCATTATTCACCCTGTGGCAGGTACTGGAGCTGTAGATATGGTATCTGAGAGGAAATAAACAGTCTTACACATGCACACCTTGCAAACAAAAACTAAAACTGATGATTGCTGTCACCTCTCCAGCAACTTTGACAAAAGTTTTTTCATTCCACTAAATTAAGTGGGAAGAACACCGGGAATCCTAGATGCTAAACCTGCCTTTACCTCTGAGCACCTCTGCGGGCTTGGGCTGACTACTTCACTTTTCTGAGCCTCAGCTTCCTCATAAGAAGTCTTGACTAGATGATTGATAAGGTGTCTCCTAGATCTAAGATTACATAACTTTGAATTCCTTACATGTGAGAAGTTTGAAGGAAGATGGAGCCAAATCAATTTTGACAGGAAATAAAACATATGGGGCTAAGAAATAAAACTACTGAAAGACCTGAAATAAAAATATAAACTCCAGGCGAAAGTTCTTAGAAATTTTTATCAACAATTATTTCACATGCTTTTAAAAGGCAGTATACTTTGCCCTTTACTAATTTCTAGTTTTAGGTATTTTTTAGAAACACCATTGCTAACCATGAACAATTATCATCTCTCACGTCATAATTGACCATTTCTTTTTTTGAATGTTGATTAAAGGGAATAAAATCTTTTCTTTTGATAGGTGCCATTGCTTGACAATTACAAGTCCCAAAATATGTCACAAAATAACATGTTGGTTAATCTTTAAACCTGATCTTTGTTAGTTTGAGTCCTTAAAATCAGGAAGATTTTATGCTATAAGAACCCTACTTCTTGATAACTATATTGAAGTTTCATTACCAAAAATGTATCATGGCCTCCTAATTAAAAAAATAAAATTCTCCATATTACTGGATGGTTGCTATATATCAAACACTGTACTAAATACTTATTTAGTCCTCACCATAATCTACTGCAAGTATTTGGCAATGTTGTAAATGCTTAGTTTTCAATAATTCATTTTAATTTGTATACATACCATCATACTGGAATATTTCATAATTGATGGATTTAGTTCTTCTGTGCAACGTATGCATTCTTTCCACCTATAGTACTTCCAAATCTGACAAAGGAATATGATCCTCTAATCAGTGATCGCATCTTGAGAGTATTTTATTTAACAAATATCTAAATGAACTTATTATATACTAATCACCAACCTCTTACAGATATCATCAATTAATTATCACTCTAATAAAGTGAGTAAATACTATTATTATCTTTTATATATATCTGATTTTACAGAAGAGAAAACTGAGACAGAGAAAGGTTAGAACTCTTGCCTGAGACCATAACGGCTAGTGAATGGCTGGAACTGAAACTCAGGTAGTCTGACTCAAGAGTCTGGGATTTTAACTAACTTATTGCACTTGGGATATTTTGTTTGTTTGCTTGCTTGCTTGTTTTAATTTTTGATATTGGCTCCTTACTTTGTAGTTTTAGAGGTTTGCACTTAAATGAACTCCTCTGACTACTGACAGATATTTGCCACCTCTCACAGGACTGCATAGTGAACTCACACAGGAATAATCTGAAACCGTCCCCAGCACTTGAGAATGTGCTTGCTAGTAGGCACTGGAGAAATGCCACAGGAAAACAAATACAGTGTATCAGTCTTTTTATTACACTTGATTAGCATCATAAATAGTTTGGCAACGATCTTCTTAGATAGTTTTACAGTGACAAGAATCCTAGGAATAAAAGTAGCAAGCATAGAGTTTGACTTCAAAGTTTGTCCATGCTAGTTTTTTCTCAGTATGGCAGCATTTTCCAAAGGCTTATACTTCAAATTTGAGTCTTTCTGGGCTCCACTGTATCGATGAGCTCCTTATTTCAGAAAGCTCAGCTAACATGAAGGCCATCAGCTCACTATTGGGTGGGAAGTCTTGAAAGGTGGGTAACTTTGGCAGCATACCAACTACATCAACTACACATCCCCACTTTTCTTACCCTCTATGTTCCTTACTCCCCACAGGGTGCCTAAGAAAACAATCGGGTTATATTAGCTTGGCTTTATGGAAAAACTCAACTAACATATTTAACACACTGGCTACGGGTTCATTAAAAACTGCCTTACGAAGTTGGCCCTGATACCAAGCAATATGAGGAGGAAAAAGCAAATTGTATTGAAAATCAGGACTTTCCAGCTGTTAGAATGAAACCCCCCAAGGGCTGTGGAGTTGTAATGTCTCAAGAATGGACAGAAAGTGCTGACTGCTCTGCATTTCTGATGGCACCCACAGCTCATAGATATGCAGGTGATCCTGATGAGTTTGAGCTTCCTTCCCAGTTGGGGGACAGATGCTGTGGCTGCGGTAATGGTGGGCGCATAAAGAGACCCCAGCAAGAGTGTGAGTGAGAGGGAGGGAGCCTTCCTGAAGACATGAATATCAAAGCTGAATGCTGATAGAGGACACAGTCGATCAGCTTAGCTGGTGATGGCAGGCTCCTGCTGTGATAAAAAATATGAGGCAAAATATGAGGCAAATCTGATAAAAGCATATTTTTAAACTGCTGTGCTTGAGACAGCATGGTTTAGTGCTTGGGCTTTCTCTCCAGTTCAGTTGCAAACTAAGCTGGCTCTGAGAACCTCTCTCTGCTTGGGAAAGCTGCTCCTCCAAGACAGGGCTGACATTTTTGGCATGGTGGTCTGGAGAAGTTTGCATTGGCACTCTCTGGATTGAAACTGGACGCTGGATAAACAAAGTTCTGCAGTTCCCAGTGCTGCCAGACCCTTAAACTCCATAAACATCAGTGTTCATCCCCCACCCCCACCCCAGTGGAAATGAAAAGAAAATGAAACTGCGTTGGAGATTGTTTCCCTTGAATAAACACCAAACATACTCCAAAAACCAAAGCTGCTCTCCTCTCTGATATTAAACCCAGTAATTACACTATGAAACCTAAGCCTATAAATTCAAGCTTGGGAAGGTAAAACTGTGGAGAGGGAGAAACCTAGTAAAATGTGTCCACCCTGCCCATGTATAGACCTTTTTCTTTTGAATGCTCTTCAGTATGATATAAATCTCACTCCACTGCAGTGAAAACCATTACATCCCACTGTTTCTACAATGTGCCTCCCTTTCATACTCAGAATACTTGACTCAACTGCATAAGCATTTCAGGTACAAGAAAATTGGTGCCCTTCAGTGTGTTAGAGTTTATTTTCTGTGTCTGGCAATATGTGTTTCCCCACATATCTGAAATGATGAAATCTTTGAAAATAGATCCTGGGGCTGTGTTATCCTGTCTAACAGGTAACCGGCTTACCAGGAGGCTAAGTGTCTGAGAACAAGTTATGTTGTTTCAAATCAGGCCCAATTTTGGGTTGTCTGTTTGCTCAGGTGGCTACCATTCTCCTAAATAAAATAGTATCATTCAGGTCTCCCCCAGAACTCTGGTTACAATGACGCTCTTCCCTTAGTCATTCAGAATGAAATTCAGGCAATGAGACTTTGGAACTGACAATTAGGTGCAGACACTGGAAAGAAGATTTTTTGGGCCTCACTTCTTTATCCCTATTTTGCCTTCTTCTGAAGGTTGCATTAGTTTGAAAATAATGACAGAAGAACTTTGAGTTTCAGTTCAGAATTTATTTGATTCATTTAATATTTTAATGTAGAGACAGGTTTGGAATAGTTTGGACAATTAAAAGAAACGTTTTGAAAGAAAAGTTTTCTTATACTTGAAAAAATAGACCTTTTCCTGTTTAATAGAATGTTTTATATGGCAGAGAGGCTAAAGCTAATAGAGCAGTGAAATAAATAAACCCTCAGCCCACTTGGCCAAAAGTATCTCTTAGAACTGAATTTCTCAATTTTGAATTTAAAGGGAATTTGTCTACATTTTGGGATATGTATTTGTGCGCACTTTTGTCCTTTCCAATCTATTCTGTCTTCAATATCTTTCTCTTTTTTTCCAGAAAGATGCGATTAGGGTCTTATCTTGCTTTTTAATGTGGCTCTCTGCTTCGTTAATTTAGGTCACAGCTACATTGGTGCCAAGCGGGGCCTTGTACTGGGCCATCTTGCCACATCTCTAAGTGCACCTGCTGGATGGCACAGTCAATGCCTTCTAGCTCCGTGTGGTGCATACCCCTTCCACTGACCCAAACTGGAAACAATTTAAACTTTGCTTGCGGCCTTTTCTTTCTCTCCCACATTCTATTTCTGTATGTTCTCGAGCCTTCTTTTCCTCAGGCAAAGATAGATGAGAGCCACCACTTTTTATTGTCCGGGTGCCATTGGGGTATTTTATTCTGCAGATGATAGCCTTTCACACACCTGTGAACACACAGATAAGCAGGATGATGCATAAAAACTATTTTATTAAAGGCTAAGATTTGCTAGAGAAACAGCTATGTGCAGCTGTGGGCTCCCATTCTAGCACAGCTTCCTTCAACGGCCTAACGTTCAACCTTTATAACTGTCTATTAATTTCTATTCTAACATTACACACTAAAGAATCCATCTTAAGAGTAAAAGTAGAACAAGATAGTAAGCCCAAACAGATAGAAGACATATTTCTGAGTTAAATGGTAAAACTACAGTCTCAACTTTCTAATGGGCTGATGTTTATAAACTTATGCTTAAAAAAAAAAAAGGAGCCCTACTAATGTGACAATGAAATAATAGTGATGTTAAATACAGTTTTTAAAAACTGTGTTGGTCAAAGGGTAACTTCACATTTGGGTAACAGAAGAGAGGATGGGTTATCAGAGTGAACAGGGATTGGATAGAACAGGAAGATGAGAAAGACAGAAAATAAACTATGAAAGGACTTCCCTTGTGATCCAGTGGTTAGGGGTTAAGAATCTGCCTTCCAGTGCAAGGGATCTGGGTTCCATCCCTGGAAAGGGAAGATCCCGAATGCTGTGGGGCAAATAATATCTATGCTGCAACTAAGATCCGATGCAGTCAAATAAATAGTTATTTTAAAAAGAAGAAGAAGGAAAATACATTATGAGAAAGGCCCACAGACTAGTTAAGACTTTGGGGCCTTCTGTGTTATGATGTAGTTTTACAGCCTAGAAAGTCAAGTGATTATCTGAAGGGGTTATCATGTGAGTGGTATCTCACATTCAACAGCACAATATAATTAGTTCATTTGCAAATTTCAATTAGAGTGGGCAGAACAAAGTAGGAATGAACACTAATTGTTGTCAACCACATTCACAATGGCTAGATTTGTATCTCAGAATGCCTATTCTGTTAATTTAGAACATCAGATATAACTGATAAAAATATCTCTCTTAGCTGTGTGGAACTGTGTTCCTCATAGAGAAGTCTATTTAAGAAATATATTCAATGAGAAATGAAGTCGTATCATCTTAAAGAAAGGTTACTGTCATCAAGACAATCAATTGTTCTCCAATAGAATCATAAACAAAGGGAACCAACCGACCATACAAATAACTAATTAGTCTCAGAATGTATACTCACTCCTCTAGATCATGTGGATCAAGGTACACCTACATTTCCCAAACTTAACCTTTTTTCATATGACTATAGTATGGGGGTATAGTTGATTAAAATTTAAAATTATTTTACTTTATGCCTCTTCAGCTTCCTCAATAAGAGGAATCATTAACCAAATTACAAATAGTATAAAGGAATATTTTCTAACAACTTGTTTCCTAATTCTATTCTTACATTTTGATTTGGTTAAGGCAATGGCAACCCACTCTAGTACTCTTGCCTGGAAAATCCCATGGATGGAGGAGCCTGGAAGGCTGCAGTCCATGGGGTCGCTGAGGGTTGGACACAGCTGAGCAACTTCACTTTCACTTTTCACTTCCATGCATTGGAGAAGGAAATGGCAACCCACTCCAGTGTTCTTGCCTGGAGAATCCTAGGGACGGGGGAGCCTGGTGGGCTGCTGTCTATGGGGTCTCAAGAGTCGGACGCGACTTAGCAGCAAGATAACCTAAGGACACATACAGTTTTTAAAATGATGAACTCATTAAAAGGAATTGTTAAGAATCAAGGGAAGAACAAGAGAAAATTACAATCAAGTCCTGCTTTCCTTGCTTCACAAAGAAAGTGGTGAGGAAGAGGCACAATCCACTCAGTTACTCTGAATCTTTCTTTCAGCCAGTTCCCCTGATGTTTACCCATTCCCACTCTCTTAGTCCGGAAATTTATGGCCCGATACTTGTCATTGCTATGGATAGAATCACTTCCTTTGGTATCTCAAGCTCTCTGCTGCTGCTGCTAAGTCACTTCAGTTGTGTCCAATTCTGTGAGACCCCATAGACAGCAGCCCACCAGGCTTCCCCGTCCCTGGGATTCTCCAGGCAAGAACACTGGAGTGGGTTGCCATTTCCTCCTCCAATGCATGAGAGTGAAAAGTGAAACTGAAGTCACTCAGTCATGTCCGACTCCTATTGACCCCATGGACCGCAGCCTACCAGGCTCCTCCATCCATGGGATTTTCCAGGCAGTTGGGTGCCATTGCCTTCTCCCTCAAGCTCTCTATTTCCCTGTTATATTTTCCTGGTTAATCAAGCACCATCCATTTTATAACTTTCACGTTTTTCTCTCTCTTTTTTTTTTTGTTTCTAGTCTATTCCTGCTCAATTTTTCTTATTCTACTAGCATTGTGTGGTATATGTTTGTAAATATACATATCTTGCACTAAGTGGAACCGCAAGAAGAAAGGAAGGTTGAGTCGTATACGAAGTTTGCCATTTTGAACCAGTCTCTCATAAAAAGATTTCTTGGAGAAAGACTACTACTGGCTCAGTACTGGGGTAAAAAGTGACCAGGAGTATTAGAATATGGTGCTGTGCTTTCACTTTTCACTTTCGTGCATTGGAGAAGGAAATGGCAACACACTCCAGTACTCTTGCCTGGAAAATCCTATGGACGGAGGAGCCTGGTGGGCTGCAGTCCATGGGGTCATGAAGAGCTGGACATGACTGAGCGACTTCACTTTCAATTTTCACTTCCATGCATTGGAGAAGGAAATAGCAACCCACTCCAGTGTTCTTGCTTGGAGAATCCCAGGGATGGGGGAGCCTGGTGGGCTGCCGTCTATGGGGTCGCACAGAGTTGGACATGACTGAAGAGACTTAGCAGCAGCAGCTGTGCTTTTATTTAGTAGTTCTGTTCATTTTTAAATCTGTTCTCTATTCTTTCATTAAAAAATCATTCTGATTTTGCCCTTTCATATCTTCTACTACAAGTTCCCCTTATTTTTCTTTGAAAAAGTGAATTTGCTCAGTCACGCCCAACTCTGCAACCCTATAGACTGTAGCCCACCAGGCGCCTCCATCCATGGGATTTTCCAGGCAAGAATATTGGAGTGGGTTGCCATTTCTTTCTCTCATTCTTCTTTATATCTTATTTATTAATGGTATTATTTCTTCTAAATAATCTTGATCATTTTTCTCATTGATGTAATTATATTAACTCTGGGTACACAATGCAACTGGTTCTTGATATGTAAAAATATCAGTCAAGCAATTTTATCATCTCAGATAACATATATTTTAAATTAGCAAACTTGATTTATGAGATATAATAGTTTTCCACAGACTTGGGAAGACATAGTCATAAAACTTCATTATTAAAAGGGGTGTAGGACATGTTTGAGAGATTTTTCAGATTTACAAATGACGTCAAAAATTATACTGTATCATAAAGATTATAATAAATTTGAAAGTAATTTCAATAAAAATCTAATTATTAACATTAAAACTTCTTATCCAAGAATATGATAAATCTCTTCATGTATTAAAGACTTCTCACATCTCTTAGTAAAATTTTATAATTCTGAGTGTTTTCTATAAACTTAGGTATATTTGGTTAAGCTTATGTTTAGATTTTTATATTATTGTTTCCTATTAAGAATGACATTTTTATGTCATGATTTCTAACTGATTTTATTGAAAATCTATAAAAGTTTTTATACAATTATTTTATAGTTGATCCATTTACTAAATTAGTTCATATTAATTTGAATATGTTTAATTATTCTTTGGGTTTTCTAAATAGAAACTTTTAGGTAAGAAATTATATTATGAGCAAATAATTTCTATGTCCTAGTTTTCATATATTTCATGCCTTTTCCTTGTTTTTAAAGAGGCTAAAATTTCTAAAGGTGGCAGTTTTTCATTATTTTCTTGTTCTTTGTTAAATGATAATGCCTTTAGTGTTTAAACATTAAACATATATTGGACAAAGTTATTTATTTATTTATTCATCATCTTTTTTTCAACATGTCTGTGTATTGAGAATTATAGAAGTACAGAAAGCAAAATAAAGACTATTGATAAATTTAATGCAATCCCAATAAAAATACTTAGCAAAATGATTCTGAGATTTATGCAGGATGGAGACTTCTTAAAAATAAGCAAAATCTTTTATAAAAGAAGAACACTAAGAAAAAAGTTTTCCCTATATGATAATAAATATATTTATGAAATATAACAAATATAATTACAAAATTATAATGAGTGTTCAATATATACCAACTGTACAGTTTTAGATTTAGCAGGTAAAAATAAGGGAAACCAGTTAAATCTATTTCAGGTAAACAAGGAATAATTTCTTTTATTGTAAGTATGTTTCATTCAATATTTGCAACACAGTTATACTAATTCATATTTAACAGGAAGTCTTATGCTTTACTGGCACATTAACTGAATGCTTGTACATGTCTATATATATATATACACACACACATATATATATATATGCATATAGATGCACCCTGTGTACCACTGAGGTACAGAATGGAGAGAGAGACATAATTATCATAGAACTCTCAGAATATAACCCTCATAGAACATAACCCTCATAGAACTCTCAGAAATAGCAAAAACAAATCCTTTTTAAAAAATTTAATTTATTTTAATTGGAGGATAATTCTTTACAATGTTGTGATAGTTTTTCCATACATCAACCAACATCAATCAGCCACAGGTACACATGTGTCCCTCCATCCTGAAACCCCCTCCTACCTTCCTTCTCACCCTATCCCTCTTGGTCGTACCAGAGCACTTGCTTTGGGTGCCCCTGCTTCATGCATCAAACTTGCACTGGTCATTTATTTTACATACTGTAATATACATGTTTCAATGCTATTCTCTCAAATCATCCCACCCTCACCTTCTCCCACTGAGTCTGTTCTTTCCATCTGTATCTCTTTTGCTGCTCAGCATGTTGGATCATCATTACTGGCTTTCTAAATTCCATATATTTAGTATTAATATACAGTATTAGTCTTTCCCTTTCTGATTCACTTTATACTGTAAAATATGCTTCAATTTCATCCTCCTCATTAGGACTGACTCAAATATGTTTCTTTTTATAGCTGAGTAATATTCCATTGTGTATATATATCACAGCTTCCTTACCGTTCATCTGCTAATGAACATGTAGATTGCTTCCATGTCCTAGCTATTGTAAATAGTTCTGCAATGAACACTGGGGTACATGTGTCTCTTTCAGTTCTGGTTTCCTCAGAGTATATGCCCAGCAGAGGAATTGCTGGGTTGTATGGCAGTTCAATTAAACTTAAAAGCTTTTGCACATTGAAGAAAACTATAAGCATGGTGAAAAGACAGCCTTCAGAATGGGAGAAAATAATAGCAAATGAAACAACTGACAAAAAATTAATCTCCAAAATATACAAGCAGCTTATGCAACTCAATACCAGAAAAACAAACAACCCAACCAAAAATGGGCTAAAGAACTAAACAGACATTTCTCCAAAGAAGACATACAGATGGCTAATAAACAGATGAAAAGATACTCAACATCACTCAGTATTAGAGAAATGCAAATCATAACCACAATGAGATATCACCCATCAGAATGGCCATCATTAAAAAGTCTACAAACGATAAATGCTGGAGAGGGTGTGGAGAAAAGGGAACCCTCTTACACTGTTGGTGGGAATGGAAAGTGGTACAGCCACTATGGAGAACAGTGTGGAGATTCCTTATAAAAACAAATAATTGATAATAAATAGATAGTTCAAAACAGTTTTGGGTGTACTTAAGTATTTAATATATGATAAAGGTAGTTTTCAAAATTAATGAGAAAGCAGATAAATTAGTTTTAAAATATCAGTGGTATAATTGGTCATCCATTGGAAAGAGCTAATTAAACTAGACTGCTACACTTAAATTCTTGGCAACTAGGAAAAAAAATGAAGAAATTGTAAGAACACATTTCATCTTTTAGAATGAGCAAGATATTTCTAAATAAGATGCAAACCTTAAAATATGCAAAGGAAAATATTATAGACTTTAATTATAATTTCTTTCAACAAGTCTATAAAGATAAGTAATAGATTGGTAAAAATATAAGAATAAAATATATAATAATGTTATTTTAAAATGATTGCTTACAAATTTTAAAAAAAAGTTGAAAAATGAAGAATGAGAAACTATACAGATAAAAAATTGTAAACCTATTAATAATGAATCAAATCAATAATCAAATCAATAATGATAAGTTGTCAGTTTTCACTTTTCAAATTTATAAGAACAAAGATAAAATATATAATTTTGACAAAAATTGGAAAAAAGTACTCCATGAAGTATTTTGGAGACTATACAGTGTTGTGATACAATATTTTTCAGGGAATACTTGGCATTATTTAACAATTTTTCTAAAAATCTTATACTCTTTGATTTTGAAATTTCGCTTTTAGCAATCTCACCTACCAAAATATTTATATATGTGTACAAATATAAATTTCAATAATCATAGTTTATATATGTGTACAAATATAAATTTTAATAATCATAGTTTCTGTGTTGTTTTATTAAGAAATATAAAAACTTAAATACCCATCATAGTACACAGAATAACGGCCTCCAGAGTTACCAAGTTTTAATGTCTAGAGCCTGTGACTATAACTTTCTATGACAAAAAGGACCATAATTTGGTTCCAAATTTGATTTAAAATTTAGAATATTAATAAGCTAAGAATTTTGAGATGAAAAAATTATCTTGGATTATCCAGATAGGCCCTAAATACCATCACAAGGCTACTGCCTTGTAAGAGGGAGTCAGAGGATAATTTGACACACACTGAAGAGAAGGCCACATGAAAATGGAGCAGAGAGAGATTTAAAGATGTTGTCCTTGAAAACTGTAATGATGTGGCCACAAGTCAAGGAGTGCTGGCAGGATTCAAAGGCAAGGAATGGATTTTCCCTGAGTGCCCTTGGAGAAATCAAAAGCTGAAAGAGGCAAGGAGTGGGTTCTCTGGAGGGAGTATAGCCCAACTGCCAAGCTGATTTTAGCCCATCAATACTGATTTCAGGCTTTTGGTCACAGTATCATGAAAAAAATAAGATCCTGTTTTAATTCATCTAGTTTGTGCTTAATTGTTACAGTGGCCACAGGAAATTAATATACCCACCAAAAGAGGAATAGTCATATAAATTATGTTCTGTCAATATGCAGGAATTTAAACATTGCAATAAGTGGTGGCTTTATATATACATACATGAAACTTTTTCTAAGATATAAATTTAAGCAGCATAATATTTAGACTATGTATGTGAAAAAGAAAAGTAAGCCTGTATGTGTGTTCATATAAGTACAGAGGTGGATACTTACCTAGATATTATTTTTAAATGTAAAAGTGCAATATTTACCTATAGAAAGGGTATAGGTTGGAAGGAGAAGGTAGAGAATTTTCACAGTATTACAATTGTTTAGGTGTTCTGCAACATGCATAATTTGTACAATATTTGTATCATTTTTAAAAGTGGTAAGAATTTCTCCAAAAACAATTTTTTTGCAGATTCCAAATATGCAATCTCTTTGACTACTCATTAAATATTTGATTCCGTCACTAGACTTAAAGTTGCTTGAGAGTAAGAATTTTGTTCACTCTTGTTTCCAGCACCTAACGCACTGCTGTCACATAAAATACTTAAAAAAATATGTCTGGAATGAATGATGGGCTGTAATGTCTGTCAGCAGCAGCCAAAGGTGACTACACCCATAAACTGACAGCCAAGGCCGGCAATACCTAAGGAAATGACAGCTCATACCTTCGTTTTGCCTGTCCTTTCCCTCCAAGAATATGACAACAGCAGCAGCAGCTTAAGCAGAAAGACAATCCTAAATAACCCAACTGTGTCCATCAGGCCACTAGTTCACTGTCACAAGCTTGGGATATTCTGAGGGAATCCCAGCTGGTGTTGCTCTTACTGTAATGCCAAAGACAGAGTCGTGTCAGTCCAAAGCAGTGTGGTGAATCAGTGCTCACAGACACAGGGCAAATCCAGAATGCCATTTGTAAGAACAAGCATGGCTCCTTTCCTGCACAAGTTTCCAGGGCAGAGGCCAATGTCTTTGCCACCCATTCATCCTGTGAGAGAAGGACTTGCTTGACTAAGGCAAAGTAGGCAACTGAGCCAGTTGACTGCCTTGGCCAATTAGCATCCCATACTACCTGTGGCTGCCGTGGACCAGATCTGTGCAGGCTGAGTGCATGAAGGCTCTGGTGCGTGATATATTTAAGGAAAAATTAATCTGAAAAAAAAAAGCACACAGCACTCAAATGTCTAGCTATGTTTATAGAAGTTGTGAGTTAAATTTCACTTCACAGGCTTTGTCCTTTACACTGACAGGTTAGATAAGATGATCTCATTTTTTAAATAATTTTTTTGTGTTTAGGTATTTCTCTGGCAATTTTGTATTACAATTTTAAAATAAACTAGCTTATCCCTATACTTATGTTGGTTGTGTTATTTTGAACTTGATTTCTGAGACTCCTGACAGCTTTTGAAAGATTTAACAACTGGCAGCAAGAAAAACTCATAGAATCTTTTTGACAAAAATTTTTTCTTCTGGAAAAAAAAAGGCATCATTTAGCAGGTAATATATTGCAATAAAAATATGGTTATGCAATAACGGTTCATTAACATGACAAATCATAACATAACCTTTTCTATTAAATGTAAAAGCAATTTATTGAAATGAAGACATCTTCTTCCCTATGGCGCTTTTCCATAGTCATTGGTTTGAAAGGATTTTTTATTATTATTCAAAACAGTCATTTTGATTTGCAAGGAGATAACAGTTGTTCGTGACATTTTTATTTCTGCATAAACAGATTTCCATTTTGGCGAAGGTTAATACAGTAGGAATTTGTTTTTACTTTTGGATATACTATGATACCACTAGAGCACTTTGTTTGGTATGGAACTGCTAATTTATCCTTTATGCCTTTACGATCTTGTCAGGGCCGCATGTCTCCCTTAGTTTTTCTAATCTAAAATAATCCCAGTGAAATCCTTTGATTGTCTGTTTGGACCTGCTCCATTCCTAAAGCAGGAATGTAATGGGCTTTATGGCACTACTTGGGAGTAATTTATCCAGCAGAGTGACTATAGATACTTGTTTTAATAAGAATATGCTTTATGGTAAGTGGGGACTGCTATTTAATTAGCCAAAGGGAAAGTAGTTCATGATACAATCTGTTCCAATCATCTTGGACATTAAACAAAAAGTCAGGCTAAGTTATTTATGTACATGCACTTTATTTGTAGTTGCTTTGAGCAAACCTCTTCTCTGAAACTTTATAGCATTTTCTGAGTGAGCTGAATTGTAGCAGGGAGGAATAGGGGAAGAAAAGGACATGAGATTATCCCATAAAATTTTTGAAGAAGAAACAGAAGGTTTGCTTATTGCTATCAAGGTTGTGAGTACAGCCATACCAAATGGAAAACAGGCAGAGAACTATGATTTATCATCTACCATTTGGTACTTTGCATCTTTAGTGCTTTGTTGGTGGAAGAATGTTGCAGGATGATAGTAAAGCATTATGGGTGTGTGTGTGTTACTGTGTGTGTTTCCCTTAGATTTCCATTGCCTTCCACAGAGAGATGTTTCTGAAAATTTACACCTATGGTCTTATTGTTTTTATTTTTAAAAAAGTAAAAGAAATTTAAAATGTTCAACAAAGATCCAATCATTTTAATTCTTAGAGCAAAATTAAGCAGATGGACACATCTTAAGAAATTTTTCCTTCCTAAGAAAATTATAATGATGATATAATGAAAAAGCACACGTGCTCAGTCATATACAACTCTTTGCAACCCCATGGACTTCAGTGAACCAGGCTCCTCTGTCCATGGGATTTTCTAGGCAAGAATATTGGAGTGGGTTGCCATTTCCTCCTGCAGGGGATCGTCCCAACACAGGGATCAAACCCACTTCACCTGAGTCTCTTGCATTGGCAGGTAGATTTTTTACCACTGCGCCACTTGATAATAAATGTAAGTGGTATTTGTTTATAATTGGCCAACACTTGTGGCAAGTAAGTAACTGATGATTCAAAGGACTGCTACAAGTATGTCTGTGGATGGATGAAAAAAAAGAAAACAAAATATGAGACTTTGATCCTAGAATGTCACCTCCCAGATTATGGCTTGCTCAGTAGGTATATTTTTTTTCTCTTCCTTGGTATAAACTAGAGCTTCTTGGTGTCTTAGCAGTAAAGAATCTATCTGCAATGCAGGAGCTGCTGAATACTCAGGTTTGACTCCTGGGTCAGGAAGACCTGCTGGAAGAGGGCATGGCAATCCCCTCCAGTATTTTTGCCTGAGCAATCCCATGGACAGAGGATCCCTGGTGGGCTAGAGTCCATAGGGTCATAAAGAGTCGGACATGCCTAAAGCGACTTAGCATGCACACACAGGTGTAAACTACTCCTGTTGTAAGCACAAAGAACCCAGGTGCTGAAATCATGGTTCCATTCCATTTCACTCTCAGGTGTTTGGAAAGCAAGGCTTAAACCACCTTCCCAAGGTTCTCTCTCCACTAGGTAGCCCTGCCCAGAGGATCACATGAGCTAACATTTGTGAGTGCATTTTGTAGAGTGGATGTCTAGTGTAAGTTAACACTTGCTTGTAAAACTCTGTGAGCATAAGCTTTGGATTATAATTGTGTTTGCACACCCTCATGCAGGGCATTCTGCATAGCCAGGCTCCCTGAGTGAAGTCTGGGTGAACTGGTCTCTGCTTTCCAGCAGTCTGAGGCATTCTGCCCCTGTTTCCTGTCACGTCTATTATTTTGTCCATAGTGCATGTCTTGCTCTTTTCAAAATGACTTATAAAACTACAACTCAAACTAGTGAGTTTCAAATTATATAGTTTTTCTCCAGCCATCTGAGCAACAAGTCTTTACCTTCACAACTTACCAGTCTCTCGGTAGCAAGGCAAAGATGTGGTGCCCAGTCTAGAGGCACAGTGTGAACTAAGAATGCTAGTGGCTGGCCAGGAGGTCACCGTTAATGATTACCCTACATACGACCATTGTATAATTTCCATGTTATTTTCATTTTACACCTTTAGTTTCTCTCCACCATCAGCAGGGTTTCTCCATCTCTTTGTTTTCTCCTGGGAAAGTCTTTTCAGCTGCCTAAACAACACCTCGAGAGTGGTTGCATATTGTCATATCCTAGACAGCTCAGAGAGGCTACAAAAGGTGTTAGAGTCATTACTGTTTTAACAACTGACTGCCACATCATCCAGGTCATTAGAAAACAGAGGCAGTGCACTTGCCCCCATGAAATGACACTGCTCGAGTCTGCATTTAGTGCTTTTAACGTAAGAGGACAGAAAGGAAATACTCAGGACCAAACTTTCCTTCAACTCTGCAGTCTCACACAACCTTCAGTGACTTGGAAAGTTTTCTGACAAGAGACAATGTGCAGAGCGAAGTCACCCCCCTTCCTCCTCCTGAAGATGTGTAAGCAGCTGGTGCCTGCAAGCAAGCCCTGGCTGGAGGGGAGTAAAAGCACGACTGATATTAAACAAATATAGGCTTGTGCCAGGAACTCAGAAAAGAGTCTGTATACAATGGAATGGTACGGTTCAAAGGGCCTGGCATGGTTCATGATCCCTTCAGGTGTTAAGTGTCAAGGACTGGTGTATCAGAGTCAATAATTTTTTAAAAGGCACTTATTTGATTTTTCTTTGGAGTTCTCTAGGTTATTTTGCTATACTTTTCTTAGCATGCCATATTGTTTCATTGTGAAAATTGTTGATTACCATAAAGCCAGTGTTCTTTAATTTTTGTTGCTTTTCATTGTCAGATTTGATTCACTTTCAAGTTTCTCATTATTTTTAATCTTTTCTTAAAAAATTAATTTAACATCACTTTTCATTCAACCCAAGACTGCAACTCATTGTCATCAATCTGAGCTGGGAGTAGGGATAAAAGTAAGTGTGAGTTCAGCTTCTGTTCATTACACTGGTGTTCAAAAGTCTGGGCCAGGCAATAGAAAGCTTGGACACAATGAAATGCAGGCATCTCATTCATCAAGTAATACTTATGAAATGAGTCTGAGTGGCACTGATCTAAGTGGTGAGTAGAATGAATTAAATACCCTATACCTGTTTTCCAGGATGGTGTCAGTTTTGTTGACACTGAAGCTGAGTGAGCCAAAGTTGTCTTCATCTTGTTACGCGTTAGCTACTCAACTGTTCTGTTGACAAAATTGAATGAGATGTATAAAAAGAAAAAGAAAACCCTGAAAGTCAAGCAAACATAGAACTTAATAGGAATGAACTAGATGGGCTAGCACCCTTTTTATCATCAACTTTGCAATGCTGGAAGTTCTGGAAAAGTTTAAGAGGAGTGGAGTAGATATCTAACTCTATAGACATCAGTTTGATCTTCGAGTTTGGAAGGTTCCCTTGAGAAGGAAATGACACCCCATTCCAGTATTCTTGCCTGGAAAATTCCATGGACAGAGGAAACTGGCAGACTTCAGTCCATGGGATTCCACTGAGTCAGACACGACTGGTGTGTTTCACATTGTATGGCTTACTTTTTTTCTTTCTCACCAAATCACAAACTCCATGTTTTGTTTTGTTTTCTTCTTTTTTGTCCCTAGCATCTTTTACAATTTCTGCAGCAGGAAAGTGCTCAAGAACTGTTCCACACTGGATGAATAACGTGAATGAATGAACGAATGAATGAACACAGCTTAGTCAGGATTAGGACCTATGTGCATCAAATCCTAGTTATTCTTTTCAATTTCCTAGAGTCACTTCACACCTCGGATGATGTTTTTTCCTATATAAGTAAACTTTCAGAGAAAATAATTATGCTATCAGTTCAGTTCAGTTGCTCAGCCGTGTCCGACTCCTTGCGACCCCATGAATCACAGCACACCAGGCCTCCCTGTCCATCGCCATCTCCCGGAGTTCACTCAGACTCACGTTCATCGAATCAGTGATGCCATCCAGCCATCTCATCCTTGGTCGTCCCCTTCTCCTCCTGCCCCCAATCCAGCCCAGCATCAGAGTCTTTTCCAGTGAGCCAATTCTTCTCATGAGGTGGCCAAAGTACTGGAGTTTCAGCTTTAGCATTATTCCTTCCAAAGAAATCCCAGGGCTGATCTCCTTCAGAATGGACTGGTTGGATCTCCTTGCAGTCCAAGGGACTCTCAAGAGTCTTCTCCAGCACCACAGTTCAAAAGCATCAATTCTTCGACACTCAGCCTTCTTCACAGTCCAACTCTCACATCCATACATGACCACAGGAAAAACCATAGCCTTGACTAGACGGACCTTCGTGGGCAAAGTAATGTCTCTGCTTTTGAATATGCTATCTAGGTTGGTCATAACTTTCCTTCCAAGAAGTAAGCGTTTTTAATTTCATGGCTGCAGTCTCCATCTGCAGTGATTTTGGAGCCCCCCAAAACAAAATCTGACACTGTTTCCACTGTTTCCCCATCTATTTTCCATGAAGTGATGGGACTGGATGCCATGATCTTTGTTTTCTGAATGTTGAGGTTTAAGCCAACTTTTTCACTCTCATTCACTTTCATCAAGAGGCTTTTTAGTTCCTCTTCACTTTCTGCCATAAGGGTGGTGTCATCTGCATATCTGAGGTTATTGATATTTCTCCTGGCAATCTTGATTCCAGCTTGTGTTTCTTCCAGTCCAGCGTTTCTCATGATGTACTCTGCATATAAGGTAAATAAGCAAGATGACAATCACATTCAAAATGGGCCTCAGCCTGAAATTGCTGCACTAAAGTTACTATCTTGTAGGAACCTGAGTGTCTTAAGAATAATTAGCATCCTGTGCCAACTGGTGTTTGTTTCTTCTGTCGAAGATCCCATATTATAGATTTCCTAACATTATTTTTTGATAGGAAAGGGAAAAGTATAAATTATTAAAATTAAGATATTAATGTTTTTATTTATCCTATTGTTCATAATCATAACCCAATTTGTAAGGTTCTGTGCTAAGAGTTTAGTATATATAATCTTAACTTTATTCTGTTTGATTTGATTAAACATTTTGCTATTTCTTGTTCTGGGAAGGCAACAAAAATAATTTATAACCTGTTTGGGAAAATGTTAAAAACAACCTTTAAAAACTTAAATTCTTTCAAAGCACACTTGAATTGATTAGCTCCTTTTTCTCATGTCAGCCATGAAATGAGATCATACTTGTATGATAATATGATCTCTATTTTACAAATGTGTAACATATGTCTATTTTACTTATGATCTCTATTTTACCAAGAAAACTGAAGTTTTTTAATCTATTTAATCCTTGGATAGGACACTGCCTACGTATGCACCACAGGAGGTGCTAGATCTGCTTCCAGTAACTCATAGCCTAGATGAGGCTGGCTGGTCCTTAGACTCAGGTATCCAGGGACCCTGCATTAGACATGGAGCTTTAGAGCATCCTACTGCCCTCCTCTAACTGTTTTTGTTTTTTTCTCATGGGACCAAGGAGATGTGTTCACCTAGATCTTGAGCCACCATATCTTCTAGACTACATGCCAGGTACCTGAGACCCAGAGTTTCCCAGTGAGGAAGCCCTGCTTTCTGGTTTGTGCAGAGCCTCTTCCCCAGGTTCATTCTCCCAAGGTCACACCACTAATTCTTAAGCCAGATAGGTTTCCCAAAAAAAAAAAAGGCCAACATGGAGCAAAAAACAGCAATGGACTGGAAAAGAAGAGTGGACAGCTCCAAACAAAATTTAGGGACAGGTCTGAGAAAGGGAGGTTAAATTAGGAATTACAACACTACCCATGGTAAGAGGTATGGTGGAAGTGACCAGAGAATGCTATGGAAAGATGGAGGAAGTACACAACCCTGGTGGGCAATGTGGGTGGGAGGAAGACATGTTGGCAAAGGCTCGTAGAGAAGTTAAATCTTAGAGGCTTAGTTAGAATTATGTTACGATGGAAGAAAAAATGGAGGGTTTTATAGTAGAGGGAAGGATGTATAGAGGCACGGAGGCATAAGATCACTTATGAGATCCTGAGGTCTTATGAGATCTTCAGGTCCAAGAAATTTATGGACCTGAAATTTCTTCCATGTGGCTGAAAAAAACAGAAAGAGGGTCACAAATAAATTGGAGGGGAGAGATGGACAATTGCTGCTGTTTAGCTGCATTCATTACCTTTCTTATGGAAATAGGAATTTGATTTTATTTGGATTCTTTCCATTGGGTACCATTGGGCAGGACCAATATGATGCCTGGTTTCTGTTAGCCTGAGAACAAAAAGAGTGACAAAAAGACCGAAAATTACTGAGATCCTATGTTTACAGAAGCATTCCCATGTGAAACAGTCAAGCAGCTTCCAGCTTGAGCCCTTTTGAAATACCCTGGTTTTCCCCAGCATTTAATCTTGCTTCTGCCACCTTCTAGTCCAACCTATTAGCACCATATATCCTTCTAACAAGTTTGATTTTTTATTAAATAAATTATAGTCAGTATCAATAGATTGAAATCAGAGTCCTAGCTGGTATTAGAAGAAAGCATGGCCTGATTATCAAAGGCCTTGAATGTCAGCTGTGGAATTTGGACTTTATTTTGAAGGTAATGAAGAATTGTAATAAACATGAATGAAATGGGACTAAATGACTTGTCAAAACGTCTGGTCATTTTAACTTACCAACTTCCTAAGAATCTGGAATTCTCCATAAAGGTAATATATTAAACATGCTGCCCTCAGTAAGACAAAGAAAACATGGCAACTGTTATTATTCTTCCTAATACTATTAAAGTCATTGTAGCTTTCCAAATGATTTAATTTTGCTCAAGAATGAATGAATATTGAGCTCATAGCACTCCTTGTACTTTCCCTTTTTATATTTGGAACACAAAATAATAATCGTTGCCTAGATGAAGACATTTATAAATACACAGGAATAATGCTGTGTATGCATTCTTCTTTATGATTTTCATACACTTTTTCTGCTCCATGTATAAATATTAAGAATAGATTTACTATGAATTAGTCAAATGAGAATAAACTTGTCTATTCTGAAAGCACATATTTATTATGATTTATCTGTCCACTTTGACCAAAAGTTATTTTTATGTTTTAAAGAAGAAAGATAACTGTGATATCTTTAACTCTTAAACTAATTTATTCGCTCAATTAGCAACTATTTATTAAGATATTTTAAGGCAAGGTACTACATGAGGCACATTTTTTGATGATTCACCCAAGTAGTTCTTAAACATCAAGTGGGTGACAAACCAATTGTGTGCCATGGCAATTTTAAGTTTAGTCATTTTGAATAAAATCTCTTCAAATCTTTGAAAATATAAATGTTCCAAGGATCTGGCAAATGCAAGAAATTATGTGTGACTGTCTAGAGGTGTGTGTGCATCTGTGCATCTTTGTGGGTTTTGCAGATATGGGGACTACAAAGTAAAAATGAAACCTTGATGCCCTTATGACTTTATTGGCTATTGTACTCTGAAGACAGCAACCCTAGATGTTTTGAAATTTACAGTTTCCTGGAGCTTTTCCACAAACAGTTTTGGCGTAGTATAGAATACTTGATCAACTGTCACCCAAGGCAATTTGAAGGAAATGCAGGAAAAGGAAGGGTCTATTTCGAACCTGGAAAATGCAAGGTCTTCTCTTCCACCGTGAGGAGGAAAAATTACCCTTTTCCTTCTAGAGAAGATCTATGGAACACTGAGGTTGAAATCCTAAGCTTTGCAATACTAAGATTTCTGGACATCATCACTAAACTGCTAAGGAGCATTTGCAGCTCTTTGCAAAGCTTGCCAGAAGACAACTTTAGTAAGAACCGGAACTTTATGATCGTAGATATTATACCTGACACCATCTCATGGTTAAAAATGAATTTGGAAAGATACACGGACTCAATTAGCAAAGCAATGACGAACAAGCAGCATTCCAAAAATCCTCATTCTCTGATACTTTGACATTTATAGCTGTCTGATTTTAAGGATGATGCTTAATCTGATTCAGTCTCAGTCATCTCATCTTTAAACAGAGCTAAGAATACCTACTTCTTCAGATTACTGGGACAATCTCATGAGATAACTTATATAAAGTGCAAAATGCAATTCCTGGCATATACTAGGAGTTGAATAGATACCGTGTCCTTTCTGCTCTTGTTAGTGCCTTACACAATTTATGCCGAGGAGAAGGTCAGGTTCTTTGGAAAATGGTATTCACTTTATCAATAGCAGGAATAAGAAAGTTATCTACCAATTATTGAACACCTACTTTGTTCCAAATTAAGAAAGTATTCAATATTATGTCTCTATCACACAATTATGTGAAGTAAACCTTATTATCTTCATTTTGCAGATAAGGAAATAAAACCCAGAGAGGCTAGATGACTTGTCTAGTAACACATAGCTAGTCATTGAAGCTGCATGTGATTTTAGGCCTGATTCCACAGCTTATACTCTATTTGTCCACACGTGTCAGTCAAGAGACTGTAATTAAGAAGTTAATCAATCATTTACACAAATGACTACAGGAATGGATACATCAAAAGTGGTTAAGCATTATAGACATCATAGTAATGTCTGAGTATTTTTCTTATATCTCTGAACTCTATTGATAGTAAACATTTTATTTATCAGTTTTCTTAAAATCTCAGTTACAAAACTATTAAGATTTGATATTTACAAGCATGTTCATTTGAATTTTTTTAGGAAGTGAATTTTCCCATGATGACTCATCTGTCAATACACATATGCTGCCCCTATACACACAGAGTAATGTGAGGCTTTCTTGTCTAACAGGAGCAAGTTGGAGGAGGAATTGAAGGTATCTATACCTTAGTTCCCCGGGTTGGAGTGTTAATGTATGAATATCACTTGGCCTCAGGGTGCAGTCACATAAGGCATTCTCAGTTAATTTCACTATTTGATAAAGAATCAAGAATGTCTTAACAGAGGTCCTTCCCCAGGGATTTGTCTTCCCATTTCACACTGTCAGTACCCTTTACAGTAAGGCTTGATAAATTCTCACTAATGATTACGATCCAATGTACTTATATTTTACTGTTAATAATTATACATGTGACTGTATGCATGGATGCCCACCTGCACCAGATGAAGAGGGCCAGAGGCTTATTTTCCCAGGTGACTTTTCTGAATAACTATTTTGCCTCATTGTAGCCATTATGGAGAACAGTTCTCTTCTCTTGCTGTTCTCTGCTACTCGCCTGGTCAGAGTACTGTGGTGTGAGTGGGTACCCTCTGTAAACTCAGTGCTAAGCACATTGGTATGTTGTTCTAACTTGCCATTTTCTCCTCTTAAAAGTCTTTCTGTACTACATTATAAATACCAAAAGAATGTTAGTAGAAAAAACACATAAATGCATGTTATTTTGTTTTTAAAGACTTTATAAGAGGTTGAGTTTTTGGGGGAGGCTGGGACAAGGAGAAGTATTGTTTTCACTTTTAATTTCATGTTGACCAATATTTTTACTGTGGGTAAAATTAAAATAGACTTTTTCCTGTGTTTTAACCAAGATATATATTTTTAAGCACCAGACATTCTAGGGTATATACCTAACTTCTTCTAAGAGTCAAGCCAATGGACAAATCACTTTTGCTTGAAGATATAGTTCCTCCCACCACCATGCATTAAAACTTGCTTATGGTGACACATTCAAGTTTGCAATAAATATGATTTCCCTTTGCCTTTTTCCCTCTAAAGAAAGAAAGTAAATTTTCTTCTTGAATATCTGAGAAACATATATGGAAATCAATCATTGGACCTAGTCTAGTGGGTGATAATGAAACAAGTCAACTAAAAGAAGTGAAATGAATGGTGAGACCCAAGCATATGGAAGAGAGTGGCAATGTATTGGTGAAGTCTAGCGAGAAACATGACAGGGCTGGACTCCTACATCCAAGAAGCCAGTGAGACTCCCTACTCATGGCAAACAAATGCTCTGTTTCTGATTAGTAGTGATAATAATGCCAACCCTAAAGTGAAAGTAACATGTGAAGACAGTATTGCCTAAGAATTGAAGCCTTGGAAGGGTTACTTCTTGAAAGCATGAAATCTTTTTCTTTGAAAAATTCATGGGAAAAAAATTGAGCAGCAATTTTTAAGATTAGTTTAGGTACTCTTTAGACCAAAATGTGCTAGTTGATTTATTTTAAGAATATTTAAAGACACTATGCTTAATAAATGATAACATTATAGGGTAAGCCAGAGTCCTCTTTAATCACAGCATGCCTGCCTGCTCAATAGCTTCAGTTGTGTCGACTCTTTAGACTCTCTGGGCTATAGCCCACCAGGCTTCTCTGTCCAGGCAGAGAATGGGATTCTCCAGGCAAGAATACTGGAGTGGGTTGCCATGCCCTCCTCCAGGGATCTTCCTGAGCCAGGGATCAAATCCCGTCTCTTGCGACTAATGCAGGCAGACTGAAGGCAGATTCTTTACCCACTCATCCACTGTGGAAGCTCCTCTAATCTCAGAGGTAACCACTATTCTGAGTTTGATGTGTATTCTTCTAATCCATTTTTCCTCCCCAATCCCACCAATTTGTGTTATGACTTCTTGACTGCAAGCACAAGTGTGATTATGGCAATAGCACTGATTTTCAGGTATGGCTTGTAGAATTAGTCTCATTACTTTAAAGTCAGATCTTGTATAATTCATTTTTATAATTTTGTTCAGTATTTCCCCAGGCCTTCCAATACTTAAAAAGAAACACACAACAGGGAAATAACTCCTGAGGCAGCACTCAGATGGCAGGAATTCTACAATCACTTGTTAAATTGTTCTCCTAAATACTGAGTAGCTTTAGTAAGATGGAATTTCAAAGGATGCTACAATGTATTGAATACCATTATACTTAAAAGAAAAGGGAAGTTCAGAAAGTTAGATCTAGCAGGGCTTCTATGGGAAACCTTTTTCTTTCACCTCTCATCACCTCCTCCTTCTCTTAGTATCTTGCAGAGAAAGGGAAGAAGAATCAAACATCAAACTAAAATTATCCAAACCTTTGCTCTTGCTTACTCGAAGTCAGCCACTCTACTTTTATGATGCTGCTTGGTCAGAGAGTTATTATTAGGATTTATAAGCAGTCCCATGATAGACTTAGATTTTTAGGTGTTTATAACTGTCATAAAAATTTAGTATGGCATGCAAGGTCTCAACCTGGCAGTAAATTTTGCAATAATACTTCTCTGTATTATAAGAAAGTTGTTTGTCCATCCTCAAGGAGTTGGAAAAATGGTGGAACAGAATAAGATTTTATTGTACCTGGAAAATTTTGACAGTGAGAGGAAGAAGCCATCTTGTTTTACACAAAGTGTTCAAAGTGCCAAGAGGAATGATAACATAGACCAGAGTACATTAGACCACAGAACAGTTTCTGCACTTACCGACTAATTCACCTTGGACAAATCGTTTAACGTCTCTGTCCCTGAAATTCCTTATTTTCACAATGAGGATAATAATAGTGACTGCCTTATAAGGTTCAGGGAACACTGAATAAATTAATATATGGTAAATGTTTAGAATAGTACCAGGCATATAAAACAACTATGTGTTTGTTATTTAATATTATCTTAGAGAGCCAGCTGAATTCTCTAAATTCTTGTCCAGACAGCTTCACTGATGATCAAGGAATGTTTTCAGGTTACATATAGGTTAACACACAAAAAAAAATTCTTATAATTAGTATGTGACATATATAGTCAGAGAGTAACTATGAGTAGCATTTCTCACTTTTATATTTTTGTTCAACACAGTCTAGGGACAAGAAACAGAACTCTATGAAATGCCATCATACACACAGAAAGGGAGAGGGAGACAAAGCTGACTCCAAAGTAGAGCAGAAGGTGTGCATTGGACTGCAAGGTAAGGTATCTAGCAGAGATATGGTTCTGATCTTGGTTAATTTGAGTCTCAAGCGATGTTAGTCTCAGATCTTACTTCCCAAAGAGTCTTATCGTTTAGGATTAGATGTGATTGGCTCTAAAGAAAACATGAAGTTTCTTCTAAACAACTTTTCCCAAAGATAAGAATCAGTTTAGTGGGTAGACAGGGCACTTCCTCAGTAAACCCTTGGCAGGCTGATGTTTGTAAGAAGCTGCCCTTTGAGCTCTTTGACTGCTGAATGACAATCTCTTTCTAAAGATCTTTGTAAATCTTCAGCATGACATATAAGTAAAAATGGGATCAAAGCATAATGCTTCTATTTTTTACATTGTAAAAGTGCTCTGCTTCTTTTTTTTTCTTCCTCCAAGCCAGTGATGTGTATGTGGTATAAGTGTGTGTGTTATGTGTATGTTATGAGCATTTGTGAAATTTTTTAGATGGTACATTCATCTCTACTATGTCTTAGGCCTGTATTGGGGGCATTACACATTATCTCACAATAATATTGAGAGGTAAATACTCTCATTACCATTTAAAAAGAAGAGAAAGAGGTCCAGATAAGATAAACTTGCAGAACTAGTTAGATAAGGAACCTAGGCTTGAGCACAGGCATGACTCCAAGACATGGGCTCTTGCTCTAATAATGAACTCATTTTTGAGGTATGTCTGGGTGTTCATTGGAAGGACTGATGCTGAAGCTGAAACTCCAATACTTTGGCCACCCAGTGCAAACAGCTGAATCATTGGGAAAGACCCTGATGCTGGGAAAGATTGAAGGCAGGAGGAGAAGGGGATGACAGAGGATGAGATGGTTGGATGGCATCACCAACTCAATATACATGGGTTTGGGTGGACTCCGGGAGTTGATGATGGACAGGGAGGGCTGGCGTGTTGCGGTTCATGGGGATGCAAAGAGTCGGACACGACTGAGCAACTGAATTGAACTGAACTACCTTTAGGGGTTCCTAACTTTCTAAGTCATGGAAATATTAGTTGTTGTATAGAAGAGATAGGTAGAATTTGTTTCTGGCTCTCCTTTCACTCATTTTCTTATCATCATCCTTTCCAATCATTCACTCTCATGTTCCTTTTTTCTCATTTTGTTGTAAACTCAACAAATCAAATTAATCTGAAACCTAATTGCCTAAATCTCAGTTATCAAGGCCATGTTTGGCAATTAGAGATAATCTAGTAGACCAGTTTATAAGAAATCTACTCAGTTTCACTTACAGAGCTGCATTTCTGGCCCTTCCACCCTGCCTATTCCACTGCTTCCAAACACCATCAGGACACTTTAACATGGAGCATGCCAGCATGAATTGAAACTGACATGAAGCAGAAACAAAAAGTAGCTCTGATGTATTTCCCACAAACAATTTCCACAATACAGTACGGAACTATTTCCTCTTCATTCTTCCTGCGCCATGACAAGTTCTTATTTGAAACTTTTTGAGGCTGGAGATTGATAACTTCCATGTTCAGTTCACACTGAACACTTCTCCCCTCCTCTGTTTCCTCTCTTAACTGTGCTGTTTGTGCACATACCTCAATCCTAGTAGATAATGGATACATTTGCCTACCTAGGGTTTAGTGATTTTTTTAACCTGTGAGTTCTCTTCTTCAGCATTAGTGGCTTGTATGAGTTGCAGTGAAGCAGAGGATAGAGTCAAGTTAGGGGCATTTCAAGTTCAAATTCTTGCTCTGAGTTCAAATTCTTACTCTGTTAGTCATTAACACTGTGATAATGGGCAGATTATTAAGCCTTACTGAGTCTCAATTTCCTCATGTAAAATGTAAAGAATTATAGAACCTAGTTCATGGAGTTGTGGATTCAACAAGACAATTCATATAAAATATTGCATACGTTATGTCAGTTATATCTCAAAAAAACTAGGGAAGAAAATGCTTCATGTAAGATCTGACACATAATAATGTATCATTGTTATATCTGGCAAAACTTTTAAAACTGTGAAAGCCAGCATCAGCAGGCCTGTAGTGCTGTGATTTGTAAAGACTGAAGTAGAACACTGAGCATCGCAGGGAAACATATATGGTGAAATTAACCACTAGCTCTAGCTTGTTCCCTTCATAATCTGGGTCTGTGCTTTATAAGAAATATAAAAATATTGTAGATTTTGGATCCAAGATCATTCAGTTCAGTTCAGTTCAGTCACTCAGTCATGTCCGACTCTTTGCGACCCCATGAATTGCAGCACGCCAGGCCTCCCTGTCCATCACCAACTCCCGGAGTTCACTCAAACTCACGTCCATTGAGTCAGTGAGGCCATCCAGCCATCTTTAATTATTATTATTTAGTTATAATCTCAAATAACTATTGAATATTTAGTATTTACTACTGCTAGTTATCAGAGAGCTAGTTATCTGAGAACAAGCTGGGTTTATAAAAGCAGAGGAACCAGAGATTGAATTACCAACATTCCCTGGATCATATAGAAAGAAAAGAAATTCCAGAAGAACATCTACTTCTGCTTCATTGAGTATGCTAAAGATTTTGACTCTGTCTATCACAACAAACTTTGGAAAATACTCAAAGAGATAGGAATATAAGCCCACCTTATTTGTCCCTGAGAAACTTGTATGCGGTCAAGAAGCAGAAGTTAGAACTGAACACAAAACAATAGACTGGTTCCAAATTGGGTAAGGAGTTTGTCAGTGCTGTATATTGTCACTTTGTTTATTCAACGGGTATGCAGAGTACATCATGTGAAATCCCAGGCTGGACAAAGCATAAGCTGGAATCAAGATTGACAGGATAAATATCAACAACCTCAGATATGCAGATGATACCACTCTAATGATAGAAAGTGAAGAGAAACTAAAGAACTTTTGATGACAGTGAAAGAGAAGAGTGAAAAAGCTGGCTTAAAATTCAGTGTTAAAAAACTAAGATCATGGCATCTGGTCCTATTACTTCATGGCAAATAGAAGGGGAAAAAGTGGAAGCAGTGACAGATTTTATTTTCTTGGGCTCCAAAATCAATGAGGACGGTCCCTGCAGCCATGAAATTAAAAGATGTTTGCTCCTTGGAAGGAAAGCTATGACAAACCTAGATAGCATATTAAAAAGCAAAGACATCACTTTGGCGACAAGGGTCCATATAGTCAAAGCTGTGTTTTTTCCTGTCATGTGTGGATGTTAGAGTTGGATTGTAAAGAATTGAGCACCACAGAACTGATGCTTTTGAATTGTGGTTGCTGGAGAAGACTCTTGAGGGTCCCTTGGACTGCAAGGAGATCAAACCAGTCAGTCTCAAAGGAAGTAAAACCTGAATATTTATTGGAAGGACTAATGTTGAAGTTGAAGTTCCAATACTTTGGCCACTTGACTTCAGTCCATGGGGTTGCAAAGAGTCGTAAATGACTGAAGCAACTTAGCACACAAGCACCTGATTTGAAGAGCGAACTCATTAGAAAAGACCCTGATTCTGGGAAAGATTGAGGGCAAAAGGCGAAGAGGGCAGCAGAGGATTAGATGGTTAGATAGTATTACTAACTCAATGGATATGAATTTGAGCAAACTCTGGAAAATAGTGACATACAGGGAAGCCTATCGTGCTGCAGGCCACTGGGTTGCAAAGAGTTGAACATGACTTAGCAATTGAACAACAATAACAAAAACAACAACAAAAGTTATCAGAGCAAGTATACTCAAAAGGTAGAGGTTAGTAAACATTACCCCGAAAAAGGTTTTTAAAGGTAATGTGCTTCATTTTATATAAATCTGTCTGTCTTGTATTAAAAGAAATTTGATGCCATATAAAATGCATTCAGTAATATGACCTTTTCTTGATCTGATTACAAGATACAAGTTTTCTTGCTTGAAGGCAGAGTTAATTTTCAGTCTACAGTCATCTTGGTGATTCAAATGATTTTTACTATTTGGGAAAATTCTTTTGCATCAATGTGATATAAACTGTCATATATTGTTATATAAATTATAATATATGATAACAACCATTGTAGCTTACAATGTATGTTGCAAGAGCTGAAATTCACTCCTGAATGCTCAGAACCTAGAACAGTTCCTGATACATACTGCTAATGATACACTTTGCTATTATATACTAGATTTTTGTGCTATAGTCTATCAACATTGATAAGAAATGGCTCCTCCTAAAGAGATAGTCACTATAAGCTAAGTGAGAATATAAGTAAACCATTAAAATAAATTAAAAGATATATGCTTGGGTAGAATAATGGCCTTTTTGCCTGATGAATTTAGAGAAGGAGAATTTAGGTTTTCAAATGAGTAGTTTTCCAGATGAACATAAATAGAAGTTGGAAAACATTTAAGCCTAAAAGAGGGATCTATGGAAAACCATGCTACCTGCAGTATTTTCAAATAATTTGGAATGACAAGATCTCATAGCGTGAAAGAAGGGTGTCAAGGAATAAGGCAGGAGAAGAGGGCAGAATCCAGGTCTTAGAAAGTCTTTGTGCCCTTGAGAAGCAAACTCTCTTATCTTGTGGTAAAAGGGGAACCATTCATGTAGAGTTATGAAAGTGGAGACATGTAATTTTTCCTATGATAAAGATCAATTTTGGGATAGTAATAAGACTAGAGGAAATCAGCAGGCAACTTGCCATCATTTCTAAATAAGACAAGTCAGAGTGGCAACTTAAGGAAATGTTAAGAGGTGGAATAAAAGGAATGAATGAAGCAAGCAAAGTGGTCATGAATGAGGCAAGCAGAGGAGAGGCCAACCTTTCTTGCTTGGGTAGAAAGTAGATGGTAGAACCATTAATCAGAAAGATAAATTCAGTTTTGGAAATGTAGGATTTTCATGTGAAGATACTCAACAGATAATTATTAGATACTGGGTTTGTAGCACAGAAGTAAAGTTCAAGCTGGTGGTATATCTGGCATATTCAGTTCAGTTCAGTTCAGTTCAGTTCAGTTTAGTCACTCAATCATGTCTGACTCCTTGCAACCCCATGAATTGCAGTACACCAGGCCTCCCTGTCCATCACCAACTCCCGGAGTTCACTCAAACTCACGTCCATTGAGTCCGTGATGCCATCCAGCCATCTCATCTGTTGTCCCCTTCTCCTCCTGTCCCCAATCCCTCCCAGCATCAGAGTCTTTTCCAATGGGTCAGCTCTTCGCATGAGGTGGACAAAGTACTGGAGTTTCAGCTTTAGCATCAGTCCTTCCAATGAACACCCAGGACTGATTTCCTTTAGAATGGACTGGTTGGATTTCCTTGCAGTCCAAGGCACTCTCAAGAGTCTTCTCCAACACCACAGTTCAAAAGCATCATTTCTTCGGCACTCAGCTTTATTCACAATCCAACTCTCACATTCATACGTGACTACTGGAAAAACCTTAGCCTTAACTAGATGGACCTTTTTTGGAAAAGTAATGTCTCTGCTTTTGAATATGCTGTCTAGGTTGGTCATAACTTTCCTTCCAAGGAGTAAACATCTTTTAATTTCATGGCTGCAATCACCATCTGCAGTGATTTTGGACCCCCAAAATAAAGTCTGACAATGTTTCCACTGTTTTCTCATCTATTTCTCATGAAGTGATGGGACCAGATGCCATGATCTTCATTTTCTGAATGTTGAGCTTTAAGCCAACTTTTTCACTCTCCTCTTTCACTTTCATCAAGAGGCTTTTTAGCTCCTCTTTACTTTCTGCCATAAGGGTGGTGTCATCTGCATATCTGAGGCTATTGATATTTCTCCCAGCAATCTTGATTCCAGCTTGTGTTTCTTCCAGCCCAGCGTTTCACATGATGTACTCTGCATATAAGTTAAATAAGCAGGGTGACAATATATAGCCTTGACGGACTCCTTTTCCTATTTGGAACCAGTCTGTTGTTCCATGTCCAGTTCTAGCTGGCACATTAACTGAATGCTTGTATGTATATGTGTGTGTGTGTGTGTGTGTGTGTGTGTGTGCATATAGATGTACCCTGTGTGCCACTGAGGTACAGAATGGAGAGAGAGACGTAATTCTCATAGAACTCTCAGAATATAACCCTCATAGAACACAACCCTCATAGAACTCTCAGAAATAGCAAAAACAAATACTTTTTTAAAATATTTAATTAATTTATTTTAATTGGAGGATAATTCTTTACAAGGCCAAATTTGCCTGTTACTCCAGGTATTTCTTGACTTCCTACTTTTGCGTTCCAGTCCCCTGTAATGAAAAGGACTTCTTTTGTGAGTGTTAGTTCTGAAAGGTTTTGTTGGTCTGGTCAATCATCCAGAAAGATTATTAACAATTAAAAGAGAAACAGTATACCTTTAAAGAGAATTCTCTTAGCGATTGTCATAAAGCAGAGGTCTCCAGTGGACAAGTCATATCTGTATACACAAGGCTCTCCAAACAGCTTTCTGTATTATACTCTCATCCTAAAAATGAACAGAAATCTTAACATTAATATCACCAATAATAAAAATAATAATAACCCATTGTATAAGATGATCCATTGAGGTACAGAAAAAAAAATACTGCAGCTTCTAAGTATGTTTATTGTACATATTATGAAAAAGAATGCAGTTAACTTATAAGAAAAATCTAATAATAAATTAAGGTAACTCTCACTCAGTCCGTTTTAAGGTCCTTCAGTTCAGTCGCTCAGTCGTGTCCAACTCTTTGTGACACCATGGACTGCAACACACCAGGCTTCTCTGTCCATCAGCTACTCCCAAAGCTTGCTCAAACTCATGTCCATTGAGTTGGTGATGCCATGCAAACATCTCATCCTCTGTTGTCCCCTTCTTTTTGTCCCTTCAATCTTTCCAAGCATCAGGATCTTTTCTAAAGAGTCAGTTCCTTGCATCAGGTGGCCAAAGTATTGGAGCTTCAGCTTTAGCATCAGTCCTTTCAATGAATATTTAGGACTTATTTTCTTTAGGATTGACTGGTTTGATCTTGCAGTCCAAGGGACTCTCAAGAGTCCTTTGAAGAGGATAATAATTCTGTAAGGCAAAATACTTAACAGAGTCCTCTTCAACTCATTTATTTTACCTGCATTGTAGTATTTTCTAGTTGATGTAGGGCCAGTGATGAGAATTCACAGATTATGTTATCAGATTTCAACTAAAGTAACTCTTCTAAGGGCTTTCCAGTTTGCACTAGTGATAAAAAACCCGCCTGCCAATGTCGGAGATATGAGACACAGGTTCTATCCCTGGGTCAGGAAGAGCCTCTGGAGGAGGGCATGGCAACCCACTCAAGTATTCTTGCCTGGAGAATCCAATGGACAGAGAAGCCTGGCAAGCTACAGTCCATAGGGTCTCAAAGAGTCAGACATGACTGAAGCAACTTAGCAGCCCAATACTTCTAAATTAGCAAGCCATTCACAAAATTTCCAGTGAGGAAACAATGTTGACTAAAGATAATACCAGTAAAGCAAGCACAGATGATATAGGAAACATATAGAGCTACATGTCCACTCACAGAATAAACTCAGGAACTAAAAACAATGAAAATTTATTTGGATATTCCAATATTCTTTCAAAATGAGTTTAAAAAAATCAAGAAATACCGATTATCATCCACTGTCATGACAAAGAGCTTCAAATAGAAAACATGAATTGAGATATTAGCTAATGACCTTTAAAAATAATGTTTATTTCATTATTGTATTTTCTGCATATATTTTAAGGTATTCAGGGAGTATCACATAATGTAATTAACAAGGTACATATATAGAAGACTGGTTTCTGGTGTTTAAATATTTTAAGTGTAGAAATGAACAATCCACAAGATTTTGAAAGCAATGAATGAAGGAGTCAATATGTTCTTTGAGTAGTATTCCCTGTTAGTTCAATAGTAAAGAATCCACCTGCAATGCAGGAGACTCAGGAGATGCGGGTTTGATCCCTGGGCTGGGAAGATCCCCTTGAGGAGGAGATGGCAACTGATTCAAGTATTCTTACCTGGGAAATCCCATGGACAGAAGAGCCTGATGAGCTATAGTTCATAGGGTCACAAAGAGTCAGACACAAATGAGCGTCTAAACGCACACACACAAGGATTGTCAAAAGGGATTGTGATTGCTTATATCCCTTCATCATACCAGCTGAGAAAGGAGTTCACTTTATTTCTCTGTGTAACACATCCCTGAAAAAAAAACAAAAAACCACAATCTTCTCATCACACTATTGATCTCATTATTGAAATTAAATCTCTGAGCTGTAACAGGGCACAGAGGCAAGAGGAGAAATTTTAGCAATGTGATGATTTTATTAAATGTTTGAAAGTCTTAGTGCCAGAAATTACAAGTACAATCATTGGTCCCACTTTCACAGTCCATTAAGCAAACAAGCTGTTTCTGTTTGGACTATTTTATTTGATTCAGGTAACATAAAAGTCTTTCATAACAAGAAATCCATGAAGAAAAGTTGACTTATCAATATGTTTCCACTTAATCATGTAACATGCAAACAATATAGCTACATATTCAAGCTGTGGCATTTACACTGGCATACTAGCTATCATTAAGATTCATGAATCTTCCCATGGCCCTCAGTTGGTTCTGGGTGATCAGAGAGTGCAATCTTCACTAGAAATCTTAGTTAAAGGGTTATAGGGGTAAATCCAAAATAGAAACTGCAGTGTGAACTCCATTTACCTTCAAGGCTTGGATTCCTTCAGTGGTGTGTGTTCCCAGAATGTAAAAGGCTATAGGTAAATAGTAGCAGTACACTCAGTAAAACCAAAGATTAGACTTTCAGTGGCAGCTACTTATGCACACGTGTTAATGTTTAGGAATTAGATAACTACTGATGAATAAAATAACTATAAAATTTAAACAGAAAAAATGGAGACTATAGTAAGTTTTTTAAGGAAATACATATTCTTCATAACTTATGGGGGAAATTAATAAAATCTACAAAGCTGGAGCTAAAAATAAATAATGCCTGCTTTGTAGGTGGCATATTATGAGAATTTGTATTTGGCCTTTAAGATTTTTAGTGGATGAGCAGAGGACACGTAGCACTCAATGTGGAGAGGAATGTGGCAATGATGGGGATTGTTTGTTGTAGTAGGAGAGGTCTAGAAACTGGTTAATATTTATAAAAATTATAGCTGTAAGAATGTTGAGAAGCTACCTTCTTCGACCCACTCTAATTGTCTACCATCAGGGACACATGCAAATAGTTACGGAAAAAAAATGTTATAATAATCACAAGGATTCAGAATTTTACCTAACCATAGTATTTCTTAACTTGCTTCCAAGTTGGCTCAAGAAGTAGAGGTAAACAATTTCTCTAAGTTCTCAAGTTTTCTGAGAGGGTTCACCAATGAGTAATGAGGATGAGAAATGATCATTCAAGAAGAAATTTAACCATTGGCTCAAAACCTGGGATCTAGCATGATAAGGCCTTACTATTAACAAAATGAAAAAATATGGCTTGCTGGATTAAAACATTTTTATGAAACAAATGAGGTCATATGGGAGCAAAAAAGCAAGAGTAAAAAACCCATGACCTTCTGATTAGGGGAGAGCTTAAGACATTACTTTGCTGACTAAGGTCCGTCTAGTCAAGGCTATGGTTTTTCCAGTGGTCATGTATGGATGTGAGAGTTGGACTGTGAAGAAGGCTGAGCACCAAAGAATTGATGCTTTTGAACTATGGTGTTGGAGATGACTCTTGAGAGTCCCTTGGACTACAAGGAGATCCAACCAGTCCATTCTGAAGGAGATCAACCCTGGGATTTCTTTGGAAGGAATGATGCTAAAGCTGAAACTCCAGTACTTTGGCCACCTCATGCAAAGAGTTGACTCACTGGATAAGACTCTGATGCTGGGAGGGATTGGGGGCAGGAAGAGAAGGGGATGACTGAAGATGAGATGGCTGGATGGCATCATGGACTCGATGGACGTGAGTCTGAGTGAACTCCAGGAGATGGTAATGAACAGGGAGGCCTGGCGTGCTGCAATTCATGGGGTCACAAAGAGTCGGACACGACTGAGTGACTGAACTGAACTGAACTGGGAAGTAAGAGAGCTAGGTGGCCTAAGTCTCATCCAGAGGCTTAAAGAGGCTCCAGAGGGAAGACATCTTTGGCCACTTGTATTTATCTAAACAGAAACTTGCGTGCATCTTTGGACAGTTTTGTGACTCCTAAAATTTTGTGTGTACTGAAAATTTTGCATTATGTACAAATCAATTGTCATCAAATAGTGATCAATTTTATCTTTAATCTGTTTTGAACAATTTCATAGTGATAATTGACTGAGATTTTCTTTGACTTTAAAAATGAACTGTTTTCCTCTTTTTCTCTATTACTGTTTTCTACTCCTGCCAATAGAGCCTACTCTGAATGAAATACATTAAAAACAAAGCCCCTTGCTCTTGGTCTTCTTTACCTCATTCTGAGTCACTGATGAGTTCTCCTTTTGCCAGCTTTTAATCCCAGGTGTAACCCCAGATTTGGCTGTTCTCTTAAAACTAAGCTTTTCATTTTCTTGACATTTATGCCTCTTTTTGTTTGTTTTTTCTTCTGTCTTCTGTTCCCACCAGCATGGCAGATCTCTTGGAAGGTTTTTCATTTTCTTGGATTTTTTTCCTCTAGTACGTCTCTTGATTGTGCAAGTGATATTTCCATGTCCTGGGCTCATTTCATTTGGTCTCTCTTTTATACAATATAGTTCTAGTTGGAGAGGTCTCCTTACATTAAGATTTCATGAGCCAATTCTTCTTATATCTCAAATACTGACATTAAACTTTCCTCTAAGACATCACTGGAGCTTCATCTCTGAGCATACTCCAGAATTTATGTCTAAATACTTGCAGGGATTGGCAGACAATTCTTTTAATTGCACACAAGAATCTACCTCTAGTTTGCTGAAAATGAAACATCTCATGCAAGCAGTATTTATGGATACAGTAGTAGAGAACTCAACATCAGGAAGCAGACGGATAGAGGAAGGGGAAAAGGGGCATGAAATGTCTGTCTTTCATAGATGACCAAGACCAAAAAGAAAACAAAAAGGGCTGCTACCATTCTGACAGTCATTGTATAAAAGTACAAAAATAACCGATTGGGATACATCCCTTTCAAGCTCCTCCTAACTCTGAATGTTTTGTTTCTAAATTTGCCACCTCTGTTTGTCATCTTGAAATGGTAGCTAACCTTTGCCAAGGCTAGTAGTTTTACCTCCTCACAGAAAGCAGCTGACATATAATTTCTTGATATCAACAGTGATAAAAGGGAGAAAAAGGCAGCAACAGAAGTTTTAGTATAGAATAATAGTAACAGCTAAATAACAACAGGAGGCAGAGAGATGCGTTTTTGACTGCCGAAGGACTGCTCCTGATGATATGTAGAGCAGTTCCTGGAGTTGGTGGTAGTGAATAGACATCTCTGGGAATCAAAGCAGAATCTAATTATGAATGAAGCCCAGCAGAATTCCCCCTCATCACCTGGTACTCTTACTATTGTCCATGGATGCTTCTCACTATCTACTAGGCCTCTGGGGAATCGGCTGCATAACACTAGTTTTTGTGAGCTCCAAAAATCATAAGATATTTAGCATCTCTGCACTTATGTCTTCCTGCAACAATATGTTTCATCGTTTGGAGAAAGAAGGAGTAAATCTACTTGAAGCAAAAGTGGCGAAAGCTTTTAGCAATGGTTATGGTTGTATGTAAATACACGTTTGGCAGACTCCGTCGCTGAGAGGTCTGTCCGTGTGCGTGTGTGGTGGTAATGGTTTTCCTCTGCTCTCCTCCTGACGCCCGCTTTTCTCCTCTTGCTCCTGTTGGCATTGCTCCTCCCTTTCCAGCCACTTTCCTTCCTCTCTCTGAAGGACCGAAGAGACACTGAGGCTGACCACTCTGATCCTCGAGAGAAGAAGCTTCTCTTCAGATGCAGGTACAGATACAGATTAAAGAACAAAAGGACATGCTCCCCAATCATTTGCCATTATCTCTGTGGCTGTATTTCAAATGTGATCTTGTAAACAGAAGCCCAAAAGAGGCAAGGTGCCAGTGTGAAGCAGCGAATACCAAACCTGGCCAAACTCAAAAGGATTTCAATTTAGACTATTGAGAAGACATCAGAAACTGAGGTTTCTGCTTATTCTCAGCCTTTCACTGCCCGTAGTCAGGGTGAGGTAGTCCACACAATAAAAACCCAGGGCAGCAAGGTTGTTGAAGCAAATCTCCAAGTCCAAGTATGTGCTCTGGAATCAAATGAAAGCACCTTCTGCTTGGAGCCTGCTGAAGTGCCTGGTCATCAGAGGTTTAAATGAATAAGCTACTAACCTGTGAGGTTTCTGATGTTGTGGGTTGACAGGCAGGTCACTGGTGCTGTCATTCTAATAGCAGTGGTGATGATGGTGGGGGTGTTGCCTCTGCGTGTGTGTGTGTATGTGTGTGTGTGTGTGAATATTTATTGCAAACTTATTCTTCACCCAGGAAGTTCTTGGCAGGAATTTAAAATGCAAGGGTTATAAACTAACACATGTGCTTTGAGCGGCACCAGGTTTACAGTCAAGAGAGGGCAGTACATGGCACTATTAAGGATAACAAGAAGAAGAATTCTCTGATGGGAACTCTAATAAATGTAGTAGCATGCTGTAATAAAGAGCACTGGAAAATGGATGAGGTATAACAAAATTATTCATAAAGAGAAATGGAAAAGGATGTCATGCTGAGTGGATACATGCAGTTATATAGACACTAACAAGGTTATCACGAGAAGCTGAGTGCTAGGACGTTCACATATGTTTTCTAACTAGCTCAAAGAGAGTCTGTTTTTATCTTAAAGAACAGGAGAGCCTGGAGTTAGAGGTGTGCTAAATCTTGCTACTGATTTTTAATAATTCAGAGCCAAATAGCAATAATGGTTCATGTAGGTCAGTTTAATGAACAAAGCAACCTCACTTCAGGTTGTTTGATGGAAGGTTCTCTGCCGAGTTGCTAACTGGTATACTTTAAAGCTATCTCCAGGGTTCTTTTTGATATGATATTATCCTCCTCACATACTGCGCTTTCTATACACCAAGATATAATGTGATGCCACGAGCTGGAATGAAAACACTAAAAGAATTTTCAAATGAGCCCATGAGCTCTTGCTCTGAAGGGGCAGTAATACTAGAAAAACAGAGGCAGATGCCCTGTTCACGCACCGTTCAATAAAGTTTTCTGGGAATTGCAGTAATTCAGAGTTGGCTAGGAAGTCTTCCCTGGGGAAGGAAATGGCAATCTCCTCCAGGATTCTAGCCTGGAGAATCCCATGCACAGAGGCACCTGGTGGGCTACAATCCATGGGGTCGCAAAGAGTCAGACATGACTGAGTGCCTAACACACACACACACACACAGAGGAAGTCTTCTGTCGGTCCTTGGAACTAAGGAGAGCTTATTCACAATATGTTTATTATCTGAGGCTAATCAGCATAATATTACAACAGATTTGACTGGTGTTAAATGGATTAATTGAAACCAATTCACACAATATATTGATAAGGAATCATTTTATTATCATGCAGGATATGCAGGATCCTCTATTTCTGTGAATTTCCTTTAATAATAAATTAAATAGTGCAGTTACATGTGTGTCTTAAGTTTAACCCATGAAAAGAAGATTAATTATATACGTAAGGCATTCAAGACTTTTTCTAGAACAAAATTATATCAAGACATGGCTAGGAGTACTGGGGGCTTGAAAGTCAATAAAAGTAATTGAAAATATTTTCTTACTGAAGTGGGCCTTGTGGATGTTTCCCATTCCATATGAGAGGAGACCAGAAAGCCCACTAACACTGGAATGCCTTGCAGGATTTGGCACTTTGGGCCATACAATCTTCTTGACTAACCTGAGCTTTATAGAATGGAGACTTGCTTCAGTTCCTTTTCATTTTAGAGGCCTCTCATGATATCTGCTTTTCTGTTTAGCAGCACTCATGTAAAGAGTAAGCAGCACATGTTTTTCAGCATATTCATTTTTGGAATATTTCTTCTACTGCTTTCTCTGCTCTCCTCTGGCACTTCAAAATGTACACTTACACATTTTGGAAACACTTAGGAAGCAAAGGCTCAGGCATGATGAGTGGACCCCCTCTGACCCCCCGTCCTTGAGGATTTTGTACTGAGAGGGCTCCTTTGACAACCAGCTTCACCTAGGTGTCACACCTCGCCACACATTATTCAGTTATGCTCAGCCTCTCTTGCCAGAGGTTCGTGGTGTCTTTGAGGTATGTTCCATCCCTCTCAAGCGCCACTTGCCCTGGATTTATTTAGTGGGGCTACAGGCCTGGAACAGAGGCTGGGTTCTTACTCCCAAGTTATAAATACTGTCATTGTGCATACCCTGGTTTTCTAAGGCAAGTCACCTGTCCAGGAGGCTGGGTTTCTCAGAGAGTTTTTACTGAAGGTTTGCTGGAGCTAAAGCATTTATGAATCAAAAGCTTGAGGGCCGGGGGTTGGGTGTGGGGTTCAAATTGAGAAACTGAGTACCTGTTTCTTAACTCAGAAAAACACAACTCTTTACTCTGCTCTCCAGGAAAAGACCTGCACACTGGGTAGAGGAGGGTCAACCTTTTGATGAAAGTAAAAAAGTGTAACATTTCTTCCCCAGTCACATGAATTAAAACAATATTGTACTGTTGTTAAACTTATAGTTGGCAAGGAAATTCACTTATTTCGCCTAATTTGAGCCTCTGCAGGCTATGTATTGTCAATTCCACTTCATAGGTGAGAAAAGCAAGTCTTATAAACAATCAGTTTGCCATCCAAATGCTAAGTGGAAGAATTGGTATGGGAATTGAGACCTTCTCTTTCTAAGTCCACTAATTTTTTTTTTTTTACTTCCAAAAACATCTATAGGTCCTGTGTCCGATATTAGCAACATTGCTTAACTCTTTTTATAGCTGCTTTGCAAAACAGGAAGCAGAGATCTCAGGGAGGAAGACACAAGCAGGTGACCTTAGAGGAAGTTGTGTAGATTTGTGCTGTGACATCATGCCTGGGTCAATTTTCAGACCCAGGGAAGCCAGTACACTAGGGACTCAGGGAAGAAGCAGATAGTGGATGTTCCTGATAGAGGAGAGAAAGAGAGCTTGGATAAACTCTCAAGACCAACTTCTCCTTCTCAAGTTTGCCTTAGGGAGCAATACAATCAGAGCCGATGAACGCAGGCCTTAATGCTTTACAGCAAAAGTGAATGACACTGATTGAGAGGAGACTAATGCAAGCTAAGCTTTCATTTCCAAGGATAAATCACAATTCTACTTAAGTTTCCTAATTCCCTAGCTCCCTGGGTCATACAGGTCAATAGTTAGTATGGTAGAATCCCTGGAACAAGTTCTCCTAAAGAGACTGCGTTAAAGAAATGAGCGCTACAGAAAAAGAAAAAATGATAAACACCAGAAAATGCTTCAGAGACACTGTATCATTGTTACTGGGAGGAAGTGTCACACGTAACTTCAGACTAACTGTTTATATGGTGGAAAATCAATTTTGAAAAATGTAAGCAGTGGCCGCTGTGGGGCCCTAGCTAGGGTTTGAAATAAAACTCCTTTAAGTAGGACATAATTATTTTCTTTGGTTTCTAAAATATTGGCTATCATAAGCCATAAAAAATATTTATTTAATGCAACTGGCCCTAACCTATTTATCAAATGTAACCATAGCCCCAGGCACAAAATCCCAGTGCTAGCTCACAGGCACATGGGCAATGCTGTTACAGATGGAGGGCATGTCTTGCTGACACACACTAGAGAGGGGTCACAGTGAGAAGCATGCAGAAGACATGTACCATCTTATTCTCTATGCTGAGCCCCCACCAACCTTACCAGCTACATTTTATTTATGAAACAGATTTATGGTTCTAAAAAACAGAACAAACTCATCAAATGAATTTATTTTAAATCCTGAAGCCAAATTAGCAGTTTTCTTTGCATCTGTGACTTTTTACAATAAATCTGGATATGGTTTTGTTCCCACTTTCAGTCTGGAAAAAGATCGATCTGACAAAGTATTTGGTCTACCCACCTTCCTCTGTGAACCAACCTCACTCAAGTAGGCTTCTCCAAAATCTACAGCTCAGTATGTATTTTCAGGGCCTGAGAAGTGAGGTTGCTAACTCTGTTGTTCTTTATATCCTTGGCCTGTGAAGAAGTGTCACATTCTAAAGAATTTTATGCTCTTTGAACTTATTTTTATATAGTGAGAGATAAACAGAGTCGGTGCTCAATAAAGCTTTCGGTTGTAAATGACTAACTAGGTTTTGCTATCTAGATTGTTGTTCAGTGACTCAGTCATGGCTGACTCTTTGTGACCCCATTAACTGCAGCACACCAGGCTTCCTTGTCCTTCACTATCTCCTGAAGTTTGCTCAAACTCATATCCGTTGAGTCGGTGATGCCATCCAATCATCTCATCCTCTCTCATCTTGCTCTCAGTCTTTCCCAGCATCAAGGTCTTTTCCATGGAGTTGGCTCTTTGTATTGGCCAAAGTATTGGAGCTTCAGCTTCATCATCAATACTTCCTGTGAATATTCAGGGTTGATTTCCTTTAGAATTGAATGGTTTGTTCTCCTTGCTGTCCAAGAACTAGTTGATGTAGCTAACAAAGAAGTAATTGAATGTGACTTGAAGCTTAAAAGGAGCCTGGAGTTTGTAGCCTTCTTTGTTATGAAATACAAGGCATACACAAAACCCCACAAATCAAAAATGTGCAGTCAATGATTTCTTGTAAGGCAATACCTCTGTGACTACCACCTACGCCTAAAAACATAAAGCCTGTTGAAGTGTTTCTTACAACATTCATGAATTAATTTAGAAATTTTTCATGTCCCTACTGTGCCCAGCACTATCTTAGGAATTAGAGTCACTATCTTAGAGTCAATGGGAAAGATAAACCATATGTAAATAAATATATAACATGTTAAGCAGATATATGATAGGCAGAGAAATAGAGGGGTTTAGGGAGACACCACGTGAAGGCGCAGAGGGTTATTTTACATGTAGAATTACAAGGAGAGCCTTTGAAGGACAGGGATCATGGTTCATTTTAGTCTGTGTTCCTGGGTGACTCACCCATATATTAATTAATAAATGTCTATCAGGTAAACTGGATAATGATGGAATCAAGTATTCACGAGAGGATAAAGCAATCACAAAAACAAACAGAAGACAGGAAAAAAAACTAAAAAAAAAAAAGACCAATCACAAATTAGTTGGCTATGGAACAAGTCTAGGCAAAGGGCATTTTGTTTGGGGGAAAAAAAAAAAAAAGGTTCAGACAATATGTAGCATTAGGACAGGAAATCTGATTCATTCTCAGGCACTTCCTTTCGAACTATTGCACTAAGCTAAGATTTTACAAGTTCAAGAGAGCTCCAAATGCAGACTTGCTCAGTTGCGTCTTTGCAACCCCATGGACTGTAGCCTGCCAGGCTCCTCTGTCCATGGACTTCTCCAGGCAAGAATACTGGATTGGGTTGCCATTCCCCTCTTCAGGGGATCTTCCCAACCCAGGGATTGAACCCAGGGTCTCCTGCATTGCAGGCAGATTCTTTACCATCTGAGCCACAAGGGAAACCTAAATACAAACACCAGACTACAAAATTTGAGCCAGTGTTCACATATCTGTGGCTGGGCTTCACTTTCCTAAATGTTTCCAAAATATCAGTGATTGTGTATTTTTAAATGCCAGTGGAAGATAAAGAAAGTAGTAGGCACAAAGTATTACAAAAAATAAAAATCTCAAGTATTTAGTTAAATACTCTTCAATTTTAATATTGACATTGCGAAACAACCCACCAAAGATCATTTTAGACCTCTGAAGATAAGATGAACTAACTAGAGAGGGAGAGAGAGAGAGAGACTCTTCCTTTGATACTGAGACCCAGGTCAATCAAGAATGTTATTTGGGCAAAGCTGCAGAACTCAGACATAGAACTGGCTCAGAGTTTTAAATAAAATGGAATCTAAGTGGAAAATTTCAAAGGCCAATTTTAATAGAAAAAGAAATATTTGCGAGTTTTTTTGTTTTTGCTTAGAATATTTAAGGATGTAGCCTGTAAGTGCACTGTAAAGGAAAGAGAAAAAGAGGAGAGACTTTTTTGGGGGTAGAGAGGGCAAAGAAAGGGGAGGAGAAGAGAGGAAAGAAGCAAGGGGAAGAAAGAGGGAGGGACCCTTGATATCAACAACTTGAGGAAAGTTAGAAATTTGCAAAACAGAATTGAAATGTCTGAGGAATTGTTACATGGCTCCTTTATTAGAAAATTATCTTCATGTTAAGCTGCCTCTGTATTTTGCTTCTTTTTTATACCCATTGTAAGTTGATACAGTATTCCAAGCAGTGTGCTCTCCATGTAGTAGTCCTTCAATAAATGCAAATGACGACATTGATTTTACTAAATCTATCTCCCACTTCCTTTTTAATGACTCCTAATAATCTTCATAATTAAGTTAAATCAATAGTAGCACAAGTGGAGAAGGGGGCATTAAAAACAGTTCATGTAATCAATCATTCCATCAACCAATAAATCTTAATTGCACTTCAGGCATTGTGCTGGGGCTTTAACTATCAACAAGGTATATATGGTCCTTGATCTAAGGATTATAAAAACTAGCTAGAGTGATATTTGACAACAATCTTTATTATTGCCTTGGTCATCATCTTTTTCTTTGTTATCATTATCGCTAACACATTTCGAGAATTTCTTCAGTTCCAGGTAGTCTTTTAGCATTTACATATATTACCTCATTGGGGCTCAGTTGGTAAAGAATATGCCTGCAATGCATGAGACCTTGGTGATTCCCTCTTCCTGGGTCAGGAAGATCCCTCGGAGAAGGTATAGGCCCACCCGAGTATTCTTTGGCTTCCCTTGTGGTTCAGCTGGTAAAGAATACACCTGCAATGTGGGAGACCTGGGTTCGATCCCTGGGTTGGGAAAATTCCCTGGAGAAGGGAAAGGCTACCCACTCTGGTATTCTGGCCTGGAGAATGCCATGGACTGTATAGTCCACAGGGTTGCAAAGAATCGGACATGACAGAGTGACTTTCACTTTCACTTTTCACCTCACTTAATCTTCACAGCAACATTTTGAGTAGACAATATTAGCCTTATTTTTCTAATGAAGAAACTAAAGTTCCAAAAATTAGGAATTATAGAGTGCATTTCAATATACTGTTAAAGTTGTTATGAACCATAATGTGATGGTTTAAATTGTGACTGAAAACAGCTATTAAAATTCAGAAAGAGAATCAAGATTCTCTTCCTCCATATACCCTCCCTCTGCTTAAAGAAAAATACATCTGAAAGTCTTCAAGTAGCTTTATTTTTAAGGTTATCTTTTACTTTCTTAACTTTTCAAAGAGGGAATTGCTGGTGATAATGGTTACAGTGTTTTATATACTTGATGCTTTGGAAGTTGTTAAGATAGGGAAGGTAATACAGATGATGTGATGTGATCCAGAGCCTTCTAAAATGAGGGGAAAGGGCACACCGATTGAGATGTAAGCCAAGGCACTCTCCTTGGGAATTTAGAGCCCTGTGTTTCATTTTCTGACCTCACTGCAGAGACTTCCACATCATCCAGGCCTGCCATTGGATAATAACTGTGTCCAGCAACCCCTGGGACCCAACCAATTTATCATCTACTCTGCTAGAGAGATTTTTGGTTCCTTGCATCCCATCTTGTGCTGTGGGGTCTAGCGAAGCCAAAGGGTTGCTAATTGCCATGTTAAATTCTCCTGGCCTCAGCTATTCTCTCCCCGGTGTCTCTCAATCTCCCAGTCCAATTGGGGACATTCATAGGAATTTATCTGCCTGCCAGGAGCTCAAAAAGCATTTACTGCTAGTTTGTCTGTATCAGCAAAGGAGAACAGTGGTTTTAGTCAGGGTGACTGTGCTCTGCATTTTATGATGCTATTTCATAATAGGAAGTTGCAATCGTCTGCCTACTATAAGATAAAAGGGAAAAGAATTCACAAGTTATGTTTGGGGAAACATTTTCTTGAATTTAAGGTTATCTATCAAGATAACAGTTATTACTAATGTCCTTATCTGATGTCTAAATAAAGTCCATTAACTGACTACATTCCCAGGTCCAGTTGTAATAACTATATTATACATGTCAATACCCTGTTGAAAATAATAATTCCAGCATTGATTTCTACTTCTTTTTGCTTAAAGACCCTTTGGCATCTCCACCAAATTTCTGGATTAAAAAAACCTGCGACATTGGGTAAAGGATTTTGAAAGTTTTAATGGACTGTCACTTAGCACCACCCACCGCCCCCATCCAGGTCCCTGCTGGCAGGGGATTGGAAATATGTCATTTTTAAAGAGGGAAGACATTGCATTTGCTCACTTTTGTAACACTGTGTCCTGGGGATGAGCTGGGAGAAGAGGCGTAGGGTAGAGGCCAAGCCGTGCATTGCCATGTGGGCATCCGCGGGGCCGGTCCCTCAGAGACGCCCACGGGATACGAGAGCTCTGTCCTCCCCCACAAGCTCCACCCAACACCTTGGTTTAATAAACACTACAAAGAGTCAAAAAAAAAAAAAAAAAAAAAACAAGAGTCCCTAGGTGATCCTTCTTATGCAATATTTTAGACAATTTAATTCTGTCCCACAAAATATAGAATCTGTGACTCAGGGTGATTTTTTTTTTCTCCTTCCACTTTCAAGTTTAAAAATATTTTAGGCAGCATGAAATGCATTTGCATCATTTTCACATGCATCATGATAAACAAGGGCATGCCTACGGCATCATAGTTACCATGCCACCCTCTCCGATCTGACCTACACATTTTTAAGCTGACCTCAGAACACAGAAAAAACCTTCCTGCAGCTGACTCAATGTGAAGGATTATCACTTCTTTTAGTGAGGATGTGTCTGATATATATTTGATGGGAAATGGGCTTTTTTTCAGAAACTGGAAAGAACAGTGTTAAGTGCATTACCAACCAAACGCAAATGAACAAAGTGAACGTCCACCTCCCTGTGCAACAGTGGCAGAGGTGGTTTGCTGGTGTCGGGAATATTTGAATATGTTACTGACTTACATGGCACACAATGTGATTGATGCAGGTACCACATTACAAACCACAGTGGTCTGTTCCATTGGAACATGGGTTTGAAAGACTGTTGTTCTTGGTGAGATGTTTTTAACTCCTTTCTGCTTGTACACTTCTTTTTCTTTCCAAAGCAGATGATAGGGACTAATGTCGCAGCCCCCTGAACAACAGGATTGAAAAATTTGGACTTTATTCCTGGCCCAGTCGTACAATGTTCTCCTCCCTAGACCATGTTGATTTTTGTCTGTTCATTTGTTTGTTTTTCTCTTTCAGGTAAGACTTAAGCCCATGTTATCTTTTAGAGGTCACAATGTGGTGGAAAGAACACCAGCTTTGGAGTCAGCAAAACCTGAGTGGTGGTCTTGATTCTGCCACGAACACAGTGTGAGACTTTAGGCAAATTATTTATTCTTTTGGAGATTCAGAGTCTTATCTGAAAAATGGAAATCAGATCGCCCACCTTGCAGAACTGTTTGTGAGAATTTAATTAAACTTCATAAATATAGTGACCAGCACAGTATAAGTTACATTGTAGGGACCCAATTATAATAATAATGGAACATAAACAGATAAGTAAAAACACAGGGTATTGTGATCTGGTGTCTTTGTTTTTCTTTTTTCTTTTTCAATGGATGCAGTGTCACTTCTGAAGAAATATTAGTTGTCTAGTGAAAGAAGAATTTGTTTTTAGACACTTTCTCCCTTTACTAAATGGCAATGAAGTTTCTATTATTTCTCTGCTTCTTTGATGCAAACATTGAGTGGAATAGTGAGGACATTAAATTATTAAGTGAGTCTAGTTGGTAAGCCTAAAAATAATTGCTTTATAGCATGTTTAGGAAATGTAGTGATCTGATCTTAATTTTCTTATTTAAAGGATATTCTGAACACCCATCCTCTGTTTGAGCTGTTTCTTTGCATTTTCAGCTTTTGTATGTCCCTAAAGGTATTTTTCTGTGATGCACATGTGAGAGGATATGAGCCTGAGTTGCCTGAACTCAAGAAGGGATCCTTCTTTCCATATGACTAAGTCATTTCTGATTTGCATCAATCACTCATGACGTGGAGGCTCACAAATGCTGACCTAGTCAGCCTCCCAGAAGAGGACAACTTCCAATTTACCTCCAAAAATTTGTTTTGAAGATTGATGTGAGACAGGCCTTGAATCCTAAATTTTCTGTTTTAAAAGTTGTGGTATCATTTTACAAGTTAACAACCAATGTTCGATATTAAAACAGATGGCAATATGATCTGAATTTACTCAGAATTTTTAGTCCTAGATTTTTTTTTTTAAACTGGCTGTGACTTCCTCCAGTGTCTTAACTTCTCTATTCTCTGATCTTTCATCTATAAAAAAGATATTTCAAGTAGGTGATGCCAGATTTTTCTTCAATAGTAAGTTATAACAATAAGCATAAAAAGGAAAAAGAGCAGCTCCCAAGATTAATCAGTTTTACAATTATTGGTGAGACCCTGAAGTTTGCCTAAATTCAAAGAACTAGTTATGTGACCTTGGAAACTTTAATTTCTTCACCTGTGAAATGGGAACACAAGTAATATGAACCTCAGAGGGAAGTTGTGAAGGTTAACTGAATAATACATGTAAGATGTTTGCCACAGCTTAACCATAAATGTCAGCCACTTGTAGCGGTGATGACAGCAGTGGGGACCAGGAACTAGCTCTTTATTTCAATCCTCACAGCCTGAAACTTTTAAGTATTAATATCCATATTTTATAGACGTAACTCAAGTTCAGAAAGGTTAAGCAATTTTTAAAATGTCATGTGGTTAGGAAGTGACAGTCAGATTTTGAAACCAGGTCTGTTTAATTTTAACCAGTAGGAAGGATATTTTCTAGCTCTATGATTCTGTGAAAATTCTATTATGATTAGAATTACAAAATGGTTATGAGTTAGTTATTCTGTATTTTTGCTCCCAAAGCACTTTATACACACATATATAAAACTAGCAACACATTCATCATTTCTTGTAACTTTTTTTTTAAACTGGTCTGACCAACAACAGACAGTAAGATTTGAGGACAAGAGTCTTGGTTTATGAGGCCAAGAGAAGATCTTGGCACACAGTAGGCATATAAGAATTGTCTTTTGAACAAAATATATTTTAAGAAAATATAGCATCTAGGGTGAAGCAAAGAAGAACAAGACAAACAATTTTGTTGGGTTAATTTGGCTTCAGGGAAAAAAACAGAAAAGTAGAGACTACAGAAATAGGATTTTATTGGGCAGAAGGGTAACAGACATTTAAGGTCAGCTACTGTTTAGCCTTGAGGCGGGGAATGGGATTCATTTCAGGAACTTTCTCCTAAAACAATTGCTCTGAACTAAGATTTGACTGGTTCCTGCAATGAATATAATTAAAGTAGTTTTAAACTTAGAGACCTGACTATTAAATTTGGACCAAACAGAGGTAGTACACTTTCAAAGACATTCTAGGAGAAATTCACTACGGTTGATGTTTTGTATTAAAATTTATATCATCCATCATCCTAATAGATTATACATATGATTTGTCCATCACATTATAAGAACAAAATGCTATCTTGTCTCCTTGATACAGTGTCTTAAAGGAAAAAAAAAAAAAGGAAAGAAACACCACACTGTTCCTTTTTTTTTTTTCTTTGAAGTTGTTCATAGCACACAAGGTCTGGCATCGGGAGTAATTAGAGTAAACCATGCAGAAATCCCAAAGGAAGCAGGCAGGTAGGGTAATGTTTTGCTGCATTAAAAACTTAAAAAGAAAGCTTGGTGTTTTAGAGGACAAGAAGGTGAACAAACCCTTCTGAGGACGATTAAATGAGTGAATCTGTCTTGCCTGTCTAAATGAGACTCCCTGGCCATACTCTGAGATGTAATGATAATTATGGGAAAAGCTTAAGAGGAAATTTTTAATAATTAACAATGCTACACTACACAATAGGCAGACAAACGTTTTTGAAGATTACGACCAACAGTAACCGTACACTAGGATCACCTGAGATGCTGGTCGCCACCCCAGGTCTAAGAAAGCTGAATCTACTATCCCTAGGATACATCCCCAGGATGTATTCAGTCCTCGCCCCCAACAGGTCCCTTGGGAGACTGTAAAGTTCTACTGACAGGTGAAGACCTAGATAGGGCCCTTACAGAGGGAGCCTTCTTTTTCCTCAAACAGTGTCTAATTTTTTTCAGTTAGTTTGGTTTGTGTCAAATATATCCCATGCGTATTGCCTTCATATCTCCTTTCCTTATGAAGGCAGAAGGAAGCAAAGTATTTAAAAGCAAAAATAGTGTGAAAATAGGGTTTCTGGATTTAGCAAGTAAAAAGTCCCACGTTACATGAAACATACTTATACTAAACAATTATTCATTATTTACCTCCAATTCCAGTGTAAATGAATGGCCTATATTTTATCTGTCTACTCTATGCAAAAAGGCGTATGTCACAGCCTGGAGGCAGCCAGCACACTATTTGCAAATGACCTTGCCTGTGAACTGATGCAGAGAAAATTGCATTTGTCATCTAAAATAATTAATCTAAATCTTAAAATGTTTCCTTTATTTAGGAAACAAGAGTTCAAAAGTAGTTTTCATAATGTAACAGCCTCTGTTATAGACTTTGATTTTACTGTGTTCCTTAATTCTACCTAATTCAATGCTTTATGGTTGTGGTGGTGGTTTTTTTAAAGAACTAGGTTTTTAGTCAGTGAAAATAACGTGAAAGAAATGTATCTGTCCTCCAAACTCAGAGTTGTACTTGATTTTTCACCTAGAGAAGTGAAGTGGCTCTTTAAATAATTTCCAGCACTAAAATGGACCTAGCTACCAAGAGCTTCAGGAAATCTACATAGAGTAGGTGATGATAAGCATCTCTCATACACTGAGGTCTGTCTTAGCGTCCTGAACAGGGCAACAGGTGTGGCCACAATATGAACAGATGCTTCCACATGTGGGAGCTGGGGTTTGAGTCGGCCTCTGCCTTTTCCTTTATGTCATTCACTGTGGTGATGTGTGTTTCAAGCTGTTGAACTCCTTTGCTTCACTTTATGCCTCTATTTGGTAGAGCTGTGGGCTGTGGTGTGCTATTTCTTTCTTGCATATTTTTATAGGATTGTTAAGAACTTTTTTTCTTTTTTTAATTTTAGTCTTGCTGTTTTGAGACTTCTGAATCAGGCTTTCTGGTCACTGGTTTAGGGTATGATTTTATAGCAGAGGGAGAGAAAAAGAGAAACAGTAGAGGCATTATTCTTAAGAGGGAAAAAGCCCCAGCCAAAGGCAGATGACCTTGCCCTTGTTCTGCCTTGACACGGGAAGTTGAACTGCCCCAGGAAGTCATTAACAGACTAGTAGGGACTGTTTTGTCAGGTCTTATTGTTTAATTAGATCACAACTTGGTCCCAATTCTAAAATCCTTTTGGCACATGCCATAATTCTCAGTACTTAGTATCAAATACTTCTAAGCAACTGCCTATATAAGGCAAAAAGCAAGTAAATTTAGCATTTGAACTAATTTAATTAAAAACATAACGGACTCTGAGAGTAAGAAGTTTCTAATGGTCAGTCATTCAAACTTTTGTGGAAGTGATTGCTCCCTGTGGCTGCAAAATGCTCAATTTGACTACAGGCTTCCTTTGAATCACATTAAGTGTTTTGCACCATGTCTGGAGAATAAGTTTTCATCTTCTCAACAGCATATCCTAGTTTGAAGATGCTTCCTCTGTGTTCATGGACTGTGATGTGAATACCTTTAGACACAAAGCTGAATCAAAGTTCTAGACCTGGAGAATGAGAGTTGTTGAAGACTACATATTTGGCTCTGAGAGTCTAAGCCATCAGAGCTGAGCTTTCTGGGGATGCATCATCACAATTAACGCCATACAAAAATTAAAAGAGGAAAGATCTACAAAGATCTGAGAAATCTCAGTTTAAAATAAAAATTTCCTGGTCACTCAGTTTAAGGTTCAAGGGCTATGTATTTCAGGTAAAAAAAATGCCTAAATGCTGGGAGTTATCAACCTTTCCAAGGAGAAGATGCCAGAGACCAATGAATTTGATTCTTGAGATATTTCCCCTAGAGAATCAGCCTGCAGTTCATTTTTATTAATTCCATTCTTCTGCCTCTGGTGATATTTCTATAGATATCTTCCCTTTTCTTTTTTAAAAAAATGTGTCAAAGTCCATCAGTTATTTCTGTTGTTTATATCTTCCTCCATTATCTCCATTTAACAAAGCTCATCCTGTTGGATTGTGTTAATATTTCCCTTTACATGTCTCTCCATTTCCTGTATCTGTACAGTGATGATTTTGTTTTTCCAAATTTTGTTTTCAATGTTTTTCCAAAATGTACTGAGTCTTTTACAAATTGTATTAAAAGGATGGTATAGAAAAACCTAGGAGACATGCTACCTCAGATTGCTGAGGTTGACAATCTTGGCAGAGAAGGTATCTTATGTGTGAAACTCAAGAAGAGTATGAAAAAGGAGAATAACTAATGAAACTGCAAGTGTGATTTCAGTGTGAAAAGACAATAAATTGTGAAGGTTGAGCAATAGATGATATGGAAAAGCAAGAATAGAATTGTAAAGAATATTGCACACCACAATAAGGGTTGATTTTCATCATGGTGGGAAAAGGGCATAGTAAAGGATCTTAAAGAGAATAATTTCTGCTTTCGAAAGATCACTCTGGAAAAATGTGGAGAATGGATATGAGTAAAAAAAAATATGGAGTAAAGAGTGGTGAAAGTGAAAGTGAAGTTGCTCAGTCATGTCCAACTCTTTGCAACCCCGTGGTCTATAGCCTACTAGGCTCCTCACTCCATGGGATTCTCCAGGCAAGAATACTGGAATGGGTTGCCATTTCCTTCTCCAGGGGAGCTTCCCAACCCAGGGATCGAACCCAGGTCTCCCACATTGCAGGCAGACGCTTTAACCTCTGAGCCACCAGGGAAGCCCTGATAGAGTGGTAGAGGCTATTTTAGTAAATTAAGCAAGAAACAGTATCAGAAACTCAGATAGTAATCATGCAAAAAGCTAGGCAGACTCCATGATAAACAGTTAAAAGATGAAAGTGTGAGTGAGTGACAAGACAGTGAAGGGTGACTGTTTCCAGTCTTGGTAAAAAGAGGAATTATAGAGATGATTCATTCATTTATTGAGAAAGCAAAAACAAAGATGAAACCTCCAGTCTGGACAGGTATCAGATCCATTTTGGACATGTTGATCTTGCAACCATGATGGTGTGATTACAGCTAGAGTCAGACATCCTGTAATGTGAAGTCAAGTGGGTTTTAGGAAGCATCACTATGAACAAAGCTAGTGGAGGTGATGGAATTCCAGTTGAGTGATTTCAAATTCTAAAAGATGATGCTGTGAAAGTGCTGCACTCAATATGCCAGCAATATGCAGGCTACACTCAATATGCCAGAAAACTCAGCAGGGGCCACAGGACTGGAAAAGGTCAGTTTTCATTCCAATCTCAAAGAAAGGCAACACCAAAGAACATTCAAACTATGACACAATTAAACTCATCTCACATGCTAGCAAAGTAATGCTCAAAATTATCCAAACTAGGCTTCAACACTATGTGAACTGAGAACTTAACAGATGTTCAAGCTGAATCTAGAAAAGGCAGAAGAACCAGAGATCAAATTGCCAACATCTGTTGGATCATAGAAAAAACAAAATTTCCAGAAAAACACCTACTTCTGCTCTATTGACTATGCCAAAGCCTTTGACTGTGTGGATCACAACAAACTGTGGAAAATTATGGAAGAGATGGGAATACCAGACCATCTGACCTGCCTCCTGAGAAATCTATATGCAGGTAGAGCAGCAACAGTTAGAACCTGACATGGAACAACAGACTGGTTCCAAATTGGGAAAGGATTCAAGGCTGTATATTGTCACCCTGCTTATTTAACTTCTTTGCAGAGAATAGCATGTGAAATGCTGAGCTGGATGAAACACAAGCTGAAATCAAGATTGCTGGGAGAAATAACAATAACCTCAGATATGCAGATGACACCATCCTTATGGCAGAAAGTGAAGAACTAAAGAGCCTCTTGATGAAAGTGAAAGAGGAGAGTGAAAAAGCTGGCTTAAACCTCAACATTCAGAAAACTGAGATCATAGCATCCGGTCCCATCACTTCATGGCAAATAGATGGGCAAATAATGGAAACAGTGAGATACTTTATTTTCTTGGGCTCCAAAATCACTGCAGATGGTGACTGTAGCCATAAAATTAAAAGACTCTTGCTCCCTGGCAGAAAAGCTATGACCAACCTAGACAGCGTATTACAAAGCAGAGATGTTACTTTACCACAAAGGTCCATCTAGTCAAAGCTATGGTTTTTCCAGTAGTCATGTATGGATGTGAGAGGTGAACCATAAAGAAAGCTGAGTGCTGAAGAACTTATGCTTTTGAATTGTGGTGTTGGAGAAGACTCTTGTGAGTCCCTTCGAGTGCAAGATTAAACCAGTCAGTACTAAAGTTAATCAGTCCTGAAAATTCATTGGAAGGACTGATGCTAAAGCTGAAGTTCCAATACTTTGGCCACCTGATGCAAAGAACTTACTCACTGGAAAAGACCCTAATGCTGGGAAAGTTTGAAGACAGGAGGAGAAGGGGATGACAGAGGTTGAAATGGTTGGATGGCCTCACCAACTTGATGTACATGAGTTTGAGCAAGCTCCGGGAGTTGGTGATGGACAGGGAAACCTGGTGTGCTTCAGTCCATGGTGTCACAAAGAGTCACATGATTGAGTGACTGAACTGAACTGAACGGCTCAGTACTATCAGTTAGAGAAGTGGGCCCTGAAAAGTTCTTTGCATTCAGTAGCTGGGCACTCACTGGTGACTTTATCAGAGATGGTTTCATAGAAGTAATATTGTAGATCTAATTGCAATGGGATTTTGTTGAGTTAGTTTTAATAATTTGTGTCTATCAAAAATTTGAAATTTGAAATTTCTCCATTTTTAAAATTTGTCTATTTAATCTAAGGTATCATATTTATTGGTACAAAATATTTCATAATATTCTCTAATTGTGATTTAATCTCTATAGGAGTCATAACAATATCTTCTCTTTCTGGATGTGGATAGTTTGTCTTTTCTTTTTTTATCTTGATTTGTCTAGCTGGAAGTTCGTATTTTTGATGTTCAAATAATATGTGGTTTCATTGTTTCACTATATTCTTTTTCTATTTCATTAATTTCTCCTCTTTATTACTTCTATTCTTATGCATATTCTTCCTCTTGTTTTTCTAGTTTTTAAGTTGGGAACTTGGATCATTAAATTTTAAATTTTATCTTTTCAAATAGAAACAATTAACACTATAAAATTTGCTCCAAGTTTTAGCTACACTCATGATTTTGATATGCAATATTTTAAGTTTCACTCACACATTTTATAATTTTTCTCATGTTTTTTCCATGAGTTATTTAGAAGCATGTTGTTTTATTTTCAAATATTTGAGGATTTCCCAGATAACTTTCTGTTATTAGTTTCTTTTATGGCTAGATAACATACACTATGAAATTTCAATTTCATTTTAAAAATTGTTGCGATCTGTTTGATGATTTAAATGAACATTTGCATATTTTAAGATATCTATTCCAAGGACTTTGGGGCATTCTATATATGTTAATTATAGCATATAATTGTTGCTTAGCATAGTTCAACTCTCTTATGTTCTTACTGACTTTCTGTCAATTTGCTCCATCAATATTTGTCCTTTTGGTTTATTCAGATTTTGTTTTGTGCATTTTGAAGCCCTGTTATTAAGTGCATAGATATTTAAGATTGCTTTGTTTCCCTGATGGATTGACCCCTTTAACATCATGAAAGTTCAGGTAATACACCTTGTTGTATAGTTTATCTAATATTAATTATAGTCACTCCAGTTGCTTTATGCTAAGAGTTTGCATGACTTTATTTCCCTTTTTGTTTTTAACCTAGATATGTTATTATATTAAAATGAGTTTCTTGTTAACAGCATAGAATTTGGACTTTAAGTATACAGTTTGATCATTTCTTTTAATTAGAAGTTCAGACCATTTGCATCTAATATGAGTATTTATATGATAAGGTTTGTCAGGTGAGTGTATGCTTCTCGGTTCTGTCTCATCACCACAAAGTTTTGTGAGTGATGGACATTAAAGCCCTCGGCGGGTCACAGCTCTCGGGTCTTGGACAGACCCTGTTATAGCTCTCAGGTTTTAGAACAGACTGTGTTATATCTCTTAGACAAAGCAATGTTACAGCTCCATGCTACAGCTCTATTTTATTTAGAAAATAGCAGGAGAATTCATCCTTCTGGCTTGAGGGCATGCCGACCCAAAGACACAAAGGAAAAAGAGTGGGAGAGCACACCAGTGCTTGGGGAGAGACAGCCCTTTGGCTCCTCTTTTGATACGTTTTTCCTACCCCTGAGCCTGCCCTCTGTAAATTGGGTTAGCCAGGAGTGCTGTTTGTTCCACCTGAGGTGCTCGACCTTCCTTTGTTCTATTTTCATGGGCTTTTCCCTCCCTTGTCTTTTAGCCACCACCATTTTGGACTCCTGTTTCCTATTCTAACTACCTAATGGGTTTAAATTATTAGTTTTCTATTTTTTCTATTTGTGACATCTATTTTTATTCCTTTTTAGTCTTTTCCTGCCTTTTTATGGATTAAATAATTTTAGTATTTTATCTTACTTTTGCATATTGGCTTATTAGCAATAATTTCTTCTTTGTTTTTTACTGATTGTCTTAGAGCTCACAAAATGCATTTTACTATCATAATTGCTTTTCCATTTTAGATGACTAACCATAGCAGTGTGCTAAGTCTTAGGGATTCCCAGCTTAAAATTTTCATGCTAAAATCAGGAAAGTCTCAAGCACACAAGAATGAAATGGATCACTACTCTTCTCATATAGTATAAAAATATTAAAACATTACATTATAAACCCCAAAATGCACTACTATTTTGCTTGTTTTAATTAGCTGCATTTATAATTTTTATAGGAAATTTTACTATGTTTATGCACATATTTATGTTTCTCACACTTTTTATTCCTTTGTGAGATCCAAGTTTCCATTTGGTATCTTTTTTTGTGGGGGGGAAGGCGGTAAGCTTTTGTTATTGACTTCATTTAGCATTATTTATAATTTATGTTTGCTGGTAACAAATGCAGATTTTTAAATTTAAATTTTATTAAAGTTTTATTTTTTAGAGTAGTTTAAGGTAGCTACCTAGAACAAGTCTTGTAACAAATTTACACTTTATTTCAAGTGCAAAGAAGTCAATGAAGGGTTTTAATAGGTGGAGGATGAAAAGGTCTTATTTGCATTTGAAAGGAAACTTTGGAAAGTGGAATCAAAGAAAGTGAAAATTAGAGAAGGGAAGCTTAGCATTTGAGGTATGAAAATGGACATTTTGATAAATACACAATCTAAGGGATGACTGTATTTCAGGATCACTGGAATCAGTCAGCAGAAGAAATTGGAGAAACATACCTCTGTTTAGATGTCTAACTCTTTGAAAATGATAATAATCAATGATGAAGAGATACGCAATGTCTTCCAGAAAAGGGAACGCCTAAACATATTTAAAAATAAGAAATAGTGACAAAACGTTTGCATAGGCCTATGATATATTTATATGTTATAAAAAAAAGGAAGCTGATGAGTGATGATGATGGTAAGATTATGGAAAATAGTTGGGCAACTCAGTCAAGTGCTAGTGTGCACTGGGCAGGATGATGGGCTGTAATGGGTATCCAGAGGATGAAGCTGAGTTTCAGTTAAAGTCAAAATTGGATTGAGGAAAATAGTGAATCTAAGAGATCTACTAATAAGAGAGCAGGTGTTCCACAGCCCGTAATACGAAAGTATCACAGAGATGGTAGACACCCAGATAAGAAAGTCTCTGCTGCTCTCACTCCAGGGCTCTTCAGGCTCTTGTGTACAGCTTCCAGAATCACTTTGATTTGGAATGAGCACATCTGGCAGCTTTGGACAGAGTAAACATTTCCATTCCATTTATAAAAATACAGTGGAAGTTAGTAAAAGTGGCCCAAACTGGAGGGGAAAAGGGGAAGATGAAGCATCTTAATTAGCTCAGAACAAACATTAATGTGGTAATCAGAGTGAGTGGTGGAGAGTGAGATACAGGAAAGAAAAAAAAATGCACAAGGAAACAAACAAAAAGAATGAAATGAGAGAAGAATGATAAAACTGACAAAAAAAGGAAGAGACCAGACAGAGAAGTGGGGTTTTTGTATGCTAAGATATCTAAATATAACTGGACTTCAGTGAAAGAACTGAATATATTTCCTTGTCTATTAATTTGGTAATCTGATCAAAAAGCATTTGGATTTATGTAAAGATAATAAATAACAGAGCCGAAGAATTAGAACAATTTTCCTTTTTTTTTAATATCATTTAACTTCCATACATATGAAAAGTAAATGTTTCCACTAGGGAATAAAACACTGAGCAAACCCTGCTTAGCATCTATAAGCAAGTTTGTCATATGGTTACTAAAATGAGTTATATTCAATCTTCAATTTGTATGTTCATTCTGTATATCCCTGGGCCTTTGCCTTAGGGATGGCACACATCTGATGGAAGTCATATACACTCTGAGATTCAAAATTAAAAGTTACAGATGCTTCATCTAATAAGACAATAGGGAATGTCAGCTTATTATAGCCCTGCAGAAAATTTTTTCCAATAATGCTTCAGTCACATTCTGTGGGAAGATATCAGGCGCTACGGTTTAACAAGCGTGTTGGTCCATTGCTTCATAAACAGCGGGCATGCTGCAGTACCTTGGGAATGGGGTGTTCCCTTGACCCCTTTGAACCCTGGACTCCCAGTCAAACAACCATCAACCGACAATCCTAGAGCTGCCATTATTCCCTAACAAGCCTCTTTGCTCCAACCACACCATCCTGCTTACTATTCTCTATCTATGATTTGCTAATTTTAGTACATATTGCTTTTAATCATAGCCTGTCAAAGCTGAAAAGACTCTTAGAGATTTAGATCAGCCCTCAATTTACACCTGATGAAACACATTTCAGAAGTCTTTCAACCTCTAACTCAAAATTTACTTCCCACAAAATTGCTTTCCCTCTGAAGTTGAAGCCAGCTCTGGGAATCACTCCTTTCCTTAGTACTTCTTTTGTTATTATAATTTCTGTTTGCCCAAGAAGGAAGTCTTGGATAAGTCAATGTTCCTCCCCTGGCTTCCATTTCTTCCTCTGTAACAAGAAAGGGCTGGATCTGATGACCTATAAGTTCCCTTTTTACTATAACATGTTTGTTTTGCAAATCTATCTCTGAAGTCTTGGATCCTTTATAAATTGTTCTTGGTCATACATGCAGGCAGGTGTCACTTTGCATGATTCCATGTAACTGAAATTGGTACCTATTGATACCAGTTCCTCACTGCAACATCCATGATGTCAGAGGTCAAATGTTAGTTACCACAGAACTGTGCCAAGTGAAGAATCAATGCCAGCGTGCATGGGTTTCAGCTAGTATCACACAGTGCCAAGTAAGAACTGCCTGTATATTTCTATTCCTTAGTAGTGTTTTACTTCTTGGACCTCATTCTTCAGATTTTCTTTGAAGAATGAGCCTTGCCTTGGTAGATAAAGTGTAATTCAAGGACCTTGTCTTTCCCTTGCCAAGTGTGCTTACATGACCAGAACCAGGCCAGTTAAATGTTCCCCGAAGAACTTACATCTTCAACCATAGCAATTCAAGGTTTGAAAAGGGCTGGAGTGGAGTCACAAGATGGGATTGCTCTGAAGCGATTGTTCACCAGTTCCTCTCTGCTACTTGCTGTTAGAATTGATCTTGTTCCTGTACTTTCTCAGGTTTAATTCTTTAGCAATGAGAAAAACATGCTGAGGAATCCTCCTCATAACCTGCTGGATTATGCTAAATACCTGGCCTGTGCGCACAGTTTTCATTGGCCTGATCCTTGTCACAAAGAAGATTAAGGATAGAAGAACTCCTAGCACTTGGACAACAGCTACTGGGCGCCAAAGATAGTAGAGCCTTCCAGGACACCCTGGGGCACGCACTGCTGCTCGCCTGTGGTGGGAGGTTTGAAGAAACAAGAAATGAGAGATTGTAAAGGAATTAAGATTTTGTTAGCCATATGTCCTCCCAGCCACAGGAGTGAGGACCTCCTACCTTAACTGGAGGTCTTCTGGAATCTGAGACTGAGCCATGTGAGCTTTCTGCCGAGTCTGTTTTTGCTGTCCCGGTTTCCAGCATGGTGGGTGGGCTTACTGTCACTTCCACCGCACTGGATTTTCTTGTGTTCAGCTTCCACCACGGGAGCTTCTGCCGAGTTCGGCTTCTGCTGTGCTTGGCCTGCTATGGAATGAGGTTCGTAACATTGTACAAGGGACAGGGATCAAGACCATCCTTATGGAAAAGAAATGCAAAAAGCAAAATGGCTGTCTGCGGAGGCCTTACAAATAGCTGTGAAAAGAAGAGAAGTGAAAAGCAAAGGAGAAAAGGAAAGATATAAGCATCTGAATGCAGAGTTCCAAAGAAGAGCAAGAAGAGATAAGAAAGCCTTCTTCAGCGATCAAGGCAAAGAAATAGAGGAAAAGAACAGAATGGGAAAGACTAGAGATCTCTTCAAGAAAATTAGAGATATCAAGGGAACATTTCATGCAAAGATGGGCTCGATAAAGGACCTAACAGAAGCAGAAGATATTAGGAAGAAGTGGCAAGAATACACAGAAGAACTGTACAAAAAGATCTTCACCACCCAGATAATCACAGTGGTGTGATCATTCATCTAGACCAGACATCCTGGAATGTGAAGTCAAGTGGGCCTTAGAAAGCATCACTATGAACAAAGCTAGTAGAGGTGATGGAATTCCAGTTGAGCTAATTCAAATCCTGAAAGATGATGCTGTGAAAGTGCTACACTCAATATGCCAGCAAATTTGGAAAACTCAGCAGTGGCCACAGGACTGGAAAAGATCAGTTTTCATTCCAGTCCCAAAAAAGGCAAGGCCAAAGAATGCTCAAACTACCGCACATTTGCACTCATCTCACATGCTAGTAAAGTAATGCTCAAAATTCTCCAAGCCAGGCTTCAGCAATACATGAACCGTGAACTTCCTGATGTTCAAGCTGGTTTTAGAACAGGCAGAAGAACCAGATATCAAATTGCAAACACCCGCTGGATCATGGAAAAAACAAGAGAGTTCCAGAAAAACATCTATTTCTGCTTTATTGACTACACCAAAGCCTTTGACTGTGTGGATCACAACAAACTGTGGAAAATTCTGAAAGAGATGGGAACACCAGACCATCTGACCTGCCTCTTGAGAAATCTGTATGCAGGTCAGGAAGCAACAGTTAGAACTGGACATGGAACAACAGACTGGTTCCAGATAGGGAAAGGAGTAGGTCAAGGCTGTATATTGTCACCCTGCTTATTTAACTTCTATGCAGAGTATATCATGAGAAACGCTGGACTAGAAGAAACACAAGCTGGATCAAGATTGCCGGGAGAAATATCACTAACCTCAGATATGCAGATGATACCACCCTTGTGGCAGAAAGTGAAGAGGATCTAAAAAGCCTCTTGTTGAAAGTGAAAGAGGAGAGTGAAAAAGTTGGCTTAAAACTCAACATTCAGAAAACGAAGATCATGGCATCCGGTCCTATCACTTCATGGGAAATAGATGGGGAAACAGTGGAAACAGTGTCAGACTTTTTATTTTGGGGGCTCCAAAATCACTGCAGATGGTGACTGCAGCCATGAAATTAAAAGACGCTTAGTCCTTGGAAGAAAAGTCATGACCAACGTAGATAGCATATTCAAAAGCAGAGACATTACTTTGCCGACTAAGGTCTGTCTAGTCAAGGCTATGGTTTTTCCTGTGGTCATGTATGGATGTGAGAGTTGGACTGTGAAGAAGGCTGAGCGCCAAAGAATTGATGCTTTTGAGCTGTGGTGTTGGAGAAGACTCTTGAGAGTCCCTTGGCCTGCAAGGAGATCCTACCAGTCCATTCTGAAGGAGATCAGCCCTGGGATTTCTTTGGAAGGAATAATGCTAAAGCTGAAACTCCAGTACTTTGGCCACCTCATGCAAAGAGTTGACTCACTGGAAAACACTCTGATGCTGGGAGGGATTGGGGGCAGGAGGAGAAGGGGACAACAGAGGATGAGATGGCTGGATGGCATCAAAGGTTCGATGGACGTGAGTGTGAGTTAACTCCAGGAGTTGGTTTTGGACAGGGAGGCCTGGTGTGTTGCAATTCATGGGGTCACAAAGAGTCGGACAGGACTGAGCGACTGAACTGAACTGAACTGAACTGAACTATGCTTGGCCTTGGTCTCGCGGGGGGCCAAGCCAAGGTTGTTTCAGTCTGGTTAAATCCAAGAAATGGCACCATATATGTCAGGGAGTGTGTAATTTCCTAGGTTCTGTCTCACAACAGCAAAAATTTGAAAGAAAGGACAAATCAGTGTTACAGCCTAGTTTTTTAGGAAAAACAAAGGATGTTATGCCCTCAAGCAGTGAAGGTGAGCTGACCCAAAGACAAAGAGAAAAGAGGCATCAATCCTTTTAGGCTTCCTCCTTTTATACATTTATCACCTCCCCCATGAGCCTGCCCTATGTAAATTGTGCTAGCCAGGAGGGTTTGTTTTACCTGAGGACTCACTTCAGTCCTGGACCATCCTTTGTTCTATATTCATGAGTTTTTCCCTTCTTTGTCTTATAGTCGCTGACATCTTGGACTCCCTTTTCCTATTCTAACTACCTATCATTTTGATTCTGAGAATTACCCTATCTCATTGTACTAAATCCTTATTTTGCTTAGCTTGTGCAATTTGTGTTGTAAGCAACAGCAGCATCTCAGCTGTTTCAGGGTTTCTGGTTTTACTTGACCCAGCATATTAATTTCTTCCTACAAACTTCACAAACCAATAGCTTTCACTGGTTGCCCTTCCAGTTTCTGAGCACTTACTTGTGTCTTACTTTTATTCAATCTGACTCTTACCTCATTTGAACTCCACCTTTGAAAGTTACTTCTTGCTAAATATAAAGATCTTTTAAATTTTATTTTAATTTCACTAACTTTGGATATTTCCTTTGCATGTGCCTGACAGAATGGAAGCTCTCACCCACCTTTTAGTGTGCCAGTTCAGCCCTCACTTCTCTGACAACTTTTCCATTACTCTTTCAAGCCCTCCTTCTTCCTTTTATTTCATAAATGTTGACATGTATAGGCTTCTGTCCCTAGCTCTCTGTTCTACTGGGGTCTATGTTGCTCAGCCTGGATCCGTCTTTCCCTACCCCAGAATATCTGATAGTCTACTGAGAGTAAAGGCAGAGGTTACATAGGACATATCTCCTTAGATTATAAATTTTACTTGACACTGTGGAGTAGAAAACATAATTTTTATATTAATTCAATATTAGGATGAATTTTTAGGATAAGAAATTTCTTCTTTCAGTGAGAGTACCTATCTACTTCTTAATAGCCAACCCTTTTCTCTCAGGCAGAAATAGGATCAGCTAGCATACTTCTTGGCCTCAAGGTACCTTCCAGAAACAGCCTTTGAGAAGCCTGGGATGACTGTATTTACTCTTACACCAGTTTAGCAAAGTAATCAAGAGTAGGGGCTTTGAAATCTTAAGGACGTGGCTCCACGTTCCACCATTTTCTAGGTATGTGACCTTGAGAAATTTTTTAATGTTTCTGAGCCTGACTTTTCATCTATGAAAGGGGAAAAGAATATCTATCTCGTAGGGTTGCTGTAAGAATTAAACAAGTGCTGTAGAATAAAATGTGTCCAGTGAAAGCTAATTGCTGCAGAGAATTGGCCTTCATCTGTATAAATAATAGTCGAATCTTTATCTCTAGCCTTAGGGATCCTCTCAAGTTCTAGTTCATAAATTACAATGATCATTTAGTTGTCTTACTTGTTCCTTAAATTCTATTTATCTAAACTGAGGTTATCTCCCTCTTAAAACAAAGTATTGCCTTCGAACTTCACTGTTTTTACCAATGGCACCACCATTCTGTCTAGCATTAAGGCATCAAGCTCTGACTCTTTCATCTAAATCACCACCACATGTCCAACCTCTTGACTAGAATAAAACTTAGCATCTTGCTTCTGCAATGTCTCTCATAAATCCCTTGCACCCTCATTTTTTTTTATTTTGGTTACAATTGATGAACTTACACTGATAAATTGCTATCACTTAAAGTCTATAGTTTATATTAGGGTTCACTCTTGGATGTTGTACATTCTGTGGACTTTGACAAATGTATAATGACATGTATTCACTATAGTATCATGAAACAGTCTTACTGCTCTACCTATTCCTACCTTCCTCCCTGCAAACTCCTTCAAAGTTGTTTTTAGTTCTCTTGCTCATCTTTTATTGGGTTGTTTCTTTTCATGTTGTTGAATTTTAAGAGTTATTTGCACATTTTGGCTAACAGTCTTTTAATGAATATATCAATTGCAAATATTTTCTTCCATTCTGTGGTTTGTCTCCTCATTCTCTTGACCATCTTCCACAGAACAGCATGTAATATGACAGTGAAGCAGAGGGTAAATATCAGTTCAGTTCATCTCAGTCGCTCTGTCGTGTCCAACTCTTTGTGACCACATGGATTGCATCATGTCTGGCCTCCCTGTCCATCACCAACTCCTGGGACTGACTCAAAGTCATGTCCATCTAGTGAATGATGCCATTCAACCATCTCATCCCCTGTCATCCCCTTGTCCTCCTGCTTTCAATCTTTCTCAGCATCAGGGTCTTTTCAAATGAGCCAGTTCTTTGCATCAGATGGCCAAAGTTTTAGAGAAGTATTAGAGTTTCAGCGTCAGCATCAGTCTTTCAATGAATATTCAGGACTGATTAACTCTAGGATTGACTGGTTGTATCTCCATGCAGTCCAAGGGAATCACAAGAGTCTTCTCAACACCACAGCTCAAAAGCCTCAATTTTTCAGCACTCAGCTTTCTTTATAGTCCAGCTCTCACACCCATACATGACTACTGGGAAAACCATAGCTTTGACTAAACAGATCTTTGTTAGCAGAATAATATCTCTGCCTTTTAATGTGCTGTCTAGGTTGGGCATAGCTTTTTTTTCCAAGGAGCAATAATCACTTGATTCCATAGCTACAGTCACCATCTGCAGTGATTTTGGAGCCCAAGAAAATAAAGTATCTCACTATTTCCAGCATCTCCCCATCTATTTGCCATGAAGTGATGGAACTGGATGCCATGATCTTAGTTTTCTAAATGTTGAGTTTTAAGCCAGTTTTTTCACTCTCCTCTTTCACTTTCATCAGGAGGCTGTTAAGTTCTTCTTAACTTTCCGCCATAAGGATGATGTCATCTGCATATCTGAGGTTATTGATATTTCTCCTGGCATTCTTGCTTCCAGCTTACGCTTCATCCAGCCTGGCATTTTTGCATAATGTACCCTGTATATAAGTTAAATGTACAGGGTGACAATATACACCCTGATGTACTCTTATCCCAGTTTGGAACTAGTCTGTTGTTCCATGTTCAGCTCTAACTGCTGCTTCCTGACCTGCATACAGATTTCTCAAGAGGCATGTAAGGTGGTCTGATATTTCCACCTCTTTCAGAATTCTCCACAGTTTATTGTGATCCACACAGTCAAAGGCTTTGGTGTAGTCAATAAAATAGAAGTAAATGTTTTTCTGAAACTCTGTTGCTTTTTCTATGATCCAGTGGTTGCTGGCAATTTGACCTCTGGTTCCTCTGTCTTTTCTAAATCCAGATTGAACATCTGGAAGTTCACGGTCACATACTGTTGAATTCTGGCTTGGATAATTTTGATCATTACTTTGCTAGCATGTGAGATGAGTGCAATTGTGCAGTAGTTTGAACATTCTTTGGCAGTGCCTTACTTTAGGATTGGAATGAAAGCTGACCTTTTCCAGTCCTATGGCCACTGCTGAGTTTTCCAAATTTGCTGGCATATTGAGTGCAGTACTTTCACAGCATCATCTTTTAGGATTTGAAATCACTCAACTGGAATTCCATCAGCTCCACTAGCTTTGTTCATAGTGATGCTTCTTAAGGCTCACTTGACTTCACATTCTAGGATGTTTGGCTCTAGGTGAGTGATCACACCATCATGATTATCTGGGTCATGAAGATTTTTTTTTTTTTGTATTGTTGTTCTGCATATTCTTGCCACCACTTCTTAATATCTTTTGCTTCCATTAGTTTCAAGCCATTTCTGTCCTTTATTGTGCCCATCTTTGCATGAAATGGTCCCTTGATATATCTAATTTTCTTGAAGAGAGCTCTAGTCTTATTCTATTGTTTTTCTCTATTTCTTTGCATTGATCACTGAGGAAGGCTTTCTTATCTCTCCTTGCTATTCTTTGGAACTCTGCATTAAAATGGGTATATCTTTCCTTTTCTCCTTTGCCTTTCATTTTCTCTTCTTTTCTCAGCTATTTTTAAGGCCTCCTCAGACAACCGTTTTGTCTTTTTGCATTTCTTTTTCTTGGGGATGTTCTCGATCCCTGCCTCCTATACAGTGTCATGAACCTCCATCCATAGTTCTTCAGGCACTGTCTATCAAATCTAATCCCTTGAATCTATTTGTCACTTCCACTGTATAATTGTAAGGGATTTGATTTAGGTCATACCTGAATGGTCTAATGGTTTTCTCTACTTTCTTCAATATAAGTCTGAATTTTGCAATAAGGAGTTCATGATCTGAGCCACAGCCAGTTCCTGATCTTGTTTTTTGCTGACAATATAGAGTTTCTCCATCTTTGGCTGCAAAGAATATAATCAATCTGATTTTAGTATTCACCCTCTGGTAATATCCATGTATAGAGTCATCTCTTGTGTTGGAAGAGGGTATTTGCTATGACCAGTGCATTCTCTTGGTAAAACTCTGTTAGCCTTTGCCCTGCTTCATTTTGGAAACATAAGGTCATTTAGGGTAAACAAGCAAGAACACAAGTAAACAACCACAAAGCAAGAACTACTGATATCCAAGAACTTTGATAGCTGGAAGAGACAAGAAATGGATTATTCCTTGGGGCCTCCAGAAGGAAACAGCCCCACTGGTTGACTTTACTTTTTTCCCCATAGGCTTATTTTGGACTTTGGGCCTCGAGAGCTGAAAAGAACACATTTCTGTTTGTTGAGCTGGAAGATCGAGCTACCAGGTTTTACACCTTGTGGAAGAGAGTAGAGAGCATGACACTGCCAGCCATCAGAAGCAGGGACTCACAGACTGCAGCTCGGAGTCACCAAGGAGAAGTCCACTCACAAGGTGCTTGTGGGAAGAACGTTTCAATCACAAGAAGAAGAAAATGCCTAGCAAGAGTAGGGTCTTGAGCCTGTCTTCCATGGGCAGCAGGATAGCCTACACAGAGTGGTGAACTGCACAGGCCCCTCTAGTCCTGTGAGTGAAAACCCTGTTCCCTTCCCTCAGAGGAGAAATGCCAGTGGACTGGCCAGATGCTATGCCATGTACCACTTAAGCAGTACAAGGAAGTTTGCTTTGTACTCAGAATAGGGAAATATTTCTCCTAATAAGAATGGAGAATCTGAGCTATGTCTCAGGACTGGTCACAAGGGAATGTTTCAGGCTCGGGGCCCTGACCGGGCAATGTCAGAGACTGGTGATAAGTTACCATTGTTTTAAAGCATTAAATTCATCATGTTTTTACAGAAACAATAGAGAATGAATACAATTATATTTACCAAATTCGGTTTTTAAGAGGATCAAATGATGAAATTGAAGATATATAAATAAAATACCTACCGCAGTGCCTGGCATAGTGTCTTATACAAAATATCATGTCAGATCCTTTAAAAAATGAACCCAACTATAGAGAGGCAAATGGATTGAAAATATTAAGATGTGTAGGCAACAATTACATGTTTATAACACATTCCATATAAGAAATGAAGGTGACAGCAAATTAGAAAGAAATAGAAAGATTTCAAGTATTTCAAGAAGGTAGAGAAATTTGACCATAGATTACATGGAGAGGAGTAGAGGTGAAAGAGTCAAGATTGACTTTCACCTTCCTGACGTGAGCAATATAACCATCTACTCTTTCCTTTTCTCTTTGGGGATCTAAGGTTTACATTTGCTAGAGGTGAAGTTGTTAGGTTGTGGCAGTGAAACAAAATATCTTGCCCACTTTTTCACTGGTGTGATATTTATTTGTCCTAAACACTATCACAGTCTGCAAATAACCAGAGCCATGGTTCCCATTTGTGTGTTTGTTTTAATTCAGCATTTATTTCCTTAACATGCAGACTTATGGCACTTGCAACTTTGTTCTATAACCTCAGAACAGCCTAAAGTCTGGCACAATGACAGCAATCTCAGGTCCTTCCAAAGTACTATGCTCCATAGAACTATCCCCTGGAAAAGAACAGTCAGGAATCAAGGACCTGATTCAGGAAACAAGGTACACTGTACAGAAGAAACATTTAAAAGTGTGACTATTCTGCTTTCCTCCTGGATAATTTAGTCAAGTGACAGATATGTCCAACAGGTCTCCATTTAGTATGAGGGGTGGCCAGGAAAAAAAAAAGATTAAAAGAAAAAGCTATCCAGCAATTTTGTTTGTCTCAGTCCACAGTTTATATGATGATATCCAATATAAAATTCTTTCTCTTCTGATACAATCAATTACACTGACAACTTTTTTCCTAATCTCAGATCTGTGTATACCTGCACATTTCAGTGTTTCCAGAGGACTCATTATAATCATCACTGAATATTTATTGAGAACCCACTGGGCACAGAGAACTGTACTAGGCATGTGATCAAGAGAGAGCCTATTTCCAGCCAAGTTCTTTTGTTTCCATCCTGTTCTGGGAGTAATAACATACCTAAGGAAAGTGGAATTCTACACATAATCAACCTTATTATCTGATGTGATCACTATTTTGATTGCTACTTATGATTTATAATAGAGGTCATTATTTTATTACATGCTTTCTGTATATAATTAAGTTACTTTAAATGAAGACTTTCATTCAGCTCTAGTTAGTAAGAATAATGTATTTCTGATTTTCTCATCAGCAACTGAAGAAAAATTGAGCCACACCAAAAAAGGTATTATACTACTGAATAGGTTTTTTTTTTTCAAAAGCTTAGAATTCATTGTATATATAAATGGGAAGATTGATGGCATTTAGTATGAGATAAATTTCATTGTTTCAAAAAATTATCAGAAGTATGTCAAGAAAACGAAGTTCCTAGTGTTCCATGTGGGGTTTGAATTCTCTGATCAAATTACAAGTTTCAAGTTTTAACAGTAAAAAGATCACAGTGTCATAGTTGCACATATATTTTGTAAAAGACAAAGGGCTAAATTGATAAAGGAAAAAGAAAAATCAGTGCCTTCCAAAACAGAATTTCATGATTTTCATTGTTAGTGAGTTGTTTTATGTGTCAGGTAAAGTTTGATCTTAAAATATCTTTCACAGGCAGGATTTCCTCCAGAGACCATTTTCTGTCTTGATATCCTCATAAGAGAAGCAAGAATAAATATTTTGTTCCATAAAATATTCCTCCCATGACTACTCGTACCTCTCAAACTTGTCTTTGTGTGAAGACAGTTGTAGCCAATTTTGGGGAGATAAATTTAGCTTTTAAGAAAGCTTCTCTCTCTCTTAAATGGGAATCATTTTCTAATATCCTAAAAATTGGGACGAGGTTTAGGGAAACATTCCCATATCACAACACCTTAATTTAATATCCAATGTACTGAGCAAATTTCATGTGATTGCTATCCCTCTATTTCTTTGCACTCTGCTCTAATCTCCCCTCCTCTCTCCCTGTGCCCTCCCTCTCCTGTAGCAGGATGTCTGTGTCAGTGTAGAAGAGAGAGAATGCTGGCAGCCGCACGTCGTTCCTTCCAGCTCTGATCTGGCAAGTGAAGGCACCTCACCCTTCTGCCCGAGCCATTTAGTACCAGAGCCATTTAGGTACATTCTGTGCTCCCCCTCAGACAACAAGCTTTCCTGACTGTGCCAAAGTCTTCTTGGAAACCTAAGCCAGATGAATTAGTCAAAAGTACGTTCTCTATGATCACAAAAAGTAATCTGGACTGTGTTTGGGCTATATTTAAACTGAATTTAAAATGATAAGGTCTGCTTGTGTTTCCCTCTCCAACAGAGGAGAGGCAATTGACTTTCCCACTGGCTCCTATTTTTGTTATCAGAATTTTTGAGTTAGTCGTGTCCTATTTAATTCATTCATCAATGTAAATTTGGATATTTTTGCATTCTGAGCTCTTCCTTAACTCATTTGCAGTGTTTATAAAGACATCATGACTAACAGAGGCAGACAATCAGCTTTGCTAGGAACACCCTAAGTTTATCCAACTGAGGAGTCCAGTTCATCTTCCCATTATTGAGAATTCCACTGCACAAGTGGAGTCCTGGATTCCATCTAGGACAAAACTCTCATTTCTTCAAAAAATTTGTTTCCTATGGTCTTCCACAAAGAAAGTCAATAAACTTCTGTTTAGTACTTTCATCAAGGGTTCACTATCAAGAACAGGTCCCCCCACAGGAAAAGCTTACAATTCCTTTTAAAAGGCTGTGTACGCCGACCCTGATGTGGTTTATACATATTTTATTGCAGTATTTAAAGGTAGTCTGACTTTTCTCCTAGAAAGTTCCACACTTGTGAATTTGGGACTTGGTAATAACCTGAGACTATGAACAGGCAGTGGCAATGATGGCCAAAGCTTTGCCCTCCCTGCGCCTTCTTCCCATTACCACCATCCACTCCATCACTGCTGAGATAAGGGACTGGGCTTTGTTTCAAAGTCTGAGCACCAGACCCAAACTATTACCTCTCCTGTGTCAAACAGACAGGTAAGTTGTCACTGGTCTGGATTCATCTTACCCACTACCAGAGTTCTCTCTCCATCTCTAATAGGTCCTCTGATTGTGAATTTCTACACTTCTGATTGGAAGAGAGATGTGAATTTTTTTTTCCATTTTTCAAATTAAAAGTTTATTCATTAGAAAAAAGCATCTTTTATTTTTACCATGGTGATTGTCCAAAAGAAACAGTCTACAAGCAGTATGTGGCCTGTCATTAGTTCTAAGTCAAAATGTTTAGACAGTATGATAACTTGTGTCTTGAATTCCACATGTACATGCAAGAAAATCTGTATTACTCTGGTATATATTTAGCTGGGAATACAGCACTGGTAGCGTCAGCTCGTCTGTGTCTGAGTACCATAGATCACATAGAGTCCATGAGAAAACACAAATATGTTTACCTGGAACTCATACCCATCTCGTTTTGTGTTAAAACATGACAAGAAACAGTAGGTACTTTGAGGGTACCAGTTAGATGTTTACTAGCTCTTCAGATGACTCTTGCCATCAATCAATTCTTCACCTACTCAAAATGGAGAGTTGAGAACAGAAAGTTTACAAAGACAGAGGTATCAGACTCAATTTGCCTGCAAACCTTTCGGACTGACAGCATCATGATGAAGAATAGAGAATATGCTGTGGAGACAGAAAGAGTAGACTTTAGCTTTAGGCTCCACTACTTATTGGTTGTTATCCTTTTTAAATTGCAATTTTTATAGGTTAAATGATAATAATAAAACAAATCCTGAATGTTCTTTGGAAGGACTGATGCTGAAGCTGAAACTCCAATATTTTGGACATTTTTCTGATGTGAAGAGCCAGCCCATTAGAAAAGACTATGATGTTGGCAAAGACTGAAGGCAGGAGAATAAGTGGACAACAGAAGATGAGATAGTTGGATGGCATCACCAACTCACTGGACAGGAATTTGAGCAAGCTCCGGGAGATAGTGGAGGATGGGAAAGCCTGGTGTGCTGCAGTCCATGGGGTTGCAAAGAGTCGGACATGACTTGATGGCTGAACAGCCAAGTTAGACTTCTTGGGGAGTTTTTCAGTTGGAATGTAAAAGGTATACTTAACACAATGCTTAACCAAGGGAATGCTAGATGTTACAGAAGGCATTTTTTCTATCTCATAAGATTTCCTCCTCTCAAGGAATTACCTCCAACCTCCCATTTTCAGGAATGTGGAGAAGTGATACTTCTCAAGTATCACAGTGCCTGTGATACTTGACTGTATTCATTTGACCATAGCTAATTCGGAATGGACAGTGACTCAAGCTGGGCTAATTCTGGTTTGTGAATCAAGAGCCAGAAGCTATTTCACTTTAATGGCAGCAGTCAAGAGACAATTTTCCAAAACTCTTGCATCTGAGGTTCCAAAAGTTCAAGTTTCCTCTTTCTTACAGTTCTTACGGCTGATTGTTGATCTCTTCTTCAGATTCCATGAGATATTCTAGATTCTTATCCCCACCCATTTTCTAAGTTAAATTGGATGCAACTGGTTTCTGAAACTTACAAAATAAGTTTTGGACTGTAATCAGTAGTAGCCATTGTAACAGTGAGAGTGGCACCATCACTAGGAGGAGCAGGGAGAGTGTAATCCAGACTCTTTGGCTTCTCATGCAGTGTGTTACAGCATCTAGTTCCAACCCTTATGTTTGTTTCACCTTTATGTTTTGTTTACATCCATGATGATAAGGTTCAGAGAATACTCTTAAATCTATGGCTCCGTGGAACCAACAGATATTGCAGAGAGAAGTCACTCATTAAATATTTATAGAATAAAAAATGGAAAAACTTGTGAAGGGAATAAAGTTAGATTAGGTATGTAAAAGTCTAGAGTATGTAGAGAAAAATGAGGTTTTTGAAAGTACTTTAAAACAAGTCACTTTAATGGGCAGAGGTAAAAGTATATACATCTCATGGTGTCACTGGGTTACAGAATAAACCTGGACTGATTAATAAATCACTTTCTTTCTCTAAGCTAAATAATAGTGAGTAGAGGTTAAAGGATAAAAGTTTTTATAAAGTTTTTAAAAACTCTCAAAGTAAATGAGTCATAACAAACATATCTCTTTACTTGCCAAAACACAACCGCTCCCTTCAACCTCCATAACACTTTTACTGTTATAAAGGTCATATATCACAGTGACTTCTGAAGATAGTTTTTGTTTGAGAATTTGAAGCAAATAGGTGTTGAGTGCAGCTTTTGCAATCTTTTGAATTAAGTTGTTCTTTTGATACTCAGGCATTTACCTAGAAGGGACTGGTTACTTTGATAAGAGATATGATTTTGAAAAGTCAAAATATTATAATGATGAGACACTGGAAAACACCTGTAGAAAAACTTTTTTTTTTAAATTCTTTTTCTTGGCAAAGAATTTGGAGGCTCTGTGAGGAGGTATGGATATAAATATCCAGCAGACTACTGTCTTCCTGGACTTTCTACATGGGACTATCAGAAACTTAACCTGGTTGAATTCCCGTTCTGTTGTTTTAAGGGGGCAGAAATTCTTTTATGGGGAAGTGGGAGGAGAATGAAAATGTATTTTAATTTATTTTATGATAAATATCATTAAGTCAAAATTTAAAGCAATATATTTTTATTTTCAGTTTGATGCCCATAATGCAAGAAGGAGTCATTTAATAAGAGATTGAAATGAGCATTTGCTAACAATGAAGTCATTATTTTAATGAAACCTGATCAACTTTCGTGAATAATTTGGGATTTTTTTAAACAACATATTTCAAGGCAGAAAAAAGGGAAAAGACCATACGTTTGGCAGAAATAAAAATGGTTACTATGGCAGCTTGATTTGGACATGGAAAACCTGTTTCAAGCTATTCATAAACCCAACTCTTGCAAACTATTTATTATGTACAATAAATTATATGAAACATGTAATGAAAAAATGAGAGAGACTTGTTTTAGAACTCAGAGAGTTAATGTAAACTATTTGAGAAGGAAGGACTGGGTAAGAAGTGGATCCTGGTGTTTGTTGCTGAACTAGCTTAATGAACTTGTACCCGTACCAAAAGGACACCCCCACACTTCTTCAGTTGACACAAATGTCCCATTCTTTAAGAAGAAAATATGTGGAATGTGCCCTAACCACATAAAGCACACCATTTTCACAATTCCAACACAATTCATTTAGCCTCCATTCTTCATGCCTGAGTGGACATCCCTCATTACACACCCAAGGCAAAACTTGGAGACAGTGATGGGAGAGATGCATTGCCAACCCTCATATGCTGAGTTTCTTGTTCAACATGAGGATTTTTTTTAAAATATATAACTATATTCTCCAAGTGGAGCATGTATGTTCCCTTGAGTCCTGAGAAGCTGGTAATTCTGTATCAAAAATATGTGTTTCTGCATATGCATGACATAAGATGAAGACTTGGTTTCTGATCTCAAAGTCACTGTCAACACAGAATTTACAATCTCAGAGTAAGAACAATTAGAAGCAATACTCAATCAAAACTATGAGTCGTACCTGGATAATGAATGCTTTACAATGAGATGAATCAGTTTGGGTGGGAATAAAAACAGGTGTCATATTGCTGTGTTTATTTCAAAATCTGAAGATTTGTGCTTTGTAGAGTGGAATCAATTCAGAAAAGAAGTAAAGAATAGGGGGCACAAAGAGGTTTTTAAAGCAGGAGGCTGATGGGCAGGACACCGTGTCATGAAAGCAGTGCTTAGTATGTGTTAAGTATTATCTTATAAAAAGGCAATAAGGAACCAACCTGCATGCAAAAATCTACTCAATATGTGGGCGGTAAGAAAATGAAAGTAAAATTCTATGGTACAGTCACTGAATCTGTGAAGCAGTCAAAATAAACTCTCTTTTTAAGCAAGATTAAACAGAGCTGTATCCCTGAAGCCAGACCACCTGGGTTGAAACTCAAGCTTTGCATTTATAAAACTGCTGCTCTCTGTGCCTCAATTTCATCATATGTAAGATGGGTATGTGTTAAGTCGTTTCAGTAGTATTCATCTTTTTACAGCCCTATGAACCGTAGCCTGCTGGGCTCCTCTGTCCATGATATTCTCCCGATAAGGGTACTGGAGTCGGTTGCCTCCTCCAGGCGATCTTCCTGACCCAGGAATATAACTTACATCTCTTACATCCCCTGCACTGCAGGCAGATTCTTTACAAATAGTGCCTCTGGAAAGCCCAAAGATGGCTATCGATAATGCCATATATAATGAATAGAACTACCACAGAGACTAAATAAGTCAATGCTTATAATGCACATAGAATAGCACCTAGCACAAAGAAGGCAGTTTATTCAGTTCAGTTCAGTTCAGTCGCTCAGTCATGTCCAACTCTTTGTGACCCCATGAATCGCAGCAAGCCAGGCCTCCCTGTCCATCACCAACTCCCGAAGTTCACCCAAACTCACATCCATCGAGTCTCCGATGCCATCCAACCATCTCATCCTCTGTCATCCCTTCTCCTCCCGGCTTCAATCTTTCCCAGCATCGGGGTATTTTCAAATGAGTCAGTTCTTCACAACAAGTGGCCAAAGTATTGGAGTTTCAGTTTCAGCATCAGGGCTTCCAATGAATATTCAGGACGGATCTCCTTTAGGATAGACTGGTTGGATCTCCTTGCAGTCCAAGGAACTCTCAAGAGTCTGCTCCAACACCACTGTTCAAAAGCATCAATTCTTGGGCGCTCAGCTTTCTTCACAGTCCAACTCTCACATCCATACATGACCACAGGAAAAACCATAGCCTTGACCAGACAGAACTTTGTTGGCAAAGTAATGTCTCTGCTTTTCAATATGCTATATAGGTTGGTAATAACGTTCCTTCTAAGGAGTAAGCGTCTTTTAATTTCATGGCTGCAATCACCATATGCAGTGATTTTGGAGCCCCCAAAATAAAGTCTGACACTGTTTCCACTGTTTTCCTATCTATTTCCCATGAAGTGATGGGACCAGATGCCATGATCTTCGTTTTCTGAATGTTGAACTTTAAGCCAACTTTTTCACTCTCCTCTTTCACTTTCATCAAGAGGCTTTTTAGTTCCTCTTCACTTTCTGCCATAAGGGTGGTATCATCTGCATATCTTAAGTTATTGATATTTCTCCTGGAAATCTTGATTCCAGCTTGTGCTTTCTTCAGCCCAGTGTTTCTCATGATGTACTCTGCATAGAAGTTAAATAAGCAGGGTGATAATATACAGCCTTGACGTACTCCTTTTCCTATTTGGAACCAGTCTGTTGTTCCATGTCCAGTTCTAACTGTTGCTTCCTGACCTGCATACAGATTCCTCAAGAGGCAGGTCAGGTGGTCTGGTATCCTCATCTCTTTCAGAATTTTCCACAGTTTATTGTGATCCACACAGTCAAAGGCTTTGGCATAGTCAAGAAAGCAGAAATTGATGTTTTTCTGGAACTCTCTTGCTTTTTCCATGATCCAGCAGATGTTGGCAATTTGATCTCTGGTTCCTCTGCCTTTTCTAAAACCAGCTTGAACATCTGGAAGTTCATGGTTCACGTATTGCTGAAGCCTGGCTTGGAGAATTTTGAGCATTCCTTTACTAGCATGTGAGATGAGTGCAATTGTGCAGTAGTTTGAGCATTCTTTGTCATTGCCTTTCTTTGGGATTGGAATGAAAACTGACCTTTTCCAGTCCTGTGGCCATTGCTGAGTTTTCCAAATTTGCTGGCATATTCAGCCAGTATCATCTTTCAGGATTTGAAATAGCTCAACTGTAATTCTATCACCTCGGTAGCTTTGTTCATAGCAATGCTTTCTAAGGCCCACTTGACTTCACATTCCAGGATGTCTGGCTCTAGATGAATGATCACACCATCGTGATTATCTTGGTCATGAAGATCTTTTTTGTACAGTTTTTCTGTGTATTCTTGCCACCTCTTCTTAATATTTTCTGCTTCTGTTAGGTCCACTCCATTTCTATTCTTTATCAAGACCATCTTTGCGTGAAATGTTCCTTTGGTATCTCTAATTTTCTTGAAGAGATCTCTAGTCTTTCAAATTCTGTTGTTTTCCTCTATCTCTTTGCATTGAGGAAGGCTTTCTTATCTCTCCTTGCTCTTCTTTGGAACTCTGCATTCAGATGCTTATATCTTTCCTTTTTCCTTTGCTTTCGCTTCTCTTCTTTTTACAGCTATTTGTTAAGTCCTCCCCAGACAGCCATTTTGCTTTTTTCCATGGGGATGGTCTTGATCCCTGTCTCCTGTACAATGTCATGAACCTCCGTCCATAGTTCATCAGGCACTCTATCTATCAGATCTAGGCCCTTAAATCTATTTCTCACTTTCTCTGTATGATCATAAGAGATTTGATTTAGGTCATACCTGAATGGTCTCGCGGTTTTCCCTACTTTTTGCAATTTAAGTCTGAATTTGACAATAAGGAGTTCATGATCTGAGCCTCAGTCAGCTCCCGGTCTTGTTTTTGCTGACTGTATAGAGCTTCTCCATCTTTAGCTGCAAAGAATGTAATCAATCTGATTTCAGTGTTGACCATCTGGTGATGTTCCTGTGTAGATTCTTCTCTTATGTTGTTGGAAGAGGTTGTTTGCTATGACCAGTGAATTCTCTTGGCAAAACTTTATTAGCCTTTGCCCTGCTTCATTCCGTATTCCAAGGCCAAATTTTCCTGTTACCCCAGATGTTTCTTCACTTCATACTTTTGCATTTCAGTCCCCTATACTGAAAAAGAAATCTTTTTTTTTTTTTTTTTGGTGTTAGTTCCAAAAGATCTTGTTGGGCTTCATAGAACTGTTCCCCTTCAGCCTCTTCAGTGCTACTGGTTGGGGCATAGGCTCGGATTACTGTGATATTGAATGGTTTGCCTTGGAAACGAACAGAGATCATTCTGTCATTTTTGAGATTGCATCCAAGTAGTGCATTTTGGACTCTTTTGTCGACCATGATGGCTACTCCATTTCTTCTAAGGGATTCCTGCCCACAGTAATAGATATAATGGTCATCTCACTTCAATTCACCCATCCAGTCTGTTTTAGTTCACTGATTCCTAGAATGTCAGTGTTCACCCTTGCCATCTCCTGTTTGACCACTTCCAATTTGCCTTGATTCATGAACCTGACATTCCAAGTTCCTATGCAATATTGCTCTTTATAGCATCAGACCTTGCTTCTATCACCAGTCACATCCACAACTGGGTATTGTTTTTGCTTTGGCTCCATCCTTTCATTCTTTCTGGAGTTATTTCTCCACTGACCTCCAGTAGCATATTGGGCACCTACTGACCTGGGGAGTTCCTCTTTCAGTATCCTATCATTTTGCCTTTTCATACTGTTCATGGGGTTCTCAAGGCAAGAATACTGAAGTGGTTTGCCATTCCCTTCTCCAGTGGACCACATTCTGTCAGACTTCTCCACCATGACCCGCCTGTCTTGGGTGGCCCCATGGGCATGGCTTAGTTTCATTGAGTTAGACAAGGCTGTGGTCCTAGTGTGATTTGATTGACTAGTTTTCTGTGAGTATGGTTTCAGTGTGTCTGCCCTCTGATGCCCTATTGCAACACCTACTGTCTTACTTGGGTTTCTCTTACCTTGGACGAGGTGTATCTCTTTACGGCTGATTCAGCAAAGCACAGCTGCTGTTCCTTACCTTGGACGAGGGGTATCTCCTCATTACCACCCCTCCTGACCTTGAACATGGAATAGCTCCTCTAGGCCCTCCTGTGCCCACGCAGCCACCACTCCTTGGTCATGGGTTTCCCTTCCTGATGTCGCCCCTGACCTCGGACATGGGGTAACTCCTCTTGGCTGCCGCTCCTTAGGCATGGGGTCATCCTGGCTTCTGCCCCGACCTCGGACATGCAGTAGCTCCTCTCAGCCATGTTATGTGCACCATCACAGCTGCCCATAGGTCGCCTAAGCAACCCCCAAGCCAGCCACTAGGAATCCCTTAGAAGAAATGGAGTAACCATCATGGCCAACAAAAAAATCCAAAATGTAGTACTTGGATGCAATCTCAAAAATGACAGAATGATCTCTGATCCTTTCCGAGGCAAACCATTCAATATCACAATAATCCAAGTCTATGCCCTGACCAGTAATGCTGAAGAAGCTGAAGTTGAACGGTTCTGTGAAGACCTACAAGACCTTCCAGAATTAATTCCCCCCAAAAATGTCCTTTTCATTATAGGGGACTGAAATGCAAAAATAGGAAGTCAAGAAATACCTGGAGTAACAGGCAAACTTGGCCTTGAAATACAGAAAGAAGCAGGGCAAAGGCTGATGGAGTTTTGCCAAGAGAATTGACTGGTCATAGCAAACACCATCTTCCAACAACACAAGGGAAGACTCTACACATGGACATCACCAGATGGTCAATAACAAAATCAGATTTATTGCATTCTTTGCAGCCAAAAATGGAGAAGCTATATACAGTTAGCAAAAACAAGACAAGGAGCTGACAGTGGCTCAGATCATGAACGAGTTATTGCTGAATTCAGATGTAAACTGAAGAAAGTAGGAAAAACCACTAGATCATTCAGGTATGACCTAAATCAAATCCCTTATGATTATGTATTAGAAGTGACAAATAGTTTCAAGGGATTAGATTTGATAGGCAGAGTGTCTGAAAAGATAGGGACAGAGGTTCATGACATTGTACAGGAGACAGGGATCAAGACCATCACCAAGAAAAAGAAATGCAAAAGGAAAAATGGTTGTCTGAGGAGGCCTTACAAATAGCTGAGAAAAGAGCAACAAAGGGCAAGGAGAAAAGAAAAAAATATATCCATTTGAATGTAGAGTTCCAAAGAATAGCAAGGAGAGATAAGAATGGTTTCCTCAGTAATCAATGCCAAGACATTGAGGAAAGTAATAGAATGGGAAAGACTAGAGATCTCTTCAAGAAAATTAGAATTACAAAGGGAACTTTTCATGAAAGATGGGCACAATAAAGGACAGAAATTGTATGGACATAACAAAAGCAGAAGATATTAAGAAGTGGCAAGAATACACAGAAGAATTATACAAAAAAAAATCTTCATGACCCAGATAATCACAATGGCGTGCACACTCACCTAGAGTCAGATATCCTGGAATGCAGAGTCAAGTGGGCCTTAGGAAGCATCATTATGAACAAAGTTATTGGAGGTGATGGAATTCCAGTTGAGTGATTTCAAATCTTCAAAGATTATGCTGTCAAAGTGCTGCAGTCAATATGCCAGCAAATTTGGAAAACTCAGCAGTGGCCACAGGACAGGAAAAGGTCAGTTTTCATTCCAATCCCAAAGAAAGGCAATGCCAAAGAATGCTCAAACTACCGCACAATTGCACTCATCTCACATGCTAGTAAAGTAATGCTCAAAATTATCCAAGCCAGGATTCAACAGTATGTGAACTATGAACTTCCAGATGTTCAAGCTGGATTTAGAAAAGGCAGAGGAACCAGAGATCAAATTGCCAACAACCACTGGATCAACAAAAAAGCAAGAGTTCCAGGAAAATATCTATTTCAGCTTTATTGACTACACCAAAGCCTTTGACTGTGTGGTCACAACAAACTGTGGAAAATTCTGAAAGAGATGGGAATATCAGACCACCTGACCTGCCTCCTGAGAAATCTGTATGCAGGTTAAGAAGCAGCATTTAGAACTGCACATGGAACAACAGAATTATTCAAAATTGGAAAAAGAGTACATCAAGACTGTATATTGCACCCTTTTATTTAATTTTTATGCAGGGTACATCATGAGAAATACTGGGTGGATTGAATGAAGCACAAGCTGGAATCAAGATTGCTGGGATAAATATCAGTAACCTCAGATATGCAGATGACACCACCTTTATGGTGGAAATGAAGAACTAAAGAGCCTTTTGATAGTGAAAGAAGAGAGTGCAAAAGCTGGCTTAAAACTCAACATTCAGAAAACTAAGATCATGGCATCCAGTCCCATCACTTCATGGCAAATAACTGGGGGAACAGTAGAAACAGTGACAGACTTTATTTTTGGAGGCTCCAAAATCACTGCAGATAGTGACCACAGCCATGGAATTAAAGATACTTGCTCCTTGGAGCAAAAGTTATGACCAACCTAGACAACATATTAAAAAGCAGAGACATTACTTTGCCAACAAAGGTCTGTCTAGTCAAAGCTATTGTTTTCCAGTAGTCATGTATGGATGTGAGACTATAAACAAAGCTGAGTGCTGAAGAACTGATGCTTTTGAACTGTGGTGTTGGAGAAGACTCTTGAAAGTCCCTTGGACAGCAATGAGATCCAACCATCAATCCTAAAGGAAATCAATTCTGAATATTCATTGGAAGGACTGATGTTGAAGCTGAAACTCCAATACTTTGGCCACCTGATGCGAAGAACTGACTCAATGGAAAAACCCTAGTGCTGGGAAAGATTAAAGGCAAGAGGAAAAAGGGCTGACAGAGGATGAGATGGTTGGATGGCATCACCAACTTGATGAACATGGTATAAGCAAGTTCTGGGAGTTGGTGATGGACAGGGAAGCCTGGTGTGCTGTGGTCCATGAGGTCGTAAAGAGTTAGTTATGACTGAGTAACTGAACTTAACTGAAAAGGTATTTAGAGGTTTATCATTTTGATTCTAATCTTTTTACCCTAATGATTAATAATGTTAAGCATACTTTATATGCTCATTTTTTATTCATATATCTTCTTTGGTGAAATAGCTATTGTGCAGTCAAGGTACTCAAGATAGCTGTTCTGTTACTCTCTGTATATCCCCTGCCTGTCCAGGGTCTGCTACACCTGCACCCTACTCACATGACTGACCTTCCTGCATACTTGCCCCAGTGAATAATTGTTCTTATCAAAGGAGTGGTGAGGAATGTGTGTCTATCTACTGGTTTCCTTGGTAACTAATGAGCCCATCTGATGTCAGTATCCCTATAAATGGCAATCTCCCCTTCCCTGGGAGAAAAGATTGCCACCATACCCTGTCCTACCTGTGACAATCCACACACAGGGGGTGTCACTCTAAGACTTTGCTTCAGAGTGTCAGCTCCCCCTTCCATCAAACCATTGTCTCTATGAAACACTGAGTTCTTTCTTCAGTCTTGAAACTAGGCAAGCAAAGGTCTTGTAGGCCTATGAGGTGCAGCAGAACAGCTATCTAAATCTTTTACTTATATTTCACTGTATTGTTTGTTTTCTTAGTTTTGAGTTTCGTTTCTTCCCAGTCTGTCTTGCTTTTCATTCTGTTTCAAGTATAAAGTTTTAAATTTTGATTAAGTTTTATTTATCATTTATTAATGTATGGATTTTGCATTTAATGTAGCTAAGAAATCTTTGCATAACACAAGAGCATAAAGATTTTTCTCTTTTTTTTTCTTTGGAGCTTTTATAGTTTTGGATTTTATAATAAGTTTAAGGCCCATTTTTAGTTAATGTTTCCATAATGCAAAGTAAATTTGAAGTTTGTTTGTTTTTACATACAGATATCCAATTATTTCAGTTCTATTTGTTGAAAAGATTATCTTTTCTCCTTGAGTTACCTCACACTGTTGTCAAAAATTGGCTGACCATGTATATGTGGGTCTATTTCTGAATTCTATTTGATATCAGTTTCTGTTCTACATTTGTCTATGTCTTGAATATTATATCTTTAACAAATCTTTTTCTTCAAATTCATTCTAGCTTTTCTAGGTTCATTGCATTTCTACACGAATTTCAGAATCAGCTTGTTAATGTCAAGCTGATTTTTCTGAAATTCTAATTAAGATTGTATTATGTCTCTGGATCAATTTGAGGGATAGTGGATATCTGAACAATATTGAATATACTGATCTATGATTCATATCTCTTTATTTATATAGTCTTTTTCAATAGTATCTAGTTTTCAATATAAAAGTTCTTCATATATTTTTGTATATGTATGCATTCCTTACTATTTTGTATTTTTATGCTTTGTAAAAGGGCTTCCCAGGTGGCGCTAGTGGAAAGGACCTGCCGGCCAATTCAGGAGACATAAGAGACATGGGTTCGATTCCTGGGCTTGGAAGATCCACTGAAAAGGGGCATGGCAACCCACTCCAGTATTCTTGCCTAGAGAATTCCATCAGCAGAGGAGCCAGGCAGATTACAGTTTGTAGGATCTCAAACAGTCAGACACAATGAAGCAACTTAGTATACACACTTAGCAAATGATACTGATTTTCAATTTCCAGTGTTTAATGCTAGCATATCAAAATATACTGATCTTTTGTATGTTGAACTTGTGTCCTGAAACTTTGATAAATTAACTCATTGTTCAGTTCAGCTCAGTTCAGTTGCTCAGTCATGTCCGACTCATTGTGACAACATGGACTGCAGCATGCCGGGCTTCTCTGTCCCTCACCACCTCCTGGAGCCTACTCAGACTCATGTCCATCGAGTCAGTGATGCCATCCAACAGTCTCATCCTCCGTTGTCCCCTTCTCCTCCTGCCTTCAATCTTTTCCAGAATCAGGGTCTTTTTCAATGAGTCAGTTCTTCACATGAAGTGGCCAAAGTATTAGAGTTTCGCTTCAGCATCAGTCCTTCCAATGAATATTCAGGACTGATTTTCTTTAGGATTGTCTGGTTGGATCTCCTTGCAGTTCAAGGGACTCTCAAGAGTCTTCTCCAACACCACAGTTCAAAAGCATCAATTCTTCAGCACTCAGCTTTCTTTATAGTCCAACTCTGACATCCATACACGACTACTGGAAAAGTAGTAGCTTTGACTAGACAGATCTTTGTTGGCAAAGTAATGTCTCTGCTTTTTTAATATACTGTCCAGGTTGGGCATAACTTTTCTTCAAAGGAGCAAGTGTCTTTTAATTACATGGCTGCAATCACCATCTGGAGTGATTTTGGAGCCCCCCAAAATAAAGTATCTCACTGTTTCTATGTTTCCCCATCTATTTGCTATGAAGTGATGGGACCTTATGCCATGATCTTAGTTTTCTGAATGTTGAGTTTTAAGCCAGCTTTTGCACTCTCCTCTTTCACTTTTATCAAGTGGCTCTTTAGTTCTTCACTTTCTGCCATAACTGTGGTGTCATCTGCATATCTGAGGTTATTGATATTTCTCCCAGCAATTTTGATTCCAGCTTGTGCTTCATCCAGCCTGGCATTTCTCATGATGTACTCTGCATGTAAGTTAAATAAGGAGGGTGACAATATACAGCCTTGATGTCCTCCTTTCCTGATTTTGAACAAATCTGCTGTTCCATGTGCAATTCTAAGTGTTGCTTCCTGACCTGCATACAGATTTCTCAGGAGGCAGGTCAGGTGGTCTGGTATTCCCATCTCTTTCACAGTTTTCCACAGTTTGTTGTGATCCACACAGTCAAAGGCTTTGGCATAGTCAGTAAAGCAGAAGTAGATGTTTTTGGAAATCTCTTGCTTTTTCGATGTTCCAGTGGTTGTTGGCAATTTGATTTCTGATTCCTCTGCCTTTTCTAAATCCACCTTGAACATCTGGAAGTTCACAGTCACATACTGTTGAATCCTGGCTTGGATAATTTTTATCATTATTTTGCTAGCATGTGAGATGAGTGCAATTGTGCAGTAGTTTGAGCATTCTTTGGCGTTGCCTTTCTTTGGGATTGGAATGAAAACTGACCTTTTCCTGTCCTGTGGCCACTGCTGAGTTTTCCAAGTTTGCTGGCATATTGAGTGCAGCACTTTCCCAGCATCATCTTTGAGGATTTGAAGTCGCTCAAGAATTCCATCACCTCCACTAGTTTTGTTCGTAGTGATGTTTCCTAAGGCCCATTTGACTTCGCATTCCAGGATATCTGGCTCTAGGTGAGTGATCACACCACTGTGATTATCTGGGGTCATGAAGATCTTTTTTGTATAGTTCTTCTCTGTATTCTTACCACCTCTTCTTAATATCATCTGCTTCTGTTAGGTCCATACCATTGTATCTCATTGTTACATAATATTTTATACATAGCAATTGTGTCATTGAATAAGGAGAGTTTTACTATTTCCTATCTAAGCTAGATAAGATAATATCTTGTCTCATTTTGCTATCTAGTGTTCAGTACAATTTGAATCAAAATAACAATAGTATGCATTCTTCCCACTTACTGGACTAGATTGGAGAATGAATTCAATCTTTCAAGATTATAATGGATTTTAATGTTAGAGGTATGTTTTTCATTGGTGCACTTTAACAGTTTAAATAAATGCTCATGCATTCCTAATGTATTGATTTCAAATGTTAAGCCGTCTTGGATTCATGGTATAAGCATCACTTGGTCATGGTGTATTTGCATTTTATATATTGTTGGATTAAATTTTTGTATCTTTGTTTATGAAGGATTTTGGTCTGTAGCTGTTTTTTGTTTCTTTGTTTATTTCCCTGGTATCTTATTGGCATAATGCTGGCTTCACAAACTGACCTAAGACATCATTCCCTTCTCCTCAGTTTTCTAAAAGAGTTTGTGCTGAATTGGTATTATTTCTTCTTTAAGTGATCCAGTGATGTCATCTAGGCTTACAGTTTTCTTTGTGGGAAGGTTTTTAACTACATAACGACTTCTTTTTACATATAGGACGATTTACATTATCTGTTTCTTTTTTATTATGCTTTCATAGTTTGTGACTGGAAGAAATTTTTCTCTTTTCCTAGGTTGTCAGATTTATTTATACTAAGCTGCCATAATATTCCCTTGTGATCCTTTTCATACCTGTGAAAGCTGTAGTGATGTTACCTCTTTCATTCATGATATTACCAATTTGAATCTTCTCTCTTTTTCTGATCATCTTGTTAGAGTTCTATCAGTTTGAGTGATCTGTCCAAAACACCAGCTTTTGGATTCATTAATCTTCAGTTTAGTTCAGTCGCTCAGTCATGTCCAACTCTTTGCGACACCATGAATTGCAGCACATCAGGCCTTCCTGTCCATCACCAACTCCCGGATATATATATTTAAACTTTTAATTGATTTTTGCTCTGATCTCCATTATTTCCTTTACTCTGTTTACTTTTGTTTATTTTTTTCTATTAATAATTCCCTAAGCTGAGGCTACTGATTTATATCTTTATTTATTTCTAATGTGGATATAGTACTTTAGTAGTAGTTTAGTAATATAAACTTCCTTCTTCATTTCCACCACTAGTGCATCCCACAATTTTTTTTATGTTTTGTTTTTATATTCATTGATTTCAAACCACTCTCTAATTTCCATTTTGATTTCTTACTTTACCCATTAGTTATTTACACTCATGTTAATTAGTTCCAAATGTTTGGGGACTTTTCCAGAATGCTTCCTACTATTGATTTCTACTTACATTGCATAGAGCTACACTGTAGTCAGAAAGTATGTATTTTTAAGTTTCTTGAGACTTATTTTATTGCCTAAACCATGGCTTATTTTGGTAAATTCTGTGTGTATTTTTCTGGTTTGAGATAAGGTGTTTTTAAAATATCAACTAGATCTATATGGTTGATACAGTGTTCAAATATATGTCTTCACTGGTTTCTATTTGTCTCTTTTCCAATTATTGAGAAAGGAGTGTCAAAAATCTCTATTTATAATGGAATATTTGTTTATATCTCTTTATAGCTCTATGGATTTTATGTTATATATTTTGAAGTTCTGTTATTAAATGCATAGACATTTGTTATTGCTGTCCCACTGCTAAATTATGTCTGACTCTTTGCAACTCCATGAACTGCAGTGTGCCAGGGTTCCCTGTCCTTCACTATCTTCTGGAGTTTACTCAAACTCATGTCCATAGAGTCAGTGATGCCATCCAACCATCATTATGTCCTCTTGATGATTTCACCCACATCTCATTAGTAAGATGTACTTCTTGATCCATGGTAATATTTTTTGCTCTAAAATCTACTTTATCTGATATTAATTTGACTACTCCAAAATCTCTTAATTGATATTACCAGATTATAAATACTTTTTCTTTCCTTTCCTTTTGTCTGTGTCTTTATATTGCAAATGTTTTTCTTGCAAGCAAAGTCTTTCTCTTTTTTTCCAATTTGATAATTCCTGCCTTTTAGTTATGGGCTTCCCTGATAGCTCAGTTGGTAAAGAATCTGCCTGAAGTGCAGGAGACCCCAATTCAGTCCTAGAGTTGGGAAGATCTGCTGGAGAAGGGATAGGCTACCCACTCCAGTATTCTTGGGCTTCCCTGTGGCTCAACTAGTAAAGAATCTGCCTGAAATGTGGGAGACCTGGGTTAGTTGGGGCTTTTAAAATATTTACCTTTGAATGTAATTGTTGATGTTGCTGAGTTAAAATCTACCATGTTTCTACTGATATATCCCCTGGTGGCTCAGATAGTAAAGAATGTTCCTAATAGTTTCTAGTTATCTGATGTTCTTTATTTCCCATTTTAAAATTTCTCTTTAATAGTAATTGGGTCTTTTGACTTATTATCTATAACTCTGTTTTGTGTGTTTTATTTGACTAGTTTATAGTATTGTATCATTTACTTATTACAGAATATTTTCAAGTGATTTTATGCTATTTAATGTATCAGAAACTTGCAGTGATATAATTTAACTTATCCTACCCTGCCCATGTTCTATTATTTTTATACATTTACTTCTGTAGATGTTATTGATCCTGCAGTACATTGTTCATTTGTTTTTTCCTTTCAATAGGCAACTATCTTTCAAAGAGATTTAGAAAATAAGAAAATATACATAGTTACCTATATAATTACTATCTTAGGAGTCTTTCAGTCTTGAATGCAGTGTTCTTTTTGGTATAATTTTCTTTTTGCTTGAAGAACCTCCTTTAACCATTTTTATAGTGCAGGTGAGCCAGTGATGATTTCTTTCTTCTTTTGTATATCTTAAAAGCCTTACTCTTTCTTCATTTTTCAAAAGATATTTTACCTGGGTATAAAATTCTAGTTAGCTTTTATTTCTTGCAGTGCTTTAAAGATATTATTCCTTTGTCTTCTGGCCTGCATTCTTTTTCTTCCCCTAAAGTAAGTCTGAATAAATCTTATTTTTGTTCCTCTACATGTAATTTTCCAAATGTGTTTTTGCATATTACTGTGTGCTTAGTTGCTCAGTCATGTCTGACTCTTTGTGCCCCCTTGAACTGTAGCCCACCAAGCTCCTCAGCCATAGGATTCTCTAGACAAGAATACTGGAGTGGGTTGTAATTCCATCCTCCAGGTGATCTTCCCAGTGCAAGGACCAAACTCAGATCTCCCGCATTGCAGGAGAATTCTTTATCATCTGAGCCACCACGGAAGCCCAATATATTGCTGGTTTCAAGCAATTTATTATAAGTGTTGATATAGTTTTTTTCAACTTTCTTATGCTTGGGGTTCATTGAGTTTCTTGGATTTGTAGTTTCAGAAGTTTTAAACACTTTGGGAAATATTTTAGCCATTATTTCTACAAATATATGTATTTTTTTCTTATCCTTTTGCCTTTTCTTTTCCCCTTCCTTCTGGGACTCCTATTACATGTGCCAGAATGTTTAAAGTATTTCTGCAAATCACTAATGCTTGATTACATTTTCCTTGATTATTTTCAGTTTCTTTTCCCTCTGAGTTCTGAATAATTTCTGTTTCTGTATTTTCAAGCTCATTATCTTTTCCTCTGAAATGTCTAATATGCAATTAATCCAATCCAGAGTTGTTATTGTTGCTTTTCATCTCAGAATTGTAGTTTCTGCCTGAGAAGTTTCATTTGGGCCTTTCTCATATCTACTTTCTTCTCTACTTAGCATGCTCAGTTTCTTCTTAACCCTCTTGAACGTGTAGCATACAGTTGCAATGTTTTAATATCCTTTTTTCTATTAGTTTCATCATCTGTGTGATTTCATGATTAATTTATTCTTCTCTTCATTAGGAATTGTGTTTCCCTGTTTCTTAGCATGTTTTGGTAATGTTTGATTGTAGCCAGACATTGCAAATTTTACTTTGTTGAGTGCTGGATAAGATCTCTATAAATAGTCTTCAGCTATGACCTAGGGTATAGTTAAGCTATTTGGAAAAAATTTGGACCCTTTTAAGTCTTGCTTTCTAGCTTTCTTAGACAGAGGCAGAATATTGTTCGGTCTAGAATTAGTTTTGTGCTATTACTGAGGCAAAAATCTTTGCGAGTGTATATATTATCTATCATTAGTTATGAGGATTTTCTACTCTTCCTGGGAACAGAAACTTACTTCTTTCTGTGTATGCTTTGGGCATTGTTTGTTTTGTGTTTTTTTTCCAACTTTTTCTGGGTTTGGGAAAAATCCAAGTAATGACTGAAATATTTCCCAAAGTACTTAAACTTTTTCTGGGGTTTACTTTTCCAGCCACAGAGAGTTTCCTCATACATTTGTACCTGCTGAACATTGAGAGAAGCCTTCCTTCTAGAGATCTCTGGAAATTCCTCTCTAGACAGTTCTCTCCTCTCTGTTATTCTCTTGTGCATGCTCAGTTGCTTCAGTCATGTCCAACTCTTTGTGACCCAGTGGATAGTAGCCCACTAGGCTCCTCTGTCCATGGGATTCTTTAGGCATGAATACTGGAGTGGGTTGCCATGTCCTCCTCCAGAGGATCTTCCTGATGCAGGGATTAAACCCAAATCTCTTATGTCTCCTGCATTGGCTGGTGGGCTCTTTACCACTAGTGCCACCTGGGAAGCCCAATACTTTTCCTTTTATTAAAAGAATTTAAAACAGCTGAGAGAGTACCCCAGGAAGATGTTTACTCTCTTTCAGAAACTCCTAATTCCATGGCTTCTCAAATTTCTCAACTTATGGGAGACCACTGGGCTTTATCTAGGTTACCTACCTCTGAGCTACAACATAGCAGCTCTCTCCAGAGAGCAAGTCAAGGCAAATGTGTGATTCATCTTATTTATTTCTTCTCTGTCAAGAATCCTTGTCTTTCATTAGTAATGGTAAATATCGTGAAAGCTTTTATTTCATGTATTCCATACAGTTTTTCCGTTGTTCCACAAAGAAAGATAATTCTTGGCTAAAGTAACTGCCTCTTTGAAAGTAAATCTTTCTTATTTACTCAACTTACTACTTTCTGGTGAAATTTACTCCTTTATTCCTCTGATATTCCACAGGCAGTGGGCTATAGGCTATGCTTTTAATATATCCAGAATACAACCTCATCTTTCCATCTCTTTCACAAATAACCTCATGAAAGCCATCATCATGTGTTTCCTGGGTTATTGCAGGATTTTCCCCAGGGCTTTCCTGGATTATTTTTAATTGTTCGCCTTGATCTGTCCTTTAATCACCTATTATCTATTCAAAATCCAATAACTGGAATAATCTCTTTAATTTCTATGGAAAAATAAACAAAACTGCTCTTCTGGTAAGAAACCTGCAGTGGTTTCCCATTATATCCATAAATAATAAGTTAGATTTTATTATGTACCCATGCATTTGATTCTGCTTTCACTTTATCATCATCTCCAAGCTGTTTCAGCTGGTAAAGAATCTACCTGCAATCCAAGAGACACAGGAAACATGGGTTTGATCCCTTGGTTGTGAAGATCCCCTGGAGGAAGAAAAGGAAACCCACTCCAGTACTCATGCCTGAAAAATCCCAGGGACAGAGGAGCCTGGTGGGCTACAGTCCACAAGACGTAAACAGTGGGACATGAGTGAGTGACCAAGCACATCAAGAACGCTCCAGGCTGGTTATTCCATTTTAGTTATCAGGTCTCCTTCCTGTTCCTTGAACCACCCAGACACATGCCTTAGAGCTTTTCTACTTGATATTCCTCCTGTCTAGAAGGCTATTACCTCCAGAACCTGTAAGGCTTGCTTCCCTGCCAACTTTTTCAAGTGAGTCATTTTATCTACTTAAAGTTGCAACCACCCATGACATCAGCCAAGACATTCCTAATACCCTTTTGCATTTGATCTTTGAACTTAGCTCTTATTACCATCTGACAGGATTATTCTTTTCCAGTCTCTGGGATTCCTTTCCATTCCATGAACACAGTAAGTTCTTTCTTGCCTCCTTTTGTATTTACTTTCCCCTCTTCTTGAAAGAGCCTTCCAAGCAAAATGTATCCAAGGTTCTCTCCTTTAAGCTTTTCTTCATATGCACCTTAACCATGGTCTTTATTAACCATTGTATTTTAAATTGAATCACTCCTCTGACTACCTGCTTTGTATGTCCCCTCTCCTGGTTTTTTTTTTTTTTTAAGACATTTAAGAAAATGATACACTATATATTTTATTATCTATGTTTTGTCTTCCATCCCTCCTACTAAACTGTAAGCTACATGTGGACAGAGACTTTTTTCTTTTTTTTTTCTCTCTCTGGTTTATCTCCAGAATTTAGAAATATACCTAGTATGCCGTAGGCCCTTGGTAAGTATAGTTGATTACATTTTAAAAATAGTATTTTTCTAAAATTACCAAATTCATATTAACCTAGAAGAGAATAAGTAAACTGATTTAAAATATTTTCCATATTACATATGGATTTCAAAATACCTGAGTTGCATTTTTTTCCCTCCAGAACACGATTTTATGTTTTACTTCAGTTCAGTTCAGTTCAGTCACTCACTTGTGTCTGACTCTTGGCGACACATGAATTGCAGCACGCCAGGCCTCCCTGACCATCACCAACTTCCGGAGTTCACTCAGATTCATGTCCATCGAGTCAGTGATGCCATCCAGCCATCTCATCCTCTGTCGTCCCCTTCTCCTCCTGCCCCCAGTCCCTCCCAGCATCAGAGTCTTTTCCAATGTGTCAGCTCTTCGCATGAGAGGCCCAAGTACTGGAGTTTCAGCTTCAGCATCATTCCTTCCAAAGAAATCTCAGGGCTGATCTCCTTCCAGAATGGACTGGTTGGATCTCCTTGCAGTCCAAGGGACTCTCAAGAGTCTTCTCCAACACCACAGTTCAAAAGCATCAATTCTTCGGCAATCAGCCTTCTTCACAGTCCAACTCTCACGTCCATACATGACCACTGGAAAAACCATAGCCTTGACTAGACGGACCTTTGTTGGCAAAGTAATGTCTCTGCTTTTGAATATGCTATCTAGGTTGGTCATAACTTTTCTTCCAAGGAGTAAGCGTCTTCTAATTTCATGGCTGCAGTCACCATCTGCAGTGATTTTGGAGACCCGAAAAATAAAGTCTGACACTGTTTCCACTGTTTCCCCATCTATTTCCCATGAAGTGATGGGACCAGATGCCATGATCTTCGTTTTCTGAATGTTGAGCTTTAAGCCAACATTTTCCACTCTCCTCTTTCACTTTGATCAAGAGGCTTTTTAGTTCCTCTTCACTTTCTGCCATAAGGGTGGTGTCATCTGCATATCTGATGTTACTGATATTTCTCCCCGGAAATCTTGATTCCAGCTTGTGCTTCTTCCAGCCCAGCATTTCTCATGGTACTCTGCATATAAGTTAAATAAGCAAGGTGACAATATACAGCCTTGATGGACTCCTTTTCCTATGTGGAACCAGTCTGTTGTTCCATGTCCAGTTCTAACTGTTGCTTCCTGACCTGCATACAGATTTCTCAGAATTTTCCACAGTTTATTGTGATTCACACAGTCAAAGTCTTTGGCAAAGTCAATAAAGCAGATGTTTCTCTGGAACTCTCTTGCTTTTCCATGATCCAGTGGTTGTTGGCAATTTGATCTCTGGTTCCTCTGCCTTTTCTAAAACCAGCTTGAACATCAGGAAGTTCATGGTTCATGTATTGTGAAGCCTGGCTTGGAGAATTTTGAGCATTACTTTACTAGCGTGTGAGATGAGTGTAATTGTGCGGTAGTTTGAGCATTCTTTGGCATTGCCTTTCTTTGGGATTGGAATGAACACTGATCTTTTCCAGTCCTTTGGCCACTGCTGAGTTTTCCAAATTTGCTGGCATGCTGAGTGTAGCACTTTCACAGCATCATCTTTCAGGATTTGAAACAGCTCAACTGGAATTCCATCACCTCCACTAGCTTTGTTTGTAGTGATGCTTTCTAAGGCCCATTGACTTCACATTCCAGGATGTCTGGCTCTAGGTGAGTGATCATACTATCGTGATTTATCTGAGTTATGAAGATCTTTTCTGTACCGTTCACCTGCCACCCAATGTGGAGCTCGAATCCACAACCCTGAGATTAAGAGTCTCATGCTCTACCAACTAAGTTAGCTGGGCACATGTTTTACATAGTTAAGAGTTAAGAAGTATCTCTAAGTGCTCAATGTCAATGTCACAAAGTCTATATGGAATAAAACTGAGAGTACTGATGTCCTACTCCTCAAAAAGCTCATTAATCTGAATTTGTATGTAATTCTTTCAACTCAACCACCCAGATTCTATTTCCACAGCAGAATAAAAATTGCAAAATTCATTTTTATTAGTAAGCACCCTAATAGGGAACAGGAATTAACATTGGTTTATTTTTCACTATACTTAGGGAGTGAGGGAGTGAAGTTGCTCAGTCATGTCCGACTCTTTGCGACCCCATGGACTGTAGCCTACCAGGACCCTCTGTCCATAGGATTCTCCAGGCAAGAATACTGGAATGGGTTGCCATTTCCTTCTCCAGGTGATCTTCTCGACCCAGGAATGAAACCCAGGTATCCCACATTGGAGGCAGACACTTTAACCTCTGAGCCACCAGGGAAGCCCCATCCACTATACTTAAGACCTATTATTTAATCTTTACTCTCCAACAATGTGGGTGACCTGGGTTGGGAAGATCTGGGCTCAATCCCTGGATTGGGAAGATCCCCTAGAGAAGGGGAAAGGCCGCCCACTCCAATATTCTGGCTTGGAGATTTCTATGGACTGTATAGTCCATGAGGTAGCAAAGAGTCAGACATGCCTGAGCAACTTTCACTTTTCACTTTCACATCTCAATTAAGTGAGTTGCTGGGATCATTTTACAAATAAAGAAAATGGATTGAGTAGTTGACCCCCAAATTAAGAGCTGGATCTGAACACAGTTTCTATTCCTTCTAATCCCACCTCTTTTTGCTTCATTATGAGCAGCAAGAATGGCAACTGGGGATCTACCAGTAAAGGAAGACTATAACCTAGAAACAAATATTCATAAACACTAATAGGACCACAGGCCATCCTACATACTTCAAGCAGTGTCTAGGATGGCATCTCTGGATAGAACGGCACAGTCATTAATGTTCATAATGATAAAACCAAGTCATCAAAAAAAGATTAATTACATTCCATCCACTCTGTTTAAGAAGGCAGGGAAGTGTGAAATCCATTTTAGAAAGATTTCCATCAAAAATGATTAAAATTTTCAGCTATCCAGAATGATTCATTCCCTGGGGTTTCTACATAGCCAAATATGTAAATGAAAAAGCACAAATATTGCCCATTTCTCACAAAACAAAGCAAATGAGCAAAACACAAAAAGGTACAGAGAAGACTCAAGTGAATTGAAGATTGGATATCCCTACAGTGTATACCTAAGCTACTAGACATTCATTTCTTTATATGTTATATCTGTTCTTATTGGTCAAGTCTACACTTAATGGTTGGTACCTTTGTTTGGAAGGTTTTAATTATTTTGATAGTTCTGCTGTACAATCATTTCAGTTCAGCTCAGTTCAGTCACTCAGTTGTGTCCAACTCTTTGCGACCCCATGAATCGCAGCACACCGGGCCTCCCTGTCCATCACCAACTCCCGAAGTTCACTCAGACTCACAGCCATCAAGTCCGTGATGCCATCCAGCCATCTCATCCTCTGCCGTCCCCTTCTCCTCCTGCCCCCAATCCCTCCTAGCATCAGAGTCTTTTCCAATGAGTCAACTCTTTGCATGAGGTGGCCAAAGTACTGGAGTTTCAGCTTTTGGTTTTTAAAAAATGTTTTGGAACTAGTAGAGATGGTGATTACATATTATGAATGTACTAAATATTGCTGAATTGTTCACTTTAAAATAATTGCTTATGTTATGTAAATTTCACTTCAGTTTAAAAAGAATATAACTGGGACTACTTTCCAAAATAAAGGGGCAGAATTGCTTCTAACACTAGAGACCAATTCTTAGAAAAGTAAATCCTAGTATGTATTATTGAGATAGGAGCTTTCCAACTGAATTATCTTCCAGAGAAAGGTATAAAGGAAAAATAATCAAATCCTGATACCAGGAAAGATCAACCTGTTAGCTACATAGACCAGAGGATGCTGTGCCTAGCAATGAGCTCCTTACCAGCAAAGACCACATGTACTCAGTTTTTGTGTCCTTAGCACAAGGTATAGTGCCTGACACAGTAAATGATGCTGAACAAGTGAGAGTTTACAAGAGTAGTGACACTGGAGGGAAGTGGCCCTCAAGCCCTATTTGATGACTAAAGGAAAACTGATTCAGGAGCTTACAAGGCCATCTCCAAGGCAAAGCAAGAAACTAAAAGGGTTCATTCCTTCTCAGAAGGACCTTCTATCCACCGAGACATCCAAGAATCAGTAAGAAGCTAGTGAAAAATATATATTCCTGGCTCCACCTACAGATATTCTGGTTCAGAAGGTGTCAGGTGGGGTCTGGAAATCTACATTTCAAAAGAAATTCTCAGGTGGTTTCATGCAGGTGGTCTATGGACCAGTTTTAGAAAAATGGACACTCAGGATTGGGAATGGCCAATTCCTTTTTACATAAGAAAGTTCAAGATTAGTAGCCACCGCTTTCTTTTGACATGTTTTCATTTAATATTAGGACTTTATAACCACTAAAACTGTCCAGCAAATGAAAAATCCTTGTGGTGTCATGAGCTTTAAAAACATTTACAAGGTTGAATAGAGCCTCTCTCAAGGCTTCCCAGTGGCTCAGATGGCAAAGAATTTGCCCTTAATGCACAATATCTGGGTTCAGTATGGATCAGGAAGATCCCCTGGAGAAGAGAATGGCTACCCATTCCAGTATTCTAGCCTGGAGAAATCCATGGACAGAGAAGCCTGGCAAGCTACATTCCACGGGGTTGCAAAGAGTCAGACATGGGAAATGACTAACACTTTCACTTTCACAGACAGGTTATGATAAATTCCTTTGCACTAAGCAGGATTTCAATTGGTTGACTCCTGAGGTTCTTGCAGCTAAGATTCTCTGATTCAGTCATGAAATCAGGTTGAAGGAGAAGAGACAGATGATTCACATATGTGTAACTTCTTTGAAAAAGTGGATTACTATAAAAATGTGAAATACTACCTTTGCTATTCATGATTTAGAGACAGAGATCTAACTTAATTTTTGAAAGTATCTGAACTTCATTTCTATTTTTATGAAAATATTTAATAGGATATTGTTTACAAACAGGTGAATCTGGGGAAATTTGAATTTTATTTGTAAAATATAATAGATATGAAGTTTTCAGAATTTGTCTTCAGTACTGATCATTTTATTTTCTTTCTGATTTTAAAACGAATGAACCTTTTGGTAGGAAATTTGTGAAACTCATAAATATTAAAGAAGAAATGTTAAAAAGAGAAAAGTTAAGAAAATTTTACCACTGAAAGTTCAAATCTGTTAGCACTTTGGACTATTTCTCTCCGCCTCCCAAATATACCCACACCAACAAAACTTTCATGGTGAGCATTTTCTGTTGTCATATATATATATATATATATCCTTTGAAAATGTTCTTACTCAACAACTTATTACATCATTAACAAAGGAACTAATGCCAGAATGAAATGGCCCCTTGGGTCAAGTCTGATGTTGGCAAGTAGAGAATAGAATTCAAGAGCCCATATTGCCATTTTTAAATTGGGCAAACAAAAACAGTTCTGTTTTGATTTAATTAGCTTCATATCTTTGTATATTTAGAGAGTTTCCATTTTCTCCCTTACAATATTCAGTGAAAGTGCTTTCATATGATTCCCTGACACATCTTTAGATTCTTAGGTATGGAGACTGTGGTTCAAACTCCATGAACATTTGTTGATATTCCATATATATTTTCAAAGTACTTTACAGAAAGATTGCAGCAAATTGTGCTTCTACCAGGGCTTCCCAGGTAGCTCAGTGGTAAACGATCTGCCTGCAGTGTAGGAGTTGCAGGTTTGCTCCCTGGGCTGGGAAGATCTCCTGGAGGAGGGCATGGCAACCCACTCCCATATTCTTGCCTGGAGGATCCCATGGACAGAGGAGCCTGGATCTACGGGTCATAGAGTCACAGAGAATTGGACACGACTGAAGTAACTTAGCATGTGTGCTTGCACTCATACTTTCACCAACAGTAAATAAGAGCATCTCAGAGCTCAGTGGCAAGTATGAGTATTAATAATAAAAACAAAACACGTAACTTTTTGTTAAATTTAGCGAGCAGCAATTTGAAATCTTGTTTTTACTTCTCCTTTGATTACTAGTTAAGTTAAACATGTTTTTATATCCATATTATAGCGTATATTTCCTTTTAATGCTTCCAGCTTTACTGTAATAACATTTTTACACCTAAAGCATAACTGTGGGAAATCTTTTTCAGGGGGAGGGACATGTATTGGGAGGGAGAATATTTTAAAGAAGCAGATATAATTATCAAGTTATTTCCATATTTTATTATAAAATTTGAAAAGTGATGTGGCATTATATGGTATTTGCAGTGCTATGAAGCAGTAGCTGTTTTCTTCATAAAAATAATATAACAATAAACATGAATGACTTTTTCAACAGCATTGGAAGACACAGGCGATAATAAATATACATCTTACATGTAAATATACCAAAGTTTTTTCTAATAAACTGAGAGTTTTCAGCCAGAAAGAAACAGTTCCAGTCTTATTTTTATATCTTAAAAAACCCAAATCTCAAGTTGACAAGATTTCTTCAACTTCTATGATAATATAATTTATCCTAAACAGATTACTTATGAAATGATATCTTTATTAAAGTGATTCCTGTCTCCACCTAGCAGCTTTGGGACACCTCCCTGAAACTACGTGTCCTGTTTCAGTATCTGCCAACAGGCTACTGATGATATCTGGCTTGCAGACGTGAGCCCGTTCTGCAAGGCACTGTGCGTGTGTGCTGTTGTTTCAGTCATGTCCAATTCTTTGTGACCCTAGGAACTGTAGCCTGCCAGGCTCCTCTGTCCATGGGATTCTCCAGGCAGGAATACTGGAGTGGGTTGCATGCCCTCCTCCAGGGGATCTTTATGACTGAGGGGTCGAACCGGCACCTCTTCTGTCTCTCACATTGGTAGGCGGGTTCTTTACCACTGAGTCACCTGAGAAGTCCCACAAGGCACTGTACCGTCATACATTTCTGAATTTTATGCAGTATATGTTTTCCCTCAATTAACCTTTTACTTATAAAACATTTGTTAAAATTAAAATAGATAAATTATTTTTCTTGTTTTTGCTTAAGTTGCTTTAGTTGTGTCCGATTCTTTGCAACTTCATGGACTGCAGCCCAACAGGCTTATCTGTCCATGGGACTCTCCAGGCAAGAATATAGGAGTGGGTTGCATGCCATCCTCCAGGGGATCTTCTCAACCCAGGGATTGAACCCAGGTCTCATGTCTTCTGCACTGGCAGCGGGTTCTTTCCCACTAGTGCCACCTGGGAAGCCCAGATAAATTGCTACATTTTATCATTTCCACAGTATATCAAAAGAGGGACACAGTTTAGAGCAGGATTTAAATAAACACAACTTTCTAGAAGCTATACCTTTAGTAATAAACTTTATCCTAATCTACTTTATTTAATCCCAGTTTGCTTATTTTAGAAAACAAGCTTTTCCTTTCATCTATGATGCTTCAGGTATTGAAATGTGGATTGTGTTCAGTTTCCAAGCAGTAGCACTCATCTTAATAACTTAATCCTGTGATGTGAGATTGGCCTTGCTTTACCATTGCTATTCATATCGCACTACATACTCTATTTTCTTGTACAAAGGAAAACTTGTCTTATTTCCAATTGTTTTTTACCTACTTTTCACTGTAAATTTTAAAAAAATGACAACAAAATAACATGACAACTTAAAAGTGGCTTTCTCAAAACCATGTTTTCCAACATTTTTGTTACTCTCCTATTAGTTTATGTATCAAAATATGTAGTCTGTGATTCAAAACGTGCAAAAAGAAATGCTGCTACTCATTTGCCGTGACTAATGCTCAAGCCCTCCGTCCTGTTGGGTATAAGTAAATACAAACCTAAACCTGGTAATTAAAAGAATCGCAGATTTCTGCATTTAAGCAGTCTTCTAGAAAATATTCTGTTAATTTAAAGGTAAGCTTCTTCATAGTGGTATTTCTCTTCTTTCAGTCCTTTTTCTCAAGATGATGCTGGGTTTATGGAAAAGCTTCAGCGTTCTGCTTGCAAAGAGAAAGGTGGTCTACATGTCCTTCATATCTTTGCTGGTCTACGACGTGACAAAGGCAGTCTGGTTTCTTAAGCTACTAGCCATATGGCACTAGTGCCCACTGAATTGTTGTTAATACAGCTTTTTTTTTTTTTGGTGTGTGATGGGGATTGGGGTGGCATTCAGTAACGACATTACTGAAATTTATGGCTTGTAAATGTCAAAGATAAATCTATCTCAGTTTCCATTGGTCTATCAGCTTCACCTCAGCTTCTATTGATTCTAAAGAATCTCTGGTTAATTTCCTTTCATCTGCTCCTAGTCTCACTATGGTGGTCTCATTGAACATCTGTTGCTTCTCAATTCAACTGCTTTCTTGTGCCTCCTACTTTCTTAAGGAACATCTAGATGTATTCCCCACTATCCCTTCCATTCTTCCTCAGTATGCCATGCAGACCTTTCTCCCCTGTAGAGGTTACCTTGATGTTGATGTGAGCCAGCCTGTGAAGGTTTTTCCAGGACTCTCCTCTGATTAAACACTTCTAGGACAGCAATTTTTAAAGGACATCCTAGAAACATCTTAGTTGGCTCCATATGGTCACCATCATTCTGATCTGAAGTATTTTCTTCAGAGCTCTGTCATTTTCCTGAGCTACATCTGAAATATCTAGTACAGAGAATTTTTTCAAACCTTCCCTCTTACCTTTTGCAACTTCTTTAGGGGAAAGCCAGGACACATAATTAGGATTCTTGCCTCCTCCCCTTGAATTCTCTCAGAATCACTATCAGGATCATATCTTTGCTTTCTTTTGTTGAAGTTGAGCTTTCCCTACATTTTTTTTTCTTTCTATATATACTAAAGCATATTTTCATATCTCCAAAGTTTAATTTGTATAAGTAGGTAGCTCTTGGAATTTAGAAAGCCACTTTCTTTTGCCACAAATCCTTATTCATAAACTTTTATCTCACTACACACTGATAAAAAATAAAAACAACAGCCTTCCTAGAACACTGATTTTTTTTTCCTTTTTGTATCCCTGCTTTAATAATCCAAATCTTGCCTCAGATAATGAATGCCTCTGGCTGGATGGGTGAGGGTCAATTAATTTATTTCAAAAGGTCTTATCCTTGTTACAGCTGAATTGATGATATTGATAAATTACTCTTATCTTCCACTTGTTTCCAAATTCATTTCTTAGAGGAACCATTCCTTTTCTCCAGAACCTACTTTTAAAAAAACACAGAGTTTTAAACAAAGATATACTACAGTTTATCTTCAGCTACACAAGTTACTATGTTGTACTATACATAAAGATATCAATGAATAAACTTTTTTAAAAAAAATTTTCAATCCAATTCAATAAGAATCATTTAATATTTTTTTAACCAGCCTATAACTGTTCCCTGTATAGGAAAGAAAGGTTTACAGAAGGACAATATGAGATTTGAACTTTTCAAATGTAAACAATATAATTTAATATGTCAAATATATTAAGAGAATGAGAGGATGTATACATGAAATAATCAGAATACTGTACAATGCAAGACTTAGAGTAACTGTCAATGTACATGCACTGTTTATAATAGGTATTTAATAGATATTTGTTGCTTTTTATGCATTTTATAGACAGTACAGTGTCATTTATCTGAGCATCTTGAAACTACTGTGAGTTAGAGAAGATATCAAGGAGGAAGTATGATGGACTAGACTTCACATTTTGGGTAGAATCTGGAAATGTGTTAATGAGGAAATAATCTATTCCAGGCAAGAAGAAAACAACATGGGGAACAACTTGGAAAATAGGAATTGTGGGCTCAGAAGACGATTTTGCTCTGTTAAGCTTTAAACTGGCTGAACAATACAAGTAATTCTAGAAAAATGTATTTTTTTCAGATATTTATTCTTGGCATTATCTCCCTCTTTCTCCCTACCCCCATATTTTCCTAAAGCAAATGCTTTGTCATATTCTTCCTCTTCATGGGATTGATGTTGGCTTATTCCACTGCTTCTGTTTGCTTTACCCATGAGAGTCTCTCCTCTCCCAAGTGGTTTGACTAAGTGAGGCTCATAGCATGTATTGGACAGCCCAAGGGCAACCCCAATGGGCTCACAAGCCTTTAACTTTGAACTAAAGCCATTTTTGCTACTAGTGAGTCTTATGAGAGTTTGTTTTTCTTCTAATGCTGCAGCTAAATTTCCATTGAAATAGTAATAGCTCAAGAAAAGAAAAACAAGAGCTACCCTTTCATTTTTTTCATTCCTTTTGCTGCCAAATACATTAAAAGAATGAGAAGATATACACTGCTGAATCTCTCTCAACCCACAACTCTGCTGAAACTGCATCCTTCAGGGTCCTAGTAGCTTAAAGAGAATCATCTAGAAGACTTTTATGAAGACTTTTAGTTCAGTTTAATCACCCTTGACCTCGCTGCCACCCTTGGCACCTTAGCCAAGCCCTCTTAAGATGCGTTTTCTTGGTTTCTAGAATGGAACATTCTTCTGTTTTGCCTCCTACCTCTCCAGACTATTCTTCTCCTGCCTCCTCTTACTCTCCAAATCAGATATTTTCTCAGATCTGTCATTATTTCTGATTTTTCTCTCTCTGAATTCTCTACTAACGTACTTTTCTTTACCTTTAATATAATTTCTGTGCACAGAACCCCTAAAACTGATTTAGTCACTGAAATACAATCCAGATTTCCAACTGTTTGCTAAATGTTACCATTTAGACCCACTTGCCAATGCAAGAGACATAAGAGAAATAGGTTCAAGCCCTGGGTTGGGAAGATCTCTTGGAGAAGGGTATGGACAGAGGAGCCTGGAGGGCTACAGTCCATAAGGTCACAAAGAATTGGACACAACCAAAGTGACTTAGCATGCATGCATGCAGTTTCGATACTCTCACTAATCCCTAGACAGATATTAAAAAGCAGAGTCATTACTGTGCTGGCAAAGGTCTGTATAGACAAAGCTATAGTTTTTCCAGTAGTCATGTATGGATGTGACAATTGGACCATAAAGAAGGCTGAGAGCTGTAGAATTGATGCTTTTAAACTGTGGTGTTGGAGAAGACTCTTGAGAGCCCCTTGGAGAGCAAGGAGATCAAACCAGTCAATCCCAAAGGAAATCAATCCTGAATATTCATTGGAAGGACTGAAGCTGAAGCTCCAATACTTTGGCCACCTGGAGTGAAGACCTGACTCATTAGAAAAGACCCTGATGCTGGGAAAGATTGGAGGCAGGAGGAGAAGGGGACAAGAGAGGGCAAGATGGTTGGATGGCATCACCAACTCAGTGGAATAAGTTTGAGCAAGCTCCGGGAGATGATGAAGGATGGAGAAGCCTGGTGTTCTGCAGTCTATGGGATTGCAAAGAGTTGGACGCATTGAGTCACTGAACAACCACTAATGCCTGAAAATTCAATACGTGCAGGGTCGAGGTTCCCAGCTCCCTTCTCAGAGCTCTTCAACTTCATTCCTTCATGTCCATCACTGGCAGAGGTGTGCTAGATCTGACTCTTACCAGCATATGAGGGCTTACTGTGTGTCTTTTCCCAACACTGAGGTTGGCCATACTGGAAATATTTACACCACAGATAATGGCAAATCCTACAAATCAGGGCTTCATTTTCTTCTTCCTTCTTTCTTTCTCTTTTTATAGCTGATTGTTGAACATTTTCCAGCAAACCATTTATTATCATAACCCCCAGTAACCTGAGCTTAAAACTTGGAGTTAATTTTGGACTGTTTTCTTTCCTCAATTTCTAAGTCCATTCAACTACTCCCTCCTCTAATATTTACCCCATTCCAGACTTTATCATTTCCATTGATCCTGGTTAGCTTCTTACTAGGCCTTGCCCTATCTTTAACCAACTCGGGAAAATGCCGCTAAATTAATCTTCCTAAGGAGTCCTGTGACCATAACCAAAACTTTGGTGATTGTCTTTGCTTACCAAAGTGAAGATCAGCCATAGTCTGGTCTCTAGTTCCACTTTAGCCTGTCTCTCGATGTTCCTGTCACATAACTCAGGATCCTGACCTCTTAGTTTACACTTGCTTCATAAGTACCTGGGAAAACCTGGGGGACAGATTATCTAATTGGTGAAGGCATATTTGATTCTGTGCATAATTTTTTGTCCTGGATTCTTCCTTTGCCATTTCCACAAACCTACATCTTACCTCTAAGTTCAGGCTCAGACCAGTGACCATATTTCCAGTCTAAATGGTCTATTTTCATCATCTGAGAGCCCAGTCTCAGAACATTTTACTTCTACAGCCACATGATCATTATTCTTTGTCTTTTATTAAGATTTCTGGTGAACATACTATATTCTAAGTATATGAAAGTGAGCAGGACCATGATGAGTTTCTTCTTGAGCCTAATGAGCATGCAACCAAACTGTGCTGAATAAATAAATATAAACAAGAACATCTAGGTTTTATATGGCATATTTTCTCTCATAGTATTTCTTTCATTTTTCATAATATTATAATGCAGGGAAAAAGACAGAAATTTTATCTTATTTGTACTATTACTCACTGGGAAATTGAGAGCTACTACTGAGATGAAGTTTATGTATGAGACTTCAGATTTCCCACTTTTCCAACATTATTTCCTAGCATGCACACCTTTGCTCTTTAAATTCTAGGTAGAGTTTATATGATTGGATGATTGGTTAATATCTATCTTTCCTGAATGTAAAAAAAAAAAAAAGGATAATTGGAATACTAAGCAATAATATCATAAGCTCTATGAGGACAGAGACCAAGTCTGTTTTATTCTCCAGAATCATATCAGCACCCAGTTTGGTTCAACATTATTCTGTTAAATCAACAAACTGCACTGCCTGTGTTTTTCATCACCATAGGTAGAAAGATAAATATAGTTCCTAGCATTATTTTGCAAAAGTTTATTTCCCAAAGTTTTTTTTTCCAAGCCACAAAATCACTGTGTTGTAGATTAAGGACTTTCCCCCAAGGGTTTTATTGGTTTATTTATTTACTGAGTTTGACTATAGCTTGGCAGATAGTATCAGTAACTGAGCACAAAGAAAGAGTAATTGGGCACTGTTTTAAAATTTACTGATGGTCTCTTACAGCTGTAATACTTTAACATGGGCAGTGTGAGTAACATCTCTAAATATTTTTACCCTTTTTATCTGTTAGATGATGTCTGTCGACCTTAAGTGCATAAGGTTAAAGTTAATGATCATTGAGCATATTTATCTTGTTCTAAATATATTTACCTTGTTCTAATTCTAGAGAGTTTTTTTTTGTTTGTTTTTGCTTTATTTCTTAACATAAAACTGAGAGGTTTCTCCTTTGTTTTACTTTCTGATCTGGAAATGGCTCCACTAGCAAAAGCTAAATATCTCTTCAAAATGTATGTACACGGACTGGTTGACAATACAAATTGATAAACCATGTGAGTAGCTATTGCAATCTAAAGAATATCACCATAGGCCAAGATCCAAAATGAGAAAAAGACATTTCTGAATCCTATGAAGGCAATAGATAACATGTCAGGCTTGAACAAAATTGGTGACCCAGCTATTAATATTCTACATATACTAGTACATTTTATTTTGCTTCTCCATATCCTTCTCTCAATACAGCGCATTTTTGTTATATTATTTTATCTGCAGTTGATTGCTTTAATTTTTTTTATAACATGATCCTCATAGCAATATTTGTGATGGAATCCTTGGTCTACTAAACATACTTCCCTCATGGAAGGTTTTAATGTTCTTCATGCCTCTTGTGCAACTAACAAGTATTAGATTTGGGTTTATGGAAGCTTGCTTCAAGGTGCAGATTCAATAAACTGTTGTTTTTGGGTTTTTTTTTTTTGGTATTTAGTATCAAAATGGACCATTAACCCATCTGACAACCTATTTTAAGATAAGATTCTAAAATATGAATATAAAAATGAAAAAGCATTATCTTAGCCTAGTCTCTTCCATTTCTGTCTCTGGGTAATATTTTCTCAGATCAGTGTAGTTGGTAGACTTGTTTAAACTACTCAATGCAAATTAGCCTTGTAATTTCCTTTGTAATAAAAGTCTGTTCTCGCTCACCTCATCTGTAGTTGAATATTATTCAGGCTGTTGCTTTGAGCTCCCATTAAAGACAGAGGAGTCAAGAGTGGTAGATATAATCCACAGTTATCTACTTCAGGAATGGGTTTTAAATGATTCTTTTTTTCTTCACATTAGTTTTTCTTAAGTTTGATGAAATATTGGTTGTCATTTTGAAAGAGCTGTACTCTACATTTTAAAAATAAAGTTCTTAGAAAATAGTAAATAATTAAAACTTCCACCACTTATCATGGCCAATGACCAACACTACCTAATCTTACACCAATAAAGGAATAACATGTGTAGATTTATAAATGATATGAATTATGTTTTCATTGCAGGAAAGTGGTTGTAAATTAAACAAGTCCTTTGGCTTTCTTAATAATGATAATAATAATGGCCATAATAATAGATATAATTTATTGAATGCTACCTGTCCGACAAACTCTTAATGTAAATTAATGCTAATCCTCACAACAACTCTAAATATGCATTATTGCTTTTCTGCAGGTAAGGAAATCAAAGCTAAGAAAGGTTATACAGCTGGCTCAAAGCTTCATGTTGGACAGTTAGAGTTAGAATATAGAACTATGTCTCTCTGGTTTCAGTGTCCATCCTCTTTGAAGATCTCTCTCCATCCCCAAGCCCCATATAGCTAGCTCCATCTATTTGGAAAATGTAAACTTCCTGGTAAGATTTATATACTTCCTAATGGACTTAATTAATTAATTCATAACATTTTTTCATAAGCAAGGTTTTTCTTATCAATATTTTTAAATATAACTTCAAATACTTATTTTTATGGATTTTATTCCAATCTTCCATGTTGTGTAAATGTATATGTTGACTTCTGACTCACACCTCAGCTCCCACAGTCAACACTGATGGTCTTCTCAGTCGGCTAGTTTTTACCTCTACCTATGCTCCTATGCTAGGAAGGACCTTTGCCTGGACACCTCCTACCAAGCAGGAAGCTTCTCTTCATTTTTTATCTTCTGCATCTCTCACGATGTCTGGCACTAAATGAATGGGAGTTTTTGAGTTAGTTGCTTCTTTATATAGACCTAGAGCTCCTTGGATGTTAGGACCACCTCTAAGTCTTCTAAGGTGACTGCCTCAGTACCTGGGAGGGTAGAGGCAGAGCCCACACCCACATGATAAAATGCACTGAAGTTAATGATGAGTCAATCATTCAATGAATTGATCAACTTCTTGAGCAGAAAGAGAGAGGCAAAGCAGAATAGCACTTTTCTGAAAAGAATTAGAACAATAAACAAAAAGTCTAAGTATGGGCTGTTTTATTGTTTTGTTTTGTTTTGTTTTTTGCTAAAATTCTTTGCATAATAATACAGTTAATACCAATAATAATAATAGTTATCACTCAAGGACCCACTATATCCCAGAAGCTGTGTCAAATTCTTTATATATAAGTATTATCTCATTTAATTCTTAGAAGATATGGGTAATTTTTTTTTTTTTTTCTGTTTTAGAGGTGAAGAGCTTGAAATCCAAAGTTACTGCTATGAAATGCAAAGATACAATTTGGACAGAGGTTTGTTTCCCTTTAGTTTACATGTTTTTCCAAAATCCCAAATGTGGAATTTTTCCAGGAAAACAAGAGATTCCTGTATCTGTTAAAATACCACTGATTCTCTCACATACTTTGTGTAAGTACATGTTTACAGCAGTTTAATGAGCTTTTATAAATTATTACACACTTAAAACCATACTCTGCCCTAAACAAAGTTATTTTTATGAAATTATCAAGTGTACATCCAAGAATTGGAAGCCAAATGAAAGCCACATTGCTACTCTTTGGTTTGTTTTCTGGAGGGGGTGTGTGTGTGTGTGTGTGTGTGTGTGTGTGTGTGTATTACGCACCATATTAAGTGAACTCAATTCTTGAGACTGATTATTTTCCATTTATCTCCAGGGTTAAATAAAGAAGAAGTCCTCAAAATACATTATTTATATTGTAAGCTAGCTTATGCCTTGTCTGGTGAAAGACAAATTGAGAAACATTGCAATGTTTTATGCAGGCCTCAATTTTGGGTGCTATCTATTAGAACTGCATGTAACTTTGTTATGCTATTATCCAAATAAATGATAGATATAGACAAGTAGAATAAAATACTAAGCATAGCTTGTTCTTTACCTAAGTTCACCCTGGAAGATGTTTCCTTCTATTTCTTATTACAATTTCTTAATTTAGTTTATGTTTATGTAATTATTCATTTATTTCATAAAGAAATTTACCAGTAAAATCACTAACTTTTAAGAAGAAACCAAATGTATCTCAGAGACTCTGCCAATGTGTAACGTCTTCTAACACTGGCCAAAAATAGCAGTAGACTAATTTTGAAATAACTCTTTCCTCTGTAGAATTCTTGATGCTATTCTCATTTGCCCTCTTTTCTTGAATCCCCCACCTTCAAACTCCCACCCCGGAAAAAAGAAAAACAGATTACAGTAAATTTTGGCAAGGAATTCAATTTGCATCATTTTCTTAGAAGTCACGTGCTTTGGATTTCCTCTTGTTTATGATATATCAAAATGCCTTCCAGATGTTTTTAATTATAAAAAAATCTTCAAGAAAGAAGAGTAATCCACAATAAAATTTCCTCTTTTTTAATGGCCAATAAATTAGTATATCCCAGCTTATCAAACTGCCCCATAATTCTGAGGATGACCTCTTTAAAGAAGGTCAGGCATTGAATTAGACAGCTAGATTTGGGCAGATACAGAATTTTACCAAGAACACTTTCAGTTCCTGTTTCCAATTGAGGCTGCTCCTGCCTGGGGCCTAGCCCGATGTAAAAGCCCATTGGCTGGAACTGCTTAAATGTCCCACACAAATATAAACACCTCCACAGTGTTGAGAAGATGAAAGGCACAGCTTATTGATATTGTATATGCTAACGTTTGGATGTGGAACAGGAAAGACAGCCTTTAACTGCTGGTATGCGGTGCTGAAGCTGGGCTGCATGAAGAGGTTTTCATTTACTGATGTTGGATGTGTGCCCAGATTGCCATAGTAGAATTTAGGAAAAAGCACAGTAAGGAGAAGAACCACAGAATGGTTTGGGGAACATCCACATGAGGCAGAAGAACAAATACATCTGAAGACTATGTTTCCAGAAATGAAAGGACTAACCACTGGGGAACATTTGTGAGCCCCCAAATCCCAACCTGGCCCTCTACTTGAAGGTAACTGTCTGTTCCTCCTAATTTTCATTCAGAGTAACAGTAAGACTGTAATTCAGCTGAAAGGGCAAGAGAGAGCGGGCAGGGCAGGGCAGCTTGGTTTGCCTGTTGTTTTAAGCTTAGCAAGGAAAATAAATGTGTTTTTCTTTTACTAATGTTACCAAAAGAGAAAGAGCTTTGTGGATTAGAGACATGGTGGCTTTTAAAATGTATCTGCTAATTATCTCTCATGTGGGGCAGACCAGGAAACGTTGAGGGCATAGAGATTTTGTGACTCACAATGTAAATTTAAATTTGAATGGGTCATTGATTCACTCGCTTCATAGAATATTTTCTGATAATTAACTCTCTCCTCACTCTACTTCACTCCTCTTTGCTTGTAACTTTAGCATATTTGCCAAATATGTGTAAATGATGATGGCTTTGGAGAGGTAGTTCATCAAAATAGGTGTCTGCAAGGACATGGTGCTTGAAGAAATGTTAAATAAAGAAAATCAGGCACTGTGACTTGTACAAACTAGTCACACAATCCATATTTATTGAGCTCCTGTGTTATACAGAGAGAAAAAGAAAAGAAAGGATCCTATAGAAGAGAAAAATTGAAAGAAGTTTCACTGAATAAGAGTGACTGGATCAACAGAGGAAAGCTATGGGACTACCTTGGAGGTCTTCCAGCTCAAAGATTAGGAGATTGAAATTTGCAGGAAAGAACAGGAGGACTGAATATGTGTTTCAAACGCAGAGAGAGAGAGAGAAAAAAAAGATCATCAGTAAGTCAAGGACAGTTACCTGGCAACAGGCATTTAAGACTTGGGTTTTGTAGCCATGTACAAAATAAATTCCAGATGGGGTCAAAATGTTATTATTTGTTTCTGCAGTCAAAATATGCCTATTAGTGATGAGCAGAAGATACCAGGACAAAGGAACACAATGTGGGATTATCTATTAACAGCAGCATTGTCTGTAGTGATAGCCCTATAGTAAGAAAGGAAAGATGAAGGAAAGTATAACTGATGACCATTCTTTGTAATTACTTGATACAATTTGAGTTAAAAATTTAGAAGAATCTCTGGAACAATGTCACATTTGAGAGAAGAACAGATCAACAAATAATATCATGCAAAATAGGGCAAATTAGGAAACTTCCATCCTCACTGAAATGATGAGGCTTTTGTAGTTAACAAATAGCATCAACCCAATGAATGGCCGTAAAGACTGAGGAGTTCAAGAACTGAGCTTAGTAAACATTTCATGGGTTCTTTACCACTCTGCTACCTACCTGGGAAGCCCTTAACAAACATTTACTTCTAACTTATTACGACTCAGCCAGAAATATGCCTGATTCCCAGGTGTGCTGGTGATCAAGAATCTGCCTACCAATGCAAGAGATGCAAGAGACATGGGTTTGATTCCTGGTTCAGGAAGGAAACAGCAAACCTGGAGTAGGAAACCTCAAACCACTTCAGCATTCTTGCTTGGAAAATTCCATGGACAGAGGAGCCTAGTGGACTACAGTCTACGGGGTTGCAAAGAGTCAGACATGACTGAGCTACTGACCACACAATATACACAGGCAGAAATATGGGTACTACTAAAGAAGCAAGGATCATCAGTTACTGTGGAGCAAGAATTCTCTTAGCTATTCTAGCCAGATAATGCACTGGCTGATGTGGCTTCAGCCAAATGTCATCTCTTTTAGATATAGGAAGCCCACTCTAATCATTCAGCTTTCAACTGTAGGAGGAAACCAAGTGGAACAGTGAGAGAACAAGTCCCAGCCCTTCCTTTGGCTAAATCAGAGGTGAGGTCCACAGAGAAGTAGCCCAGCCAGATCACTCTCATGTACAAGCAGTGTTCCCCAGCTCATGGCCCTTGCCCTAGGGAAGTTTAGTGTTTTACATTCCAGGTATGTTCTACTCAGAAATAACCTGAATGCTGCCCCTTTGTTATCTCTTTCTTCCCTTCTCCTTTCCTTTCCACCTTGCTCTCTCCATTCTAGGTGCACTGGTTTTCTTACCACTCATGGAATGCATCAAGCATACTGTTATTTTTAGATTCTCTTTGTCTATATATTCTCATCCTGGATATCAAAATGGCTCAAACTCTTTCTTCTTTGGATATATGTTAAAATGGGACTTTATCAACATGGCCTTCCCTGATCACCTCCTTCAGGATAGCTCCACTCCCTACCCCTGATCTTATTCATGCTGCTTTATTTGTCTTTAGATAATTTATCACCGCCAGACAAACTACACAATTTTTAAGCTTTTTGTTTGTTTCTGCCACTTGAATGTAGACTCCATGAAAGCAGGATATTTGTCCATTTTGTTCATTGTTAGTCTCCCAAGCCTCAAACAGTGGCTGGCTCTTAGTAGGTGCTCAATAAATATTTGTTGATTATATGAATATGTACCCAAGGAAAAGCCCAAAATGCATTTGGACTACCGTGGTGAAAGGCAGTATCAGATGACTCATTATTATCTTTCAAACTGTCTTTTGTACACTCACACACAAGCAATAGTCTTTTAATTCTTGTAAATCATTCAGCTAGTTTCTAAAACAGAGGGTACTCAGTCAAAGTTGAAGTTTAGATAGGCAATGAATATTTTTATTATAAGTAAATTGCTTGCATTTTTTAGGGGAAAGTTATACCAACTTTTTCTTTATTATTTTTTTGAAATTTAAATTTAACTGGGCATCCTATATTTTATCTGGTAAGCTTATGCTGTGGGGAGCAACATAATGAATGAGAGTTGTGTGAGATTCTTCAGAATTTACATAACTAATATAAGACATACCAATCAGGGGGATGGCATGGCACAATTCATTCATACATCTCTGGCCTTCATAGCTTTGGGGCAGATTAAGGGTACTGATCTCATAGCCACACAACTCAGGGAGGTTCTTTTTTTTTTCACTTAAAAAATCATTCTTGACCAATTATGTAAGTTTTTGAGAATCCAAAAATGTGTTTAATGTTGATGTTTCTTTTTTGTTCATCGTATTTTCTGCAAATTTTCAGAGTTATTTGTCCTAAGTGATTCACAGTGCATTATGGTGGCTATTTGGCTTTCTTGCTATCTTCTTATCAAATCTAACTTCTAATTCAAAGTTATTTATTTGGGGCATATTTCTTTAGTACTAATTATTAGCATTTTATGTGGACAAGTGACTGGATTCACTTTGAATAGACTGTAATTTTAAAATGATAATTGTTTTGAAATTAAAATAACTGCAAAATAGTAAAATGACTTAAGATAAATAAAAGCATGGCTCAAATGATCCTAACAAAGAATATTTCTCTTTAGCAGCTAAAGAGATGCTTTCATAAGGCTTAAATGTAAAATTATGAAGTTGTAAGATTCTTAATAATTTTTAAAATTATAAATTAATTTTTAAAAATTATTTCAAATTTTGTGCATAAAGTATTACTAATATTTTAAATTGCCTATTTCAAAATGCCTACCTTAAAGATTCACAGAAGTGCAGTGGCCTTGTATAGGACTATCTGTGACCTCAGAGGCTAAGAAGTACTTTGAAAGGAAGTATGAACAGAAGTTACCAGGGAAGTCAATGGCAACCCACTCCAGTGTTCTTGCCTGGAGAATCCCAGGGACGGGGGAGCCTGGTGGGCTGCCATCTGTGGGGTCGCACAGAGTCGGACACAACCAAAGTGACTTAGCAGAAGTCAAACAATCCCAAGAAAATTGCTCACTGTGCTGTCAAGTTTGAAAACCAAGAACCTTGGAGAATGAAGGAGTCATCATGGAATGGAACAGTTGGAAATCTTCACCAAGAAATGGGGGGCTTAATTTGTGCCTTGTAGGATGGACTCAGGGACTTCCCAGGCGGTGCCACTGGTAAAGAACCTGCCTGCCAATGGAGGAGATATAAGGCTCAAGCTCAAACCCTGGGTCTGAAAGATCCCCTGGAGGAGAGCATGGCAACCCACTCCAGTATTCTTTCCTGGAGAAGAATCTCATGGACAGAGGAGTCTGTTGGGCTATAGTCCATAGGGTCGCACAGAGTTGGACATGACTAAAGCAACTTAGCATGCACACAGAGGATGGGCTGGGAATATATTCTTGGAGAAGAATATGAATGTAAAGTCAAGGAATAAGCAGTATGCACAAACTTTGTAGAGGAAAACAAGAATAAAAGTTGGAAGAACCAGACAACAAGGAAAAAAATAGAAATACTTCCATTAGGAATTGCTGGGACATGATCAGGAATAAGAAACATTAGTCATATTAGTCAGGATCTTAAAGGCCATAACACAGAATCTAGACTTAGTGTCCTGGGAGCTGCCCATGAGAAAAGTCAGTTCAGTAAAACTGGCTCAGGATATGTATATACCCTCCCACCCAAACTCCAGACAGTAATTGGCATTTTCACCTTTTGAGCGTTTCTAAGGAAAGTTGTCTTCCTTTACAGATTTTCTGGCTTGCAGAGTTATTTCTACTTAGAATGAAGCTCCATGAACTTCTGTCTGTGGATACAAATCAATACTTAGGTTTCTGAGAATTTCAAGTAGGTTGGTGGCTTTGTGACCAGAAGGAAAGTCTAGTTTGATCCCGCATCCTCACCGCAGGCAGGTCCCCCATTGACAGCCACAGGGGTTTGGCCGATGTCACAGACCTCAGATCAGGCACCAAGATTACTTTCCAAGTGCTAATCTAAGACCAGGCGCACTGTTCAAAGAGATGTCACTTCTGTGCCATTCTCCCCAGTGGAAGACAGAGGCATTTTTGTGAGATATATATTTGCCAGCTCTTCCATCAGAGAATATTTATTTGTTCATTAATTTATTTTATGAACATTGTACAAGTTACACAGTACAGTAACTTCTGATCATTTATTGCCCAGATTTACACTCTGTTACTTGATGGAAAGTGCAGCTCTGGAATGGAGCTCTCCCAACTCCCTATGCAAGCAGTTGTGCTGCGAGTCACAGGATAAAGACATTCTTTTGGGACATTGTAATTAGCACTTGTCTTATTTATACATCTTCTTTAACACTGTGTCCCTTTTAAAAATATTTTAGTTCAAAATGGCTTGCAAGAAAATAGCTTGGCATGGATAAGGAAAAAAAAAAGAAAAACAACAAACCACTGAAAAATCCATCTTTAAAAACCACAGTACACAGATTACAAGAGTAAGTTAACATTTTATGTCTTAATCTCCTAGCACCATTGTTCATGCTTACTATTTCTTGCAGAATATTCAAAAGGTATTTTTCCAGTAGACCAACTCCTTTTTGTTCACACCTTGCAAATTGTTTGCTTGTTTTAAATAGAACTATTAATGTTCTCAGGCACCTACATATTTTGAAAGCCCAGCCTTAGTAAAGTGACTGGTCTATATGGTTTTCCTCTTCTATTATTTATTTTATCTCCTCCCACTCCTCTTTCAAACAATTCATAGTTACCAAAAGATTTATTAAATTCCTCACCAAAGTTTCCCTACTAAATGCAAAGTAGGCTTCTGCCTCTAGCAGAGCAAGATGCAGTCACTCAACAGTCCAAAGATTTCTTTTCTTAATTCTTAAATGTTTCCCTTCCTCCATCCCTTGTGAGATAGGTGAGAAAAGCAATTGCCCCCACCACTTAATGCATCACAACTCAGAAACTCACTCCATCCTTGTAATTTTGAATCCCAGCCCAGCTGGCGGTTCCTGGATTTCAGACTCTGAATATGAGTTCAGCACTTTTAAATCAATCACTCTGAACAGTATTTCTGTCAAATGGAAATCTTTTCTTCTTTGGCAGAAAGGCTTTCCTGATTTCGACTGCAGCCAGAGAACTGAACAGTCTCATAAATGAAACCAGGATGTAGGAGAAAAATTAAACTAGATATAATTTTCTAACGTTGTCACTGGAAGAGTCTTGTTCCATTTACTGTTCAGTAAGATGAAGGCACCTCTGTAGCCTCTAAGATTTTTCAAAGTTTCCCCATTCCTGGTGAATGGGTTACTGCAATTTGACTAGCAAGGGGTTACTTGGAATAGATGGAAATAGAAGGAGAAATGAAATACTCCTTGGGTTCTATTTCCCTAACAAAATTATCCTTTCAATTATTAAAATGCTTTTAGAATTAGTTGTTTCATAAATTTTGCTTGTTATTGCTCTTAGCAGTTTACGTCCTCCTCTGAATGTCCTGTTGGTGGTGGTGGGATTGATGAGACAATACAGAATCCTCTTGGCTTAGCTATTTTTGTAGCTGAAAAAATAATACCTCTTCCTCCATTTTCTTTGGACAAGCTTTAATATCAAGCCTTAAAAATAAAGAAACAATGTCAAAGCTCTGAAAATGATATAAAAGCCCAAATCTCTTTGGGGCCTTAAGTAATAACAAAAAAAAGTGTATAAATTTTACTTTTCATAGAACACTATTCTTGACTCTTCACATGCACCTGCTGTGACTACATGATTCATTGTGCCCAAGCATCAGGGTAATACAGAAATTAATGCCCCCTATATTCTCAACCTTCTACTATGCTCTTTCTTTTATATATACATGGATCTCCAATTATATAAAATAGTGTAAAATGTATACATAAAGAAAGACTATAAGATTTATTAAGAAATGTCCATGGAGAGGTGCTGATTTTTAACACCAAATTACATAGAAGGAAATTTATAAATGTCATTTCTTGTCAGTTTTTATACAATGACTATGTTTCCTATACATTAATTTCCTCACAGTCCCCTAAATATTTCATATAATCCCTTAGATACTTGGAAACTATTGTATCTATAGACAACCATTGATTTATGGACATTAAACAAGAGATTTTTGAGCTGTCAGTTACACTGGAGTTGGTAGTTACAGAAAACTGTGAATAGTGAGTAAAGAAGATTTAAACACAAATGAAGTTGAACATAGTTGACAAATTTATGGAAATAATTTGGAAATAAGTACATTCATTTATTCAATATTTATTCAACACCTATTTATTGTTTACTATTATTGAATATTGAGTGCCAGGTTCTATGTTAACTATTGAAATTCAGTGGTAAGAAACACAGACATGGTTCCTGACTTCATGAGTTCAGAACATTAGCCTCTGAAGCAGGAAGGCAAAGTTCTTGAATCCTTTAAAGAAATGTTGCTGGATGCCATTACTATAGAATTCTGAAAGTACGGCAATCAGAAAGGAGCAATAAGGAGAGGCCATATGAGAGGTGTACTTCAAATGAATGGCTAAGAAAAGTATACAAAGTTTGAGATAAACAGCAACTTGAGGATCAAATATCCAAGCCTCATTACCCCAAATGAAACCCATGTTTATATTTACACCAGTGGTCAATGGCTGAGTGGAGTCTAGGACCCACCTCTCTTTTTTTTTCAGAACCCATATCTCTTGACATCCAGGAAAATACCTATCAAATGAGTGCTCTTTGAATATTTTTATAATAAAATTCCACTCCTTATTGTGTAAGAAAGAAAGTATTATGCACTGAATTGTGCCCCCTAATTCATATACTGAAGTCTTCATCTTCTGTACCTTAGAATGTGAACTTATTTGGCAACTGAGTCATTTTAGATGCAACTAGTTAAATTAAGATAATGCCATGCTGGCATAGGATGGGCCCCTAATCCAATATGGCTGGTATCCTTGGATAAAGAAGAAATTTGAAATCTGACATATGTGTACACACAGGGAGAATCCCATGTTAAAATAGGAGTTACACTGTCAAAAACCAAGAAACTACCAGAAGCTAAGAAACAGGCCTGAGACAGATCCTTTCCTAGTGCCATCAGAGGAAGCAGGAATCTGTTGACACTTTTATCTCAGATTTATAGCCTCCAAAACTGAGATAACAAATTTCTGTTGGTTAAGTAATAGTTTGTGATGCTTTCTTACATTAATTCTAGGAAACTAATACAGAGGGTAATTCCATTTGAGGTTTACTCAGTTAGTTTTTCATTCATTTACTTATTCATAAAATAAATATTTATTGAGTACCAGCTATGTGCCAAGTAATACACAAATCATTGGGAATACAAAGATGAATAATGCCCAATTACTATCCTCAAAGTGTTAAATAATTACATTGTTGGGTTCCTCCCACCCCAGGCTGGAATCCACTTCTATCTGTGTGGTTCTTTCCCAATAAGTATGAGTTATCCCTCCAATAGACCCTGAAAGACCAGATTCCACTTCTATCTTGGGCCTAGCCTCTTCACTGGAAATATGTGAAACTGTTGCTTCCCAGAAGTAGTATCTCTCCAATCAGTGAGTCATGGGCCAGGGTGGAATCCAGGCCAGTGACAGTCCTTTGGTGTGCTATTAAACCAAGCATCTCACATCTACCCACCAGAGGAGCACAGGGAGGCAGCCACTGAGTCCCTGTCATGCTTTATCAGGGCTATAAAGTGAGTATTTAAAATTTTAAAGTTTTCAAATGAAATATACAAAAGTGGATTATTTAGCAATTTATCAACTTTACCCTTCTGTGGCACAGGGAACAGACAATAAAATTGTTCAAAGGAGGCTTCAAAGCTACTTTCTGCCATTTTATTGCAACTTTAAAGAGGACTGAAAACAAGGCCCCCAGCAGGCCCCTGGCTGTCTCTGTGCTACCACTCCCAAGAGCGCCTGTGTATTCCTACAGCTGATGCTGCTGGAGTCAGGCCTTCTCTGCCCTCACTGGGACCACATGGCCATGGCTTCCGGGGCTGTGTCTGTGACAACCAGAAACCAGAGGAACTGAAGGAACTCTGGCCCACAGAGCAGTGGGGCAAGTCCCCTGTTGTCCCTGCTTCACAATTACCTGTTCCCTACCTCCATTTCTCAGTAACTGTCTGACCCAAACGTCCGTGCCCCAACTGACACAGCAGCCACTTTCATGCAGAGAACAGGAAGAACAAATTTAAAAGGAACACAAAATTATAAGGTTGTATCCCTTCAGTCATTTCTCTTTCTGAGTATGTTAGGAGTCTCACATATACAGTTACAGGAAAGGAGGGAAACAAAGCCTGTTTCTCCTAAATTTTAAGGAACATTCATGCTATTTATGGGCTTCCCAGGTGGAGCTAGCAGTAAAGAACCTGCCTGCCCATGCAGGAGATATAAAGAGATGTGAGTTTGATCCTTGGGTGGGGAAGATCCCCTGGAGAAGGACATGGCAACCCACTCCAGTATTCTTGCCTGGAGAATCCCACGGGCAGAGGAGCCTGGTGGGCTACAGTCCATAGCATTGCAAAGAGTCAGACATGACTGAAGAAACTGAGTGAGCCAGCAAGTGGTGCTTCTAGAAATCTCACTGGGAAAAGCCTGAAAGATGAACTTTTAAGTAAATTTATGAAGGTCTTATTGTCCATGGTGTTAGTACTGTTGCTACCTTTTACTTGAGGCCAACTTCCTTTAAATCTCACTTTTTTATTTACAAAAATAAAATATAGGCTTATAACATCCAGAGTATCTCTTAGATGGCAGAAAAGGAGCCAAGAGGTCTAGTGCACCCCAGATCTCTTTAGGGCCTCTTGGCCCTTTTTAATTTTTGTTTTATTGTCTCTTCTCAGCTGCAAGAGAGCATAATGAGAAGCTGAAATATTTCCCCCATGGGTTTATAGATGACTTCCTGGAATTAAGTGTCTGCCACAGTGGGCACCATCCTCTCACCTGCCAGTCTATGTACAGCAATGGGAGCATCAACAACTACACCTAGAAAGTAGGTGATCCCAAGTACAATACAGAGAAAAATCCAGTTTCCAGAAAATGGCTGAGATCACATACAGGAAAGAAAATTAAGGGGGAGGTTATTGCTAGAGTTATGTATTCATTTATTTATTTACTTATCCAAAAATATTTATTGAGCACCTACTATGTGCTGGGTTTATATTACTCTAGGAATGATGTAATGTTGCACAAAAACAAGCATACTTATCATCCCCACAGAGATCACAGTTTGATGAGGAGACATCCATCAAATAATGATGTAAATAAATTAATTAAAATCACAAGTGTAACTGCTGTGAAAGATAATTATAAGTGATATGTGGGCATAAAATGAGCCAGTTTTACCTAGTCTGGGTAGAGGCCGTGGTGAGAGGGTCTCAAAGAAGCTTGCATGAGAGAGTAATTATTGAACTAAGGTTTGAAGAAATGGTAGGAATCGATTACACAGCTAGATTGGAGGGGGGATGGGAATGGGGTATGGAGCACTCCAGGCACAGTGCAGGAAGAAGCCAAACATCCTGTGCCAAAGGAAGAAGGGCACGTTTAAAACCTTACCTGAACACCTGGAGAGAAAGGTGTGAAATGAAGCTGAGGTAGTTGGTAGGAGGCGGCCAGTCCATGCAGGGCTTGGCGGGCCCTACTAAAGTCTTGGAAGTGATCCAAAGAGCAATGCAGTGCCATTGAAAGGCTTAAAACACAGAGAGTAACATGAGGAGAAAACCATTGTTCTTGCTAAGAGCAGGTGGAATTAGCTGCAACCTACAAAAATTTCATGCTACTCCCAGCCTAGAGTCACATCTCTAGAAATCCAAAATAATCCCAGTTTACCACGGGAATCCTAATGGCTCAAACTAATTTTATTTTCTCCAACATTGATTGGATAACTTCATATTTTCCAACAAAGGAGATGGCAAATAGCTCTTTAGAAATGCAGCAATTTGGACTGCACACCTAGCAAAGATTAGCAACTAATAATAGATTTAGAAAACAAAACGCTCCATTTGGAATATCTCAGCAGAGCCACCTGCTAAGAGAACAAGTAAAACTTTTTCACTATATTTCTGTATTACCTTTAATTTGCTTCAATATCTGCCCCCAACTTCTAACACACTATATACTCTAGGCTATCAAAAGTAATCAAAAGTGATAGTAATATAATTTAAGTTGTTTACTTTCCAGAAATAATGAGCTGATTCATAACAACAGAGCAATAACCACACTTCCACGTTACTGGCCAAGAAAATCTGGCTATTATCCAAACTTGGGTAAAGCATACCACAAAACACATGTTAATTTTGGCTGCCCCTCCTTACTTAATGAAATGTTTATTTCAAATTATCTGAGCTCCCTGCAATCATTTTCTCTCCTCTTCAATACACTGTGGATTGAAGGTTCGTTTCAAACTTGAATCTACTCATGCCATTTTGCCTGTTACAAAGCCTTCGTTGGCCTTTCCATTGTTTAGGGGCTGAAGGTCAAACTCTGAAAATGGCCATGTACAAGGCCCTGTGTGGCTCAGAGTCTGATAATCTGTAGCCTCACCTGTTACAATGCTCCTGAATATTTTCTGTGCCATGCACTCCATGGGAGGAAAAGCAGTGCTCCAAACGAAGATTTAGCCCCTCTCCTCAAGAGGAGCATCATTCCAGTGAGAGAAGTTAAGTTACCATACATGGATTCCATTAATGCTATGTAAATAGGCAACTTTTTACAGAGTAAACGCAGGATGCTAGCAAAACACATATGCTGCTGCTACTAAGTCACTTCAGTCGTGTCCGACTCTGTGCGACCCCATAGACCCCATAGACCCACCAGGCTCCCCCCATCCCTGGGATTCTCCAGGCAAGAACACTGGAGTGGGGTGCCATCTCCTTCTCCAATGAATGAAGGTGAACAGTGAAAGTGAAGTCGTTCAGTCATGCCTGACTCTTCGTGACCCCATGGACTGCAGCCCATCAGGCTTCTCTGTCCAGGGGATTTTTTCCAGGCAAGAGTACTGGAGTAACTAACACTTAATCCAGGCTCATAGAACCTGAAAAGTTTTTCTGAATTTGGCATCATCTAACATGCAGCTTCAGAAGTGACCTACACAGTTTAAAACTCCAATATATACAGTTCTCTCTCTTTTTTTTCTTCTGTGGTATAATTTTGTTTCCCAAATTATATTAAAAACCGCTTAAGGCAAAGAACATGACTCTGATATATCTTGAACATTGTCCATATAGTGCTGACCACATGGTATGTGCTTCTAAATACATGCTGACCAATTAATAGGACAGTAAATCCTTACTGTGTGGGGCAAGGGAGGAAGTGGGAAAATGCTGGATCCACCAGATCAACCAGGAATGAAAAGCGTGGCTATGTGGACTGGGCTGGCACAAAGACAAAGCTCTATTGGTACTTAATTTTTTTTTTCCCAATTTAACAGTGATAATGATATAATGACTATATGATTTAATTGGCAGGTAGGAGCCAGAAAAAGACCTCACTAACTCACACTAATGAGAGGGAGGCCCATTGCAGTCCGACTGAGGTTGCTCTTAGTAATTGATTTTCTATTTTTAAAATATGTGCTTAGTTCACTCTCGCCAACATACACACGATTTGACTGCAACACAGAATACACTTTGTTCTTTCATTTTGTCAAGTGCAGTTGCATTTTAATTATTTATGATAATATTTAATAGTATATTAGTAAGTGTCCTGTAGTGTGGCATGTAAAAATAATGAAGTCTTAGTAATAGGAGAAGATGATAGAGTTCTCAGCTATTAAATCTTTGCTGAGAAGTGAAGTGAGACTGCAGGGTTCTTTGTGAGAATTAGGGGTTTGAAGATTAGGGAAGTGAAAATTAGCAAAGTTTTTCTAAATTACACTTATAAAGTATATAGATGGTGATATTTTAAAATGCATTGAATATGCCTAATGTGCTTGACTATGACAAATATGTTAAGATACATGTTTCTTTTATGTGGTCTGATTAGTAGATATTAAGACTTAAAAAGAATAGACCTCAGCTGGTTTTCTACTTCGTGGCATACTTTTATATGCTTTATTTTTATTTCTGACTCCCACAAAACACATTCTATCTCCAGATTATTAAGAATAATTTGAGCATGTGAAGGTTTTTAAATTTCAAATTAATCTTTCTTATGGTTATGGATGGAATTATAATCATTTCCTGAGGAAAAAATAAGATAAATGTTTTAAAAGTTATATAACTCTTGACTTTGTAATTTTGTTATTGGTATATTTTACATAGTTTCTTTTTTTTTTACTTAAATATTCTGTTACATCCAACTTTCCAATTCTAAATTCCAGAAATAAATTTTACAAGATTCAGTTGAATAAACGTCTGCCAGAAGACTCCACCAAATTCTATGTCCAAGTACTTCCCCACCCCTCGCTCAAAAGCACCCTCATTCTGCAGCAGAGCCTTTGTTCTTCTCTACCATTTTAGAAGTGTTTGCCTACTTACTTTGTCCTGGTAATTGCAAATGTTTCCCAATCTTTTAGGGCTTTCTTTGCAGACCGTATCTTCCCTTTCTTTGAACAGAAGCTCTTCCTTTCCTTCCAGTTTTGTCCTCATTCCCCTAATCTCTCACAACTCATCCCTTTCTCTTCAACATCCTCATTCTAATTGGCCCTATTCCCTCACCCACCAGTTTTATGAGTTCTTTTTTCTCACTTTGTGCCACACTCACAGAAGACTGAAAAAAGGCTTTTATACTATTACTAGCATATTGAGAACATCTATGTTTTGGGATTGTACACTAAAATGGCCAATTTTTATTGTAGAGGTGTAGGAAAATCCCATGGACAGAGGAGCCTGGTGGGCTGCAGTCCATGGGGTCACTAATAGTCAGACGCGACTGAGCGACTTCACTTTCACTTTTCACTTTCCGGTATTGGAGAAGGAAATGACAACCCACTCCAGTGTTCTTGCCTGGAGAATCCCAGGGACGGGGGAGCCTGGTATGACTCAAGTGACTTAGCAGCAGTTGCTTTAAGTTTGATGAAAATAAGAATTAAATGCTCACAATAAGACTCATCAAGGAAAGTGTGATCTATTATATTATAAAAGTAAAAATTCAGAGATAAAGGAGGTCATCTCTATTTTAACGACTAATACCTAAGACAAACTTGTAAATAAATATAAAAATTATTAGCCAAAATGAATGTTTTGGCAACTTGTTTTTATGTATTTTGTTTATAAAATGAAGTTGATATATATAAATATATTTATATAGTCAAATAGTTGATAATGACATCATAGTTGAAATAACTCATCTGAAAACTTGGTTGTAAGAATTTGTGATATTTTTCATGAACAGGGAAAAGATATTCAAGGCATGGTGTCTGAAGAACATGACTAGCATAGTTAACTTAGAAAATATGACCTATCAGGCTTCCCAAGTCAAGGTCCTGGGCCCCAGGCCAATGGACAACTCATGGAGGTAGAGAATACAAGATGATCTATACTTGTGAGAGTTCTTCAAGAGGTTTAACGATGGTTGCAGTGCCTCTATCATAATGCTTGCAATTGGGGCAGATGTTCTGTGAAACAGAACAGCAGAGCAGATTTAGATTCAAGGCTAAGCTATCTCAGAACAGGAATTTTTAAGACAATGGGCAGAAAGAAGTCAATTAAAGAACTTAGGCACATGAAGAAAAGCATTAATTCAAGAGCTCAGTGGTCATTATGGAGCACTGGATCCTTAGTCTAATTAGTAGCACACAAAACATAATGGTACAATCGTTAGGGCTGGAATGATTAGATTCCTCTGCACTGGGGTTGTGCCAGAAAAATATCACCAACTCTGATTCCAAACTGCTTTGGAAACTATGGTGAATGCCACTCCTCAGGAGAAGTAATTAAGAAACACAACTGGATAAGAGAATCAGAAACTGAAGAGCAGCAGTTTCCAAAGTGAAATATCTGCCCCTATATCTATCCATTTATGTACACATATAAATACACATTTTTGGACAACTGTATACATATACCAATATAGCTATTCTCCATCTTGCATCAGAGAATTTTGTGACATAAAGGGTCTAAGCTAATCCATAGAAATACCACTCTTTTATATGAGTGCAAATGCACCCAGACAGCGTTGAAATTTTATATATTCCACATTCTTGTTCTGTCCAGTTTTCAAAGCACACTAGGTACACACTATAGCACAAAGTGGGAAATACTTTTTCATTACTAAGCACTGACAGGCTAGATAGCTTGAAAACTCTCCCAACAATGAAATATCTATAAATTTTAGAAAAACTATATTTCACACATTTTTAATGCACAGGCCAGATCACAAGAAAGTCAGTGGGAACCCCATGGTTCAAAAATAGATAGTAAATTGACCAGCAGTGCAGTGAGCTAGAGCTGATACTTCAATGCTAGTAGGAAAGGGTACTAGTCTCAGCAACCAACAGAAATACCTAGAAGTCCTAACAATGGAAAGAGTCAAAACTCAGACCCCACTGATAAATCTGGAACCAGACAGCATAGATTTTAAAATCTTTCCCTCTTATATAAGAAAATGATAAATATGCTTTTCTATGTAAATATAAATTCTATTAAGAAAAAAAGTACATACTTTAGATTTTTAACTTAATGCTTTATTTAAAGTGGGGCACTTTAAAATTTATACTATCAGTGTAAGCAAGGATCCCCTCACAATAAGAAATTTATATGCCATATACCAGGTCTGGGATGCTGTGTACAAGCAAACACAAAAACATTTATGGAGGGATAGACCTGTAATGTACTAAATATGATTCTCATAGATAAATTTCTATTTAAAATGAGCTCACAACTTAGACTTTACAAAAAATTTCATGTTAGAAAATAATTCATCACAAACAAGAGTGCTCAGATGTAGGAAACAGGATTATATATTCTACTCTCACATAAATTTAGATACTATAAAATTACTGGGTTTAAAATAACTAGATATTTTAAAAGGCAATTAGAATATGATAAAAGAATACAATACTATAAGAAGACTAGGCAGCTATGTCAAGAAAGGAAAAATAACATTTAAAAAATTAAATATAATCATTGAAAATATAAAACTAAGTTCTATTTAAAGAAAAGATTAGATCTAGCTAAAGAGAGAATTAGGAAATAGGAATACAGATCTTTGGAAATTATAGTGCAGCATAGAAAGATAAAGAGAAAGGTAATATGGTGGAGAGTTTAAGAGACATAGAGGATCAAATACAAAAAGTCAAACATGTATTACAAATGAATTCAGAAGAAAAGAACAGGGGGAATGGAGAAATATAATGAAATAAAATATGAAATGATAATTGAGAAATTCTTTCAAAATTGATGTGAATATGATTTGTCAGATTCAGGAAGTACTAGTAATCTCAAACATGATCAATATAATTTAATCCATGCTTGGACACACCATAGAGAAATTTCAGAACACCAAATTTTTAAAAGTTTATAATAAAACTATAATGATAGAATTATCAATAGCAACACTAAGAGTCAAAACATATGGAGCAATGCTTTCAGTATGTTGAAACCAGTCATCAACTAGAACTCTATGGTGTTGTAATCACTGCATAGAGATGGATGAGCTCTCCCCACACAACTTAGCTAAGATATCATGGCATATGCTCCCATACATACACCAAAAGTTGTAAGTATGAAAAGCTTTGTTAATCATAGAATGAGGCTATCTGGAAAAGGCAGACTCAGAAGCCATTCTGAAAATGACTTGAAGGATGAGGGAAAGGTGACTGTCTTAATGATGGTTATGTAGTTAGAGGCTGAGGTGTGGATTTCCTTGAATGATCCCAGTTTGCTTGATTTGAACTTTCTGTCAACACCAAGGGAGGGTGCTTACATAGCCAGGTAAAGTTGTATTGTGTCCATTTGAAGGTGAAGGCAACCTGTGACTGAGAGTCTGTTGAAACAGGCACAGGATAAATTTAGCCAAATCTAGGACTTACCAGTTGCTGATTGTATGGGGTTAGTAATTTCAATAATACTGAATATGAGAACTACAGTATTAAACGGCTGTAATTCATCATGCTGCTGCTGCTACTGCTGCTAAATCACTTAAGTCATGTCCAACTCTGTGCCACCCCATGGACGGCAGCCCACCAGGCTCCCCGTCCCTGGGATTCTCCAGGCAAGAACACTGGAGTGGGTTGCCATCTCCTTCTCCAATGCATGAAAGTGAAAAGTGAAAGTGAAGTCGCTCAGTCGTGTCCGACTCTTAGTGACCCCATGGACTGCAGCCCACCAGGCTCCTCCATTCATAGGATTCTCCAGGCAAGAGTACTGGAGTGGGGTGCCATTGCCTTCTCTAGTAATCCATCACTGGCACTGTTTATTCTTTCCAAGTTAAAAACAAACTAAATTGGATTTTTAAATAGAAAAAATCCAGTGGTGATAAATGCTCTTTCTCTAAATAGGACTTGTATAATAGGTTCCAATCCTTGAAAGCCTTATTTTAATTTGTATTGAGTGTTTAAACTATTTTAAATCAGGGATGGAAAGGTGAGGATATCCTTCAGATCTTTTGTCAAGCCAATTGAAAGTACCAAAGACTTAATTTAATTCTAATTTATTGTCATTGGGTTACAGTATTTGTGTCCATTATGGGATAGTTTAGGGCAACGAGTAATATGGCTCTGAGAGATTTAAGCAAAGTAATAATTCCAATGTTTGATCTATTTTTATACCAGTGAGTACTCTGTTTTATGTTCAATAAATCCTAAGATTGAAGGTAGTGTTATGTTTAAATTTAGTGGAATATCCATGTATAACTGTAATTTGAGTCCCAGTAGTGACTTAAGCCATGAAAGTTTGCCAATTGATATATATCACTAGATGTCAAAGTTAATTCAGAACCTTTACTATAGAGGTACCAAAACCAATTACACTCTCTTTTTGTTGTATAATTTCTTTTAGTAAAATTGAAATTCCAATTAGGTCAATATATGGAACTCTGTGTCGGTTTTTGTTTCCTTTCCATGTATCCAGTCTTCTCAAAATGTCTTCATGTTTTGTGGCTATTATATAACCTCTAGCGTATGTATAATACTAGCTTCATCGGGCTCCGAGTTTCCCCTCATGGTAACGGTTGAGTTAACCACTTGGCTGGGCCACAGGTGTTACCCTTATAGCCCTCAATATCAGGATATCTTTCTGGTGACTGAGACACAGCAATGGCAAAGGCATTTTTTCAGGTCCCAGTGAGACCTCTGATTTTCGAAGCATGAACCTCAACATGCCATAGGGTGAATATTCTTCCTATAAGTGATCACCCAATAGGTCTATGTACTCCACAAGGCATCGGTCTTTGACCTGAGAGCTCTGTAGAATGTAAACCAACACTTGGTTAAGAAACAAACCCCAAAATCACAAAATGAGAGTCATCCCCTTTATCTTAGCATCAGTTAAGACTTATACTGAAGTCAAGACAGACAATTCAATCTGAGACGTTCAGATAGGCCTTAGGCCACTTTCCAGAGGACCACAATCCAATATGTTTGTCCTTAAATGTTAATTATCAAAGCTTTCAAATTAGGTTCAAGAGGACTCAGTACATACAGTACAAAGAAACACAGTTCAACGTGCAAGCTTGCCAGCAAGCCGCTCCACAACTAAAAGAACATGCTAGTCAGCAGGCAGCAGTGCCATTTATCAAGAAATGAAATACCTTTAATGGCAAAGTTATTGCCTAGATACCTTGCTTACTGCACTGATTATTGTGTGACTCCTCAAAGGTACAGACTGGATCCACCCCAACCCCAAATTTACACAGACACCAGGAGGATATGGAGAGCCTTATTAGTCTCATAATGAGGCATTCTGGAGAATGCAGGGCAGGTTCCCATGAGGGTCCAAAGAGCTTGAGAGCAAAAAGCAGTAAATGGCCTGGGGTTCATGGTGGTTATGGACTGGATATGGCATCAGGGTCCTCTTGCTTGTATCACATTTGCATGGTTTGAGCTTCCTGTTCATATTGCACTGTCTGAGCTTGCTGTTGGCTCCAAAAGAAGGGGCACCCAGGCTTTCTTATTTATTAGCTTTCCCAGATGTGCAGCAGAGAGAGATTGGTAAGTGGTGGAACTTGAATCAGCAGTCAAGCATCAAATATGGACCCAAATTCAATTATATATGCTTATTTAATTATTATTAAAAGTGGGGATAAAATAAAATGTTCTTATGAAACAACAGCCGAGTTTATCTTAATGAAGGATATACTTTGAATCAAACATAAAGAAGGTCAGAGGAAGGTCGGAGATATATGATGGAATGTTGAGTCAAATAAAAGGGGAATGGTGGTAATGGTAAAAGCTATGATGACAGCCAGCTCTTTCCTAGTCCACTAAAGTTGTTTAAACAGCCATGAAATTAGACGACGCTTACTCCTAGGAAGAAAAGTTATGACCAACCTAGATAGCATATTCAAAAGCAGAGACATTACTTTGCCGACGAAGGTCCATCTAGTCAAGGCTATGTTTTTTCCTGTGGTCATGTATGGATGTGACAGCTAGACTGTGAAGAAGGCTGAGCGCCAAAGAATTGATGCTTTTGAACTGTGGTGTTGGAGAAGACTCTTGAGAGTCCCTTGGACTGCAAGGAGATCCAACCTGTCCATTCTGAAGATCAACCCTGGGATTTCTTTGGAAGGAATGATGCTGCAGCTGAAACTCCAGTACTTTGGCCACCTCATGCAAAGAGTTGACTCATTGGAAAAGACTCTGATGCTGGGAGGAACTGGGGGCGGGAGGAGAAGGGGACGACAGAGGATGAGATGGCTGGATGGCATCACGGACTCGATGGACGTGAGTCTGAGTGAACTCCGAGAGATGGTGATGGACAGGGAGGCCTGGTGTGCTGCGACTGATGGGGTTGCGAAGAGTCGGACACGACTGAGCGACTGAACTGAACTGAACTGAACTAATAGAGTACTGTTTTAGTTGCTGACATTGTAACAGTACACAAGCTAACGAGTGTCCCAGACCTCATGGATTTTACCTTCTTCTGGAGAAGAGAAAGCTAAGAGCATTCAGCGGACTGCTCTCCTGATTCTGCAAGTTCCTGCAGTCTCAGCGTCATATTCTATTGGTTTCTATGCTTTGATTTTACAGGTTGTTCACCTCAGGTGCTTCTGTACATCTACTGCTCTGCTACTTCTCATGAAACAAAGTACACTGAGGATTAAGGTCACTGAGCCTCAGGCTTTTACCCTGAATCAGAAAGGTGAGAGGGCACCTCAGTTCCTGAAACAATCACCAAACACTTTAAGCTGGGATTCAAAACTCTCTTGAAGTCACTGAAACATCTATGGATCAACAAGCAATGCTGAAGCTCCTGTGCTGTGTGCTTAGTCATGTCTGACTCTGTAAGCCAATGGACTGTAGCCCACCAGGCTCCTCTGTGCATGGGATTTTCCAGGCCAGAATACTGGAGTGGGTAGCCTATCCTTTCTCCAGGGGATCTTCCCAACCCAGGTATCTAACCCAGGTCTCCCACAATGCAGGTGGATTCTTTTTTTTTTTTTAATTACTTTACAGTATTGTGGTGGGTTTTGCTATACATTGACATGAATCAGCCACAGGTGTTCATATGTCTCCCGGTCCCAAACCGCCCTCCCGCCTCCCTTCCCTTCCCATCCCTCTGGGTTGTCTCAGTGCTACAGTTGGATTCTTTACTGTCTAAGCTACCAGGGAAGCTCAAAGTTCCTAGTTAAACAATTTAAAATTAATTATTCCTTATTCTGTCCTGCCTCTCTTTTAGGCTTTCCCCCGCCCCACCCCCTCACCCAGTTTACTGGAATTATTCATCCTACCCTTGGCCAGCCACTAAATCATAATGCTAAAGATCATGATTACTGAATTTAGAAGATCTAAACTTGATTCCTGGATTGCTTCTATATTGGCTATGTGCTCTTAGGAAAAATGACTTAATTTTTCTCAGCCTCAGATTCCTTTTCTGCAAAAAGGGAACACTAACAGTTCTTAATCACTTAGTGTGGGGAAGATTAAAAGTGACACAGCCTGTTTGAGTTTCACTCAAAGAGTGGCGCAGATGACAAAAGCAACTGCAGCAAATATTATTGATCTGTTTCTCCATCAAAACCTCAGCCTTTCCAGGTGAGAGAATGTCTTACGATCTGCTTGTGAGGTCAGCATCCCCTAGCATTGTTCTATGTACATGGCCATATATTGATATATGACGCAAACAAATTAACATTTATTTTAAAATTCAAATTCAGATTGACTACTCCTACTGACTGGATTTATTTTCTCTCTGCTTCACATGCCCTTTTTGCTTTTTCTCAATGCTGTGTTGGTTTTTGTTTTGTTTTTGGTTTTTTTTTTTACCTTTTGTTTTCTAAATCTCAAGAGTCATGAAAGTTCCAAGAAATAGGTGAGAAAAATAAGATTAAAAAAATAAAATCTTTCCATAAAGCAACTTAGTCATGGAATGTAAATGAAATTTAAGTTCAGAACCATATTAGAATAAGGATTGTTAGGCATCAACTCACAACTCCTTGAATGACTGTCACCGCAGCAAGCCTCCCTACCAGTGGCCCAGGAGAGGCTGGCCTACCATGGAGGTGTGTTGTGGTGCAAGGGCAGTGAACTGTAGCGCTTGCATGGGTGAACACAGACGTCCTATGCGACTATGTCCCCAGGGTCTGGCAAGCCTATCAGGATGTTCTGTCTCCATGCTGATTTCTTGAGTATAAAACTTCAAACTCCCTCACAGTGACTACCACTAACTGATGAAATCAATTAAGCCAGCAGCACTATCTGCTGAAAACTGCCTGTGCAAAGACAGAGAGGGAAGGAATGGCAGGGTAGCACAGATGAAACAGAAAACCAGGGAACTGGGTTCTGTTCTTGTTCTGTTTCTAGAAGCATTAAGTTCCATCTCTGTGATCTTTTACTTTGCTTTGAATCACTGCTTCCCCAGTAACTCTGAACAGCCCCCTACTGGGCCCCATTGCTTAACCTCACTGAGTGATTACAGTGGATACTGTGGTTAATGGTTTCTGGAAAGACGGCATCTATCAGCATCAGAGTGTACACATTTGGGCCTAAATATTGAGAAACTTTAGGTATGTAATGCAAAGCCTGGGTGTGCCTGCCTGTAGAAAGGAGCTCATTAGGATTAATCTTTTACCAAGTGACTAATGAGAAGGGAACGAGGCCCTTTTCTCCCTGACTCGGCAGAGATTTTGTTCAAACTTTCAAACAGGTCTCTTTAGAATGAGGCTGGTCACTGGTGAAGACTCTCCTTAAGCATATGGAACTTAAAAACCTCGTGGTTGTTTTTTTTTTTTTTTTTTTTTAACTTTTGTATACTCTAGCAAGTTCCTGAAAATCAAATGGCAGAACCTAAGCAGGGGACCGACTGCCAAAATGCATGCCCAGTTGGGGAAAAGTGTGTGGGGAATCATCCAGCAGGCTTTGAGAGCTTCCAGCTCAGCCTGGTAGAACTCTGCATTACCTTCTGTGCCTGAGTGCTGCCAGACTTTTGTGTGAAAAAGCATCTTTATGAAGCAGTACATTTGTTACGTTGTATCTTCAAATCCTTTCTTTTCACCTTGGTTCCTGCTTTTAACATGGGCGGTATGACTTCCTCTCTTGAGCTGCTCTTAGAGGAGAGATCCAAAAGAAATAAAGCAGGTGAGGGTACCAGGCATTTTTCTGCTAAAATTAGGTTAAGACAATAGGAATTTTTGTATAACTTCTGTAGTTGGCTAATAGAAGTCAAATTCTTTTCCAGGGTAATGTATTTGTTAACCCCGTTAAAGGGGGGGGAAAACTGCTGCTTTATCAGTAAAAGCATACTGAGCTGAATACCTACACAAAGAAATTTTCAGTATAATTTATGGCATTTCATCATGTTGAACTGCATTTCAAGTAATTCACCCCAGCAGTTTTATTCTCAAAATGGAAATCTTTGTACTTTTCTTGCTTTCATCACATAAAATGAGTTTTTGATCAACTGTAGTCCAAATACTCGATAATTTGTCTGACTGTATAGGGTTATTAGCAATTTAAGAAATAAACTCATTTGGATTTTCAGAGATTTAAATGAAATAGGAGATTGTCATGATGATCTCTTAAAATTACAATATAACACACAGAAGTGAGACTTAAGAAACAAGATTTTCCATATACCAGGGAAATTCAAGCTCAAATTGCATCGACTAATTTCCAGGGATTAAGTGATCCATATTGAAGTCAATGAAAAATACATCTTACAAAGCTGAGAGGTCAATTCAATTCAGAAAAACAGACCAAATGGCACACTATCTTTAGAGATTCTGAGGTTAAAATGCATCCAGATCAATTGGATGAAAGATTTCATAACATTCTCCAGACTGGTCAGAGTAAAGTAAATAATGGTAGTCACAGCCAGAGGATTCTGAAGGTTCAACTGATAGAATGTTAGACCTGTAAGGCACTTGAGGATTACTTAGCACAACCTCCTAGTTTCATAAAGAGGAAATTGAGGCTTGAGGAGATTAAGTGACTTGGCCAGCAGCACTCAGCTGGCCTGTGTAGGTGCCCACCCCTATATTTCAGATGGATATCTTTGTAACTCTCCCATTGAATTCCTTCAGGAATTAATGATTTTCTTGCTAGTAAAGTAATGCTCAAAATTCTCCAAGCCAGGCTTCAGCAATACGTGAACCATGAACTCCCTGATGTTCAAGCAGGATTTAAAAAGGCAGAGGAACCAGAGATCAAATTGCCAACATCTACTGGATCATAGAAAAAGCAAGAGAGTTCCAGAAAAAAACATCTACTTCTGCTTTATTGACTACGCCAAAGCCTTTGTGTGGATCACAATAAACTGTGGAAAATTCTGAGAAAGATGGGAATACCAGACCACCTGACCTGCCTCCTGAGAAATCTGTATGCAGGCCAGGAAGCAACAGTTAGAATGGAACATGGAACAACAGACTGGTTCCAAATAGGAAAAGGAGTACATCAAGGCTGTATATTGTCACCCTGCTTATTTAACTTATATGCAGAGTACATCATGAGAAATGCTGGACTGGAAGAAACACAAGCTGGAATCAAGATTGCTGGGAGAAATATCAATAACCTCAGATATGAAGATGACACCACCCTTATGGCAGAAAGTGAAGAGGAACTAAAAAGCCTCTTGATGAAAATAAAAGGAAAGCAAAAAAGTTGGCTTAAAGCTCAACATTCAGAAAACGAAGATCATGGCATCCGGTCCCATCACTTCATGGCAAATAGATAGGGAAACAGTGGAAACAGTGTCAGACTTTATTTTGGGGGCTCCAAAATCACTGCAGATGGTGACTGCAGCCATGAAATTAGAAGACGCTTACTCCTTGGAAGAAAAGTTATGAGCAACCTAGATAGCATATTCAAAAGCAGAGACATTACTTTGCCGACTAAGGTCTGTCTAGTCAAGGCTATGGTTTTTCCTGTGGTCATGTATGGATGTGAGAGTTGGACTGTGAAGAAGGCTGAGCACCAAAGAATTAATGCTTTTGAACTGTGGTGTTGGAGAAGACTCTTGAGAGTCCCTTGGACTGCAAGGAGAGCCAACCAGTCCATTCTGAAGGAGATCAGCCCTGAGATTTCTTTGGAAGGAATGATGCTAAAGCTGAAACTCCAGTACTTTGGCCACCTCATGTGAAGAGTTGACTCACTGGAAAAGACTAATGCTGGGAGGGATTGGGGGCAGGAGGAGAAGGAGACGACAGAGGATGAGATGACTGGATGGCATTACGGACTCAGTGAACATGGGTCTGAGTGAACTCTGGGAGTTGGTGATGGACAGGGAGGCCTGGCATGCTGCAATTCATGGGGTTGCAAAGAGTCGGACACAACTCAGCTACTGAACTGAACTGAACTGAACTGAGTTGGTTTCCTTTGATTTTATAATGTGTAATGGGGCTGAAAATGTAGGGTAAAATGCTGATCCAGAGAATTTTCAAAATTGGTACTATTTTTAACTTTTATTTAACTTCTTGAGACATTGCATAGAGGCAGATAGCATTCATTTTATATTTGGGTTCAACTTTTCAATTTACAAAACACTGAATATCGAAGACTTGCTAATAGTATAAGCTGCTGCTGCTGCTAAGTCACTTCAGTTGTGTCCGACTCTCTGCGACCCCAGAGACAGCAGCCCTCCAGGCTCCCTCGTCCCTAGGATTCTCCAGGCAAGAACACTAGAGTGGGTTGCCATTTCCTTCTCCAACGGATGAAAGTGAAAAGTGAAAGTGAAGTCGCTCAGTCATGTCTGACTCTTAGTAACCCCATGGACTGCAGCTTACCAACCTAAGAGCTTACCAGGCTCCTCCATCCATGGGATTTGCCAGGCAAGAGTACTGGAGTGGAGTGCCATTGCCTTCTCCAAATAATATAAGCTACTTACTGTTTTACCTATTTACAGATACATTATTAGGATGAGCAAAGTTACATGACATTGCCAAGGTCAGGTAACCAAGCAATTAAGAATCAGGAACTTGAAAGCAGTATTTTTATTGTTTACAACTCGTAAGTTAATCATGGATAACTAAGGGAAGGGGATCAACTCATAAAGTTCTTAGAAGAAACTGAAGTATTCATTTGATATTTTCTTGTAAGAACTTCACTTGATGGCTAAGAACATGAGATTTAGACTCAAACAGAAATCCTAGGACATTGGTTAGGTGATCTCTTTAAACTCCAGTTGTCTCATCTGTTTAATGGAGATAATAACAACCATAGGTCTTATGTAGCTGTTAAGTGAATAATATATGTAAAAACAGTGTATCTCATTGTTTGGCTTATAATAAATCCTGTATGCTATTATCCCATGCTATTATTCTGAGTTTATGCTGCCAGCAAGGCAAGCAATGCTTCTCTTTTTCATTAATATATGAGGATGTATATATATATAATTTATCTATATATGATTATATATAGATAAAGTATATATGAACTTCAATAAACTGTCAGTAATTATCCTTTATACCTTTCAGAATGCGATTCCTTTGAGAGCAAAGATGGATGTTTTGTCTTTGATGTAGAATATCAGCAATGACAAGGTATGATGAGCCATATATACCCAGAACCCAGTATATTTTTTGGAAGAGAATAGTTGTTCAATATAGAGTTTTTATTGTTGAAGTAGAGTTTAATATTAATTTTGAAAATAATTCCTACTCTGGGCTGACTGGCTGATTGGCTTGCTTATTTTTTTTTGTTTATGTGTCTGGAGTTTGAGATGAGATATATGAATTTGATTGTCTGTCTTAAGGTCTCAGTTCCCACATGCTGCTCATATGGAGCATCTTCCTCTGCAGCTATTCCTCTGATGTTTAAAGTTATAGTATATAAATCTTACAACATGGTTTCTAGCTCCTTATCTATCAATAATCTACCTAGTCCAGTGGTGGGAAAAAATTGGCTGTGTTTGAAATTTAAGGGTTTTGGTGATACATAGATTTTAATCTATGTACTAACTTTGACTACCTTGTAAGATCCAACTCAACTGTTCAAAAAGTGATATTTTTATTTTACACTACATTAATTTGTTTTTTGTTTACAAGTGAGGTAGACATTTCCTACAACCAGTTGAAGAGGAAAGGAAAGCTCTGGCCCAGTTTACAGATATTTCTTCATGATGTTCAGGCGCCACCCAGGAGTTAGCAGCTGTGGCACCACAATCTCTTTCTGGGACATCCTTAAGGACCGTGATAAAGGAAATCCCTACCAGAGGGCAGATCTTCAAGTAGGACACATTGGAAGAAGAAATGGCAAGGGGTAAGAGTCTGTATAGATTCATGCACTGTGACCAATGGTTTAACTAAATTGTTAGAGACTTGGAAAGAACATGATTGGAAAATTTGCAACAAGAAATGTGGGTAGGCTTCTCTGAATGGCCAAAAAATGTGAAGATATATTTGTCCCATGTGACTATTCACCAAAAGGTGATTATAGTAGAAGAGAATTTTATTAATCAAGTGGAAGGATGGCCTATCCTATGAATATCAATAAGTCTCTTTCCCCAGTCACCCCTGTTATTGACAAAGGGACTCGTGAACCAGATGGCCAAGGAGACAGTGATGGAGATGATTCATGGGCTCAGCAACATAGACTTACATTCACCAAAACTGACTTCAGCCACTGTTGAGCATCCAGCATGCCAGCAGCAGATACCAATACAGAGTCTCTGATATGGTACCATTCTCTAGAGTTATCAACCAGCTACCTCACTGACTGCATCGTGCTGATTATCATGGAAGAGGCAATGCTTTGTTCTTACTGAAATGGAGTATGGATTTGCCTGCCTACATGTAAAACTTCTGTCAAACTACCATCTGTGTTTGTATAGAACTATATAATGTCATGGTATTCCACATAGCATTACCTCTGATCAAGGAACTAACTTCACAGTAAATGAACATGAGAAGGGAATCTTAGACAGGGAGGAAGCACATGCAAAGGTCAGAGTGTATTCCAAAGCACAGAGGCAGGAAAGGCTATGATATATTTGGTGACTGCCAAACCTGAAGGCCTGTTTGTGATGTGGAAGCCTACTGAGGAGTGATGGGACTCGAGACTGACTGTCTGAGACTCAGCCTTCTAAGAGGCTGGCAGGAGGACGGTCTGAGTAGTTACGCTGCCATCTTCAGAGTCACCTCTTCCTCTGTCATTAGTCCATGTTTCTTAAGCCAGAACTTCTCTCTTTGTGTCTGTCTTTGTGTTTATCTTCCCTGGATATTTTTTTGCTTTGTTTTTCTCAAAGGTTCTAAATTTATTATAATAATAGGGCAGCCTTGCCTACCTGGGCCTAGCTCAGCATGCCTATATTCTATAGTGAACTCAACTGACTTCATACCCATTCAGGGCCTGTTGAAATCATCTTTGCAAATTATGACAAGGGCCTGAACCAAGTCAGTGGCAGAGTTAGTTGAGAGGTAGTGACATTAACCTGGGGAATTCAGGACACGGATCACTATGTATCCATTCATGGGTGATATTCAAAATATGTAACAATCAGTTTATCAAGAATATTGGTCATCAAAGTTGATGCCACAAACGGTCTGAAGGGACCCCAGACATAAACTATACTGTAGACGTGAGCCATTGTGTGCTGGCTGAATCTCAGCTTGACTTCATGATTGTTTTGTGTCATATTTTCAAAAGCTCAAGTTAAAAGAGATTTCAGAGCATGGAGGCTAGAGGATAAGACGGGCAGATCATTACTGAAGCGCTCTGGCAGAGGGCTGGCAGCTGCTAGGATCGCCAGGGGTTGTATTGCTATGCTGTTGTTGTTGTTGCTGTTGTTTAGTCGCTCAGTAGTTTCTGACTCTTTGAGACCCTACGATATGTAGCCTACCAGGCCTCTACCTATGGAGTTCTTTAGGCAAGAATACTGGAGTGGTCTGCCATGCCCTCCTCCAGGAGATCTTCCCAACCCAGGGATCAAATCTGCGTCTCTTACATCTCCTGCAATGGCAGGTGGGTTCTTTACCACTAGTGCCGCCTGGGAAGCCCTCATCTTCTAGGGGCTGGTCTACATGAGCTGGCCACAGTTTAAGAACCTCTGGAAAAGACCCACCCTTGAAAACGCACCAGAAGGTAGCTGCCTATATCATACACAGAAATTAGATTTCTGTTTTCATAATCGTACAAAGCTATAGAGTACACAGATATTTCACCTATTGATCTGACTTTCCTGTGGACTTAAGCAAAGGCAAGAATTTTTACAATTTGTGAAATTAAAATATCATTCTTAAGTTGATAATAAGCCTGCCGACTGTTCATTCTGACCTGACCCAGAAATGCCCTATAACATTTCACAGTACTAGACCTTTCAAACTGAAAGATTAATTTCGATATGGGGAAAAAGTTGCATTGCTATTGTATTTGATCTTCAAAACAGTAAAATTCTTGATTATTTGAGGATCTAAAGCTTTTCCTTCTTAATTCACTAACCTTGCAAGTTTTATCAATAATACAGAGAACAAATAACTAACCTGATCAATGCCAACATCTCTTTTAGATTTTCCTAAGTATTAAAACATAACTTTAATATTTACATTGGGTTGGAGTTGTGTGGTTTTCATTTGTCTCCAAGTTAAACATTAGCTATTTTTACCCTACTCTATTCTGTTATCATATACAGATACAAAATTATGCTTTTTTGTTGACAAAGAAAGAAAAAAAAGTTAATGAGAAAGTATTTTATAGGTGTCTTGAGGGCCCAAAGAAGAAATAGGAATGTTGTTTGCAATTTTTCTGTATCTTATCTCTGTGCCCTCTGACTAATATTCTTTTCTCTAGATTCTCTAACAGATTTTAGAATGTCCAGTTCCTCTTTGTTCCTCATGAAGGGGGTGTGGGATGAGGTTCCAACTTGGTCAGACATTCTCTGACAAGAACTATTCCAGCAACACGTAAAGCAGAGACCTGTTAAGGATTTCACCTTTAAGAAATGACAGAATAATTACAGGACAACATGTCCTTTATGAGTAAAAACAACCAAACTAAAGTGCTTTCAAGGCTGGCGTGGCCTACTTCTCTCCTGGCAAGCTGCATAAATCATCAGCTGTGAAAGGACTGGTTCACGGCCCTTGGCACACATGTGTGTGTGTGAGTGTGCACCCATGCACGTGTATGTTGGAATGTACATAGACACATCATGGGTTAATTCACTCAGTTTCAGGTTAGTTGAAACTCTGATAATAAACCCCCCAATACATTTTACCTCCATCTCTCTTCCCCTTAATCTTTAAACCTCAGGCTGCTTTAAAGGGAAAATTTAATCCATATATGTCTGCCTCATTTTCATTTAAATCGTCAAAAAAGTTGTTTTAAAAGAGTTCTTTGATGTCCTACACTCCCTTGAGCCTTTTCTTAGCCTATTTTCTTAAAAACAGGAATTAGCATTTTCCCAGGTACAGAGGAGTTCTAACTCTCTTGCTCCCCAAACACAACCCCCACCGTCCCCACCCCAGGTCTCAAGTGAAAAAAAAAAAAAAAAAGTTTTGGAGTTACTGAGGGAGCGCTGGTAGAGAAAACAGCTTATCAGAGGGTCAAAAAGCATTTACAAATATGAACTCAATGTGAGGCCCCACACTGGGGTTAATAATTAACATTTCTGCTCTTTGGGGACCTCGTTCTACCCTGAGGATATGCCCAAGGAAATACTGGATCTCCCCACCCTTGGCTGATGCCTGCAGTCTGGAAAATTCAGAGACATGGATCTTAATACAAGCGGCTTTTTTTTGCCTTTTGATAGAACTACATGTTTTTGATAGAACTACAGATATGCCCATGTTGGAACCCATATTTTTGCCTTCTGGGTGGTACTTTTGCTTTATGCCTAATGTGTATCGTTTCGTTCCAGTTTTCACATTCAGGACAGCACTCCTTAATCATTTTTAGATACACAAAAGTAGGCATATTCCATCTTATTCTGCATAGTAATATCCAAAGAATAATCTGAGTTTGGCTAAGACTCAAGGGTTCCCACGGTGAAATCCTAACTTTAATCAATGGAGAAATCTCAGAAAATTCTTTAGAAGAAATGCACAGTTAGAGAAAGAAAGAAAATATCATAGTGCCAGAATTCTTACTTTTTGAAAGACTTTTAAAATAAGAGAGTTACATTTCAAATATGCTTTCTCTTTCCTCAACACTTCTGATTTCTGATTACACTGCATTAATACAAGAGGGGCTGAATTTGTGATCATGGACTCTATGAAATCAACCTGAAGAATTCAGTCATCATGTATCAAGTAGCAAATAATTTGGGAATCTGGATATAAATTCCTAGTTCTGGAAGCTCACAATCAATGGGGTGTTTTTATATTGTTTTGGAATGCAAAGTTGACCATGATACTCCATTTAACATCTTCAGTGACTGCTCATTGATTTCAAGATGAGAATCAAAATTCAGATTAGACTCAGCTGAGTTCTGCAGGACCACACTGTGCTGAGGTCTCTGTTCCACCTCCATATGTGTGGTATCAGAACCACAGAGGTCTCGTCTCTTCTTCACTAGTAAATACTCTCATATCTCTGTGCTTTTGTGGATGGTGATGCATCTCCCAGGAATGCTCCCTATTTTTTATGCCTGCTGCGTGCCTCCTCATTTTTCAAGGCTTACCTCAAAAGATATCCCATCCCCTCTACATAGCTTTCCTTAACACCTTCAGATAACGTTATCATGATTCATCTCTTTACCTGTTTGTTACTCTTTCCCACAACAACTTCAGCTTTTGGAGGGGAGCCACTGTATAGTACTAGTTAAATCACCAATGCCCGGCAGAATTATGCTCGGGGAAGAGTGATCTGCACATAGCACCCACTCCCCTCCAGAGCTATAAGCCTTAAATGCTGCCAAGAGGAAGCCACCTGTGCTGAGCTCTGGCTCCTCCAGCAAACTTCGACCAGAGTAGCCTTGCTTTCAACTGGTGACATTCTTAGGCTTCCATGTTCCTGTTAGGCACATTTTTATAAGTGGCTGGATGGACAGATGGGTGGATGGATAGATCCATGGTTGATTAGGGTTCAAAATCTTAGAATTCAAGCCAATTGAACAAATTCACAAGTGTTTCTTAAGCACTTACATAGAGTATTTCAGCATGATCTAAAGAAGTCTCTATAAGGAAGTAAATAATTCAATTTCCACTTGGAGTTTGGGATTAGGTAGCAAGTCAAGTTTTTTAAAAATAAATTACATTGTAAGTTACATTTTAAAATAACCAGGAGTTCCAGAGCCAAACAATAATAGTACAAATCCTACAGGCAACTTTTAAGGCTGAAGCAGTAGATGCAATTCTAAGCTGAAGTAAGGAGGACTAGTGTTTTTCTAAATAATGTTTTAAATAATGTACTATTTTTAACTTGCGAAGTACTTTTCCAGAGATAACCGTCTCTAAAATTCTCTATTGCCTTGCCTTGAAAGTATTCTTCCGCTTGCTTTAAGGGAACATGAAGTAGAATTATTATTATTATTACAATAGCAATAAATAGAAAAGTTAAGTGACAAGCCCAAATTTTCATAGCTAGAGAACAGAAAAGCCAAGAAAGAGAAATTCACATCTGTCCACCAGAGGACGGTCCATGTTTTGTGGAGCCTAAAACATATACAACTGGAGTGGGAGAGTTTCTTCAAAGTAAGAAAACATTTAAAAAATAAATTTAAAAGTATTTATTTAGAATGAGAAAGAAATCACAACATAATTTTAATTAATTGTTTGACATACATTGATGGTGCTTTTCTTCCCTGTACATTTTTATCCATGTACTTTGCTCAGATTTCCAGCCCTAAGGTTTAGCCAGTATTTATCTGTCAATACCAAAATTATGGTAACCAGTTAGCTTAGAAACAAAGCCATAAGACTGGAATAAGAATCATACTTCAGTTAAGATGCTTGGAAGTTCTGAACATCCTGCAATATTCATATATGACTTTACCTATGTGTATTAGCTGCTCAGTCATGTCCAGCTCTTTGCAACACCATGGACTGTAGCCCACCAGGCTCCCCTGTCTGTAGAAGTCTCCAGGCAAGAATACTGGAGTCAGTTGCCATTCCCTTCTCCATATGACCTTACCTACTCCCTTCCTTAAAGAGCAGTCAGGTATGAGCACAATTTAAAACTGAAAAAAAAATTGTGTTTGAAGAGTCATGAAATGGTTCTTCAGATAATCAGAAAGTCTGTGTGCTGGAGTTATGGAGGAAGAAGTCATCTTGTTCAGATCCACCTAATTCCACAATCAATGTTAACCAAAACAGTTTCTCCTTAATATCAGTTATCATGCTATGTCTAGTTCTAAACTTGGCCATGGCAGGCAGACAGTGCATCAATCGTATCTGGTGAGAGAATGAATGAAAGAATGGCAGGACAGTGTTTCATATTAAAGACTATCATCCAGAGCCATGGTGCTGAAGCACTGGTTTCTGTGGTCCAGAGAGAATATTGAGGAAGATTCTCTGATAGATAGCTGCTGGAAAGAGCTCCCCTATCATTATCTAAGAAGTAGGACAGTTTATACAGAGAACAGAAGCAGCAAGGAGGTAATGGGGTCAGTCAGTAAAAGAGCAGGAGTTTCTGGGACTTGAGCTTCCCTGGTGGCTCACGTGGTAAAGAATCCACCAGCAATGCAGGAAACCTGGGTATGATCCCTGGGTTGGGAAGATCACTTACACTAGCCATACCCTGGACAATTTCTTCTTTTCATGGACTAGGATACTGAGTCTTTGCTACATGGCCAGATATCACTATTGATTTCATTGTAAATTTTTTGTTGATTTTATAAGACAACCTGCTCTGGTTTGCTTTCTGTGCTTCCATTTTATTTTTCAGCTTTGATAACTGTTTGTCAATTGATAGTATTTATCATAAGTCCTGGAGAGCTGGTAATATTGCTAACAACTCCATATGCATGTGTGCTAAGGTGCTTCAGTCATGTCCAACTTTTTGCAATCCTATGGACTATGGTCTACCAGGCTCCTCTGTCCATGGGATTATCCAAGCAAGAATACTGGAGTGGATTGCCATACCCTCCTCCAGGGTATATTCCTGACCCAGGGATCGAACCCTTGTCTCAGGCATCTCCTGCATTGGCAGGCAGATTCTTTACCACTAGCACCACCTGGGCGGAGAAGGCAATGGCACCCCACTCCAGTACTCTTGCCTGGAGAATCCCATGGGAGGAGGAGCCTGGTGGGCTGCAGTCCATGGGGTCGCTAGGAGTCGGACACGACTGAGCGACTTCACTTTCACTTTTCACTTTGATGCATTGGAGAAGGAAATGGCAACCCACTCCAGTGTTCTTGCCTGGAGAATCCCAGGGACGGAGGAGCCTGGTGGGCTGCCGTCTATGGGGTCGCACAGAGTCGGACATGACTGAAGTGACTTAGCAGCAGCAGCAGCAGCACCACCTGGGAAGCCCAACAGCCCTGTATATATATCCACAATAGAAAAAGGCATTTTGTAAAGTTTGGAGACAGAGGAGTTCTCTCTTTCCTCTCCCATCATTGGTACTCACTGCAGTCATGCACTTTGGATGCTAAGCATCAGCCCAGATCTTTTAGTTAGTTATCCTACATGTAGCATCTCCTGCCAACTTTGGTAGTCACCTCCCAAATTACTTCACAGGTAACCAGATTGGTTCTAATACCTATATAGTTGGTTCAGTTTTTGGTCTTATATCTATATTATTTTCCAGCCATGTGACTGCAGCTCTTCTAGGGCTCAGGATAAGGAATACTGCTTTATGTCTCACATTTGTCTCTTTCCAGAAAGTTCAGTTACTACCCCAGTTCCATACCAAGAGTTTTTCATCTTGGTTACCCTCTGTGCACCTTTCTAATTCTTCTCTAGTATATATTTTCTGTAATATGATATTTGTGTGGGAGCCTAACCATAGGGTTGCTATGCTCTGACCTTTGGTGTTCAAATCATTTTGTGAAATCTGCTGCCTGGCCTTTTCACTTTCAGTTTTCCGTCATTACTTCCTTCCGTTATTTTGCTTCGTTCACATCTGTGTTTGCTTATTGTGCACCCAAATATGTCAGATATTTCACTGGCAAGAAGGAAATACACAGACACACCATGATTTTCTTTTCTGAATTATCATGAGGTAAGATCCCTAAACAGACTTCAGAGTACTCTACAGAAGATGGTTATAAAAATAGGACAATCAGTCGTGGTGGAAACGCAATGAACTTCTTAATGATCTAGGCTGGCCTGAACACAAGGAGAGAAAGGGCATTATTCAGATCATTTTTTGACATTTTCCATGCAGTGCTCTTGTAATTTATCCACCTAGTCTTTACTGGACAACGTGTACTAGCCTTTCAGATTCTAAAGCACTTTACAGCGCTTTCAAACACTCTTCAGGCTTTATAGTTGCTGTTGTTGTTTTTCAGTCTCAAAATCATTATGACTCTTTGTGACTCCATGGCCCCCAGCATGCCAGTCTCCTCTGGCCTCCACTATCTCCCAGAGCTCTCTCAAATTCTTGTCCATTGAGTCAGTGATGCTATTTAATCATCTCATCCTCTGCCACCCCCTTTTCCTTATGCCTTCAATCTTTCCCTTTATAATTATTGGTCAGTATTTATCTCTCCTCCAATAAAACTATGGATAAACACAAGGAAGACAAGGAATTCATCTGCTTATTTGCACACCAGTTCTAGAAAGATAGTAGGTCCTCTCTGCATATTTGTTGGAAGTATAATGAGTGAATCTCACCTTATTCTTTTCATTGGTCATTTATCTTCAAAATAGACCTTTTCTGTTTTATATATTCTTTGTTCTAATTCATCTTTTCTTCTCTTCATTCTTAAACTTGTAGTGTTTGCTGACCTCCACTTCAATCTTATTTTTACATTCTTTTCCTTTTGTGTTGGCTTTCAATTTCAGAGGCATCATAATGTGTTTTCCTCCCCTTACTCTCTACCTTTCTATGGCTTTTGAACAGTTTGCTTTCCATAGCAAAGGTGGATCTGGGCCTTTGGAATCTGGAATAAAATAGGGGTGCCACTTTGAGGCAGATAATTCAAAATTATAATGTACAATTCAAAGCAGATTGGTAAGAATGGGGAGTTAGCCTCTGCCCACTGAACACTTCTTGCTTTGTTTCCCACAGATGCGGCAGGTGATGTGAAGACACTGAGAATAATTCTGAAAGCAAAGCAAATTTAATTTAAAAAATTAACAGAATAAGGAGATGAAAGTGCTGTATAGGTAAAGGAGTTGTGGTGATAGTTAAGCAGAACTAGGGATGAAAGGAGAAATTTGTGAGTTGGGAATTTGGGGGTTAACATCAGTGTGTCTCATGAAAATCAATTATAGCATAGTTGGTAACAGCTTTTGATTTATGAAGGCTTGGATATCACATTAGCTCTGTGACCGCAGGTAGACTACTTAACCTCTCTGTTTATTTGTAAAATGCCACAAAGGGTCTCTGTAATGTTTAAACTGGAGGATATGTGATGAAGTAGTTCACACAGTGCTCAACAAACAGCAGTTGTTACGGTTAATGGTTTCTTCAAACCATAAGAAAAGCCTTTGTCTAGGAATTGCAAAAAGAAAGAGCAAAGGAGGCAGGGGGAAAAAGCAGTGTTAACTAAACCAGCTCCCAATTTCCTTGGCATTATTCTACCTTCCACATTATCCATTCACCACTATGCACCAGGAGGCAGAAAACAATAGAATGTCTAGCTCTTGAAGGCCCCAGTTCAGTGAATGAAGTGAAATGCTTGCATTCAGCAATGACTACTGTCCCTGGTCAGTTCAGATGAGTCACAGCAGATCAGCTGGAATGGTAACACTGGCAGCATATGGCAAGTCTCTCAAAACAGTATCAACCAAATGTGAGGGTTCACTTTGCTTAGGCCATGATGAATTTGGTCTGGGGGCCTTTCACTACTGGACACTTGGCTATTGATGCTTTGACCGGAAAGCTCAAGGAAAAGCTTCGGCTTGGTCCTGTGGTTTCTCTGGGGGAGAATGGAGAAACTGGAGAGGCCCAGTTTTTCAAAGCAGTTTGCCTCCAAGCTGCAGACTATATCATAACGGTAAAATGATAAACACTGATGGTTACCACCCCACATTTGCATCTATATTCATAAAGCAGAATGCATTCTATGTGGCAAAGCCAGCACCATTGTTTATGATTTCTTTGTGCAACGTGAAACAGGGAACTGAACAAATAATCTTCCCTAATGTTTAATGTTTAGGCAAAGCTCTTGTTTTTGCTTTTAGACATGTTCAAAATGTTCAAAAGTTCTGCTAAACACTATTTCTTCTTGAAATACAATATTTTGAACTCTATTATTCTACCTTCATCTGCTCCCCATGTAATCTCATAGTGTGGAGTAATTTAAAAGAAATATTGTTCCTCTGTGACTTTCTTATTTTAACTTAAGACCAAGTTCAGGGCTATTGTCAAGTTTTAAGAAAACTACCTCAAAATCTGAATACTTAGCTGTATTCACCACAAATATTTTGTAATGTGCTTTTTTTCAAGTGCTAAACCCTAGGTAGCCCATCCCATCCATTTCTGTAAACATTGGCTCCACAATTCAAAGGTTATTTTGAATGACCAAGATGAAGCTTGATTATATGAAGCATTTCTCCCTGTTCTGTGCAAACCCTGGAGGCTGGTTTGTTCTGGCTCACTTCTGAAGAATCAGTCTTACGGAGATCAAAGCAAGCATGGAAATCTTCCAGGTAAAGCTCTCTTCCTCACATGGACAGTGTGTGCTCCTGCTAGTCCAGAGTTCTCTGACCTCTCCATGAGCAGTCTGGCGTTGAACTTCTGATGTCATCCTGGGATCTACTAGGTGTGTTATGCTTTGGTTTGTAACAAGCCTACATATTTTAGACTTCTACACATATTGGAGTGGAATTTCTGAGCCTATTTCAGGTCTACTCTAGAATCAAACTAATTTTATAACAGGTTATGGCAATAGTAATCCAGTATGAACCAATAATAATTCATCTCTGTATTTCTGATTACCACCACTTCAGAAGGAGGGATTTCTTGCCTGTTCCATTTAAAATTCCATTTCTTTTGTTTCTTACATCTGTATTACCCTTTCTGAATCTTAAATTACAGCATGTCTTCAAATGTTTGTATCATCAATGTGTATCTACTTTTAATATATGACATTGAAAATTATATTGCTATGTAACTATGGATGTCACTTATCTGATCATCAAAGAGTGAAAGGGATAAAAGGATGTGTAGCTTTGGCCAGACATGACACAAGATGAAGCATCACTAGGTTGCTCTTAGTTTTTGAAGGTGAAAGTGAAAGTGAAGTCGCTCAGTCGTGTGCGACTCTTTGCGACCCCGTGGAGGTAGCCTACCAGGCTTCTACATCCATGGGATTCTCCAGGCAAGAATACTGGAGTGGTTCACCATTTCCTTCTCCAGGGGATCTTCCCAACCCAGGGACTGAACTCAGGTCTCCCACATTAGAGGCAGACGCTTTAACCTCTGAGCCACCAGGGAAGTCCTTTTGAAGGTAGGACTCCTTTTTAAACAGGGTAGAAGGAGCTGTCTTTAACATGCATGGCCAGCCACCAAGGCAAAGCATGACGGATGCCGTTTAAATGGAGAACTTATCTCTGCAACAGCCAGTAAACTTTTTTTGGAAAGAAGTGTTCATCGAGGACTTAGCATCAACTTTGTATGTAAATGTATACTAAAAATAAACCATGCATTATGGATGATAGGTACATGGCTCTGTCTCAAGGATTTTGCAGACTAGTTGGAAAGCAAGTCCCTTACCTACAAAACATTTCATCCAAACGTCCATGTTCATTTCCAACCAATGTGTTGTGCTGTTTTTTTTTTCCCTACAAGAGCCTCCAGACTAGCTGTCGGGGTGACAGACACTCTGCCTTATCACTAGCTCCATGTAGACCAACATATGGAAAAGTAAAAAGGATCTGCAGCCCAAACAATGTGCTTCTGTTGCTTGTTTCAGAGTGTTCTGTTGGGCTGGTGCTCTAGCTGTCCCACTGATAATGTTTTCTGGTCCTAAAAATGATGAAACCAAACATAAGTTAGAAAAGTATCCAAGAGGAACAAAGGAAAATGTGGAAAATATCTGTTGTCTCAAATGATATGTTTTCATTTGATTTCATTGAAAATGTTTGCAGATCTACGGTATTTGAAATATATGGCTCTCCCTTGAAAAATGTAACTTTCAATATAGGCACGGTCCCTGGTAAAGAACTATATAGGGGTATCACTGGATGACAAGTTAACCCAAAGTGACTGTTTTTGAGAATGTTCTCCCAGCATTTTCAATATTTAGCACTATAGAGTCACTTCTGCTTTTCCTCTCTTTCTGTGTATTTGGCCTCTGCCTCTACATTTATTATGTAGATCAGTCCTTCCATATAGCCCTGGACCCAAACTAGGAGTCCCTAGTTCTAGGCTGAAAAGATGTTCTCCATTCCACTACTTGGCTCCCCATCCTGAAGTTTGGGCCATGTCCTGTGTATTTGGCAGAAAACATCCAGGACAATCTCCACACTCAGATGGTTCTCCAGGAAGGTACAGAGGTTGACATGACATGAACATTTTAATTTGGTTTTTAAGATTCCAACTTGTAAGTGCAGCTCACTGTCTGTGGTCTGCATTGCACTTTTCTGAGCACTGCTTAGGTAAGTGGAAATTCTTTCTCTGGCAAAGAAATTCGGACCCCATCCTTTGCCCCATTGCCTGAGAACACTGGCACAGACAAGAGAGGCTCTGAGCACATATGAGCAGCTTTTGAGAAATCTGACGGGGGCCAAGATGACAGCCTCATACATGGACAGTCATGGCAGAAGGATATTAATTATATATAAGTACAAGAATTTCCATGCACATACTCTCCACCTGCTGGGTCTGTGACACTCTGACTTTCCCCACTGTGGGAATCTCTTAAAGGCATCGTCCTTAGGAATGGCCTTTGAGTACTTGCAATGTGAGAACATTCAGAGAGGTACTGGACATCAAAAGGAGAAAAGACAGATCTCTTAGACGCTAGAGACTCACAGAAAGAATTAAACCCAAAAGCTGAGATACAAAGAACACTGTGTTTAGTGCCATTTCAGTGATGAAAATAATACACTCCATGTGATTTTAGAAAAGAAGTTGTACTTTGGTCTGGCATTACGAATGTCTTGGATTAGGCCATTAAGTTCCTGGGGACAAGAACTGTGATCCAGTGCAATGGACCCTGGTGTGGGAAGATTTCAAAAGGCTAAAAACAATAAGGTTTTTAAGTAGTGGATTGCTTTCCAGTTGGAGTTGCATGCACTTTCTCATAGAAGTAAGAAACTATAATATAGAAGCAATCAGCCCTGTCTTTAAGTGTGTTAAGTCATGTAGATGAAGCTGCTGCGGCCCTTGTTTGCACAGGAAAGCTTGATAGATAAGAAAAACACTGAGGCTGCAGGCTCCTGCTTTGAACTGAGCAGATGTGAGATGTGCAAAGAATGTTACAAGCCCCCTGCTTTGACACAGATAAGAGAAACAGAGAGAAGATAGAGCCCTGGGTCGGAAGGCAGAGAGCCTCGAGAAAAGGCAATTCCCATGCATTTCAACCCGTGAAGGCTTCTAGCAACCTGGATGTGAGAGAGTCAGGGAGAGGAAGAGTCCCAGTGAGAACTATAGTTTCAGACAAAGGAGAGAGATATATAATGATGCAGGAAAAAACAGGAAACTTGAGAATCAACTGCTCTTCTAGGAGAATCCTTTTCACCTGGAGACCTCATACCCGTAAAGAGAATGTAAACTACACACTTTCTGAACCACCATCTGTATCTCCAGCCATTTCCATTCTGGCTGCAGACTAATAAACTCATAAACCTGTGTTGCTTGATTGACCTGTGAGTTCTTAGTAAAATTTGATTGCATTGAAATTGAGTTGCTAATCCTCCAGAAAGTGACCCAGAGTTGACTCTACTCCTTCAGATTGTATAAAAGGATTCAGTATCCCCAAAATCATACACATTTCTAAGTGAACCCAGGGACCAGGGAATGTTGGTGCTTTGTGTCAGTTTGGGGAGGCTGATGCGTTCTGGGAGATAAAAATTCTTCAAACATTAAGTTTGTCTTGTTCTTGCCAAAGCACGATAGCAGAGTCTTTAGTAAACTTTTCACTTGTCATTAACAATGCCTTTCATATCAGAATATTCAAGGGCATTGATAGCTGAACAAAAAGAAAAGGCAAGCAGAGGAATTATAAAAATAAGCAATCATTCATTTCAAATACAAAAGGAAAATGCACCTTATTCAGGGTGTTTCAAGAAATAGAAAAGTGCATTTTTGCTGATAGATTGCTATTAAGGACACCTCTAAACCTATCAGCCATAAGAAGATTGCTTTGCCATTCATTTTGTAAAGAAAATGAATGAAGTTGGAAAATGTAAAACCTACAATGTGGTTTCAATTGTAGATCATGGCACTTTCATCCCAAAATTTGGGGAAGATAACTTTTAATTACAGTAATAAGAACCACATGGGCAATGATTGATGTGAACCTGATGTGTCCTATTCCTTTATTAATCTTTTTAATTAGAGGCAAAGAATGTTTTATCTGCCGGGAAGGAGATGAGCTGGGCCATGATGCTCTGCTGCACTTTGGGATGGAGGATCTGATTGCTCACCGAGGGTCCCTGTTAACCCGGGGCAGGAGGTGATGGACCCAAAGCTGGGATCACTTGTTTCCAGCTGGAAACAGATTTGCTTATGCCTCTTGCTGCAAATCATCTGCATGAAAAACCTTTTGTTTTTTTTTCTGTTGGATTGGTTTTCTTGGCATTGTTAAAACTGGACTTAGGGAGAGAATTTAAATCGTTGCCACACCAGTGTTGGGAGTTCTCATCTGCCATGAAAATAAGAGTGAGGAATTACAATGGTGGATGTCAGGGCAGCTGGAAAGGGAGCCTCGCTCTGGTAGAAGCATGTCAGGAACTGGACTGAGGCCACAGAAACAAAAATAATGAAGTCAGCACTAATTGGGATCGCTAGCTTATGACCAAATTGACAAAATAGAAAAGGAGGGTTGGGAAGAATAAAAACACTAAGGAAATAATCAACAGTTACAAAGCATGGTATAATGCCCACTTGCACTTGTGAGGTTGATATAAGTTAGTTCTCTGAGCCCTATGGTATAGAATTATATATTCACTCAGCGGGTTTTTATTGAAGTTGCACTATGCATCAAATTATGCCAGGTCCTGGGATGCTCTTATTGGAAAGACAACTTGAAAGAGTCATAATCTCATGGTTAACAGAGGTACATATGTGAATCTTAAGATACAATAAAGAAATTATCTTATTACCTAGAAGTGCGGAAGTCAGAGTAGAACTGGACAGGATTCATAGCCCGTGAGTTGATGGTTGAAGAATAGGAATTTTCTGGGTGTGTATGGAGAAAAGTGGTTTTAGTAGAAAGAATAGACTCTCAAAGATATGAAGCTATGAAACAGCATTTCCTATTCGGAAAACTACACTAAGTTGGGTGTGGATCTGCATTTGCCTCAAGTGAGGCTTGAGGCAGGTGGAAGCCACATTAAAAGGAACTTCATCTTGTGTGTAATGGGAATCCACCAAAGGCATTAGACTGAGTAGGGACTTCCCTGGCAGCTAAGCTGGTAAATAATCCACCTGAAATGCAGGAGAATTTCAATTTCATTTCAGTTCCTGAGTCATGAAGATCCCCTGGAGAAGGGATAGGCTACCCACTCCAGTATTCTGTGTGCTTCCCTGTAGTTCAGATGGTAAAGCTGCTGCTGCTGCTGCTAAGTTGCTTGTCGTGCCCGATTCTGTGTGACCCCACAGACGGCAGCCCACCAGGCTCCTCTGTCCCTGGGATTCTCTAGCAAGAATACTGGAGTGGGTTGCCATTTCCTTCCCAATGGTAAAGCATCTGCCTGCAATGTGGGAAACCTGGGTTTGATCACTGGGTTGGGAAAATCCCCTGGAAGCCTGGAGAATACCCATGGACAGAGGAGCCTGAGGGCTACAGTCCATGGGGTCACAAAGAGTTGAGAACAACTGAGTGACCAAGCGCAGCACATGTGAAAGTGTGTGGAAGGTAGTAAATGCTCAGCAAAGGTGATTTTCAGTTGCTTGCATAATTTCTCAATTAACAGGTTTGTTGCAGAGAACTTCAAGATTTCAAATGCATGTTACTTTTTCTTAAGTCGGGGTGCTAGCTCCATTCAGGGAAAAGTTGACAGAGGTTCAATTCTAGATTTTCTAATGAGCTTAAGCAATTCCCAAACAGCTAAGTCTTTCACAGCCCACTGATCACATGTACTACAGTCAAAATAGGTCAGCCCAATAAATACTTTAAAGGAAAAAGAAGGCTTGGGGAGAGGAGTGACTTGTTAGGAGCATTGCTGAAGGAAGAGCATTCATAAAAGACTTTGGGTGAGGACAACATCTATTCAGATAGACTCAATCCTGTTTCTTCTTCTTCAAACCTAGTTTGGAACCATCTAGATGTGCCTTTTCTTATTCAGGAGGTGTAAATATGTAGTGGGCTTCCCCAGGGGCCCAGCAGTAAAGAATCTACCCGCAATGTGGGAGACACAGGTTCGATCCTTGGATTGGGAAAGACCCCTGGAGAAGGAAATGGAAAACTACTCTAGCCCAGAGAATCCCATGGACAGAGAAGCTTGGGGGATGCAGTCCATAGGGTCACAAAGAGTCAGACACAACTGAAGTGGCTGAGCACACATGCACAAATATGTAGTATAAGGTGAAGGATGGAAGAAGAACAGGGTATGATGGATTTGCTGAAACTGAAGGCAATGTCAGGCCAGAGCAGAGGAAGGCTGAGCCACGCTGAGGAGAGAGTAAAACAGCTCATGTGTGGTCGGGAAGACTTCAAGGTGGGAAGATCAGCCTTCCAGCAGCCTCCCCCAAGGAAAGGAAAACAGGACTGGCGCTAGGGACTGGAAGGTAGCTTTTGGCCATATCAACGCACACGTTTCCTGATAGTGTTTCTCTGGTCCTCTCATCCTCCAACACCAGTGTATTTTTCTTGTTTTATGATCCAGTTCGTGTTCTTGGACTTTGATCAAGATGGGACACAGAGCTCAAAGAGATAAAATTTGGCTTTTCTTTTCTAAAAAATTAAAGAGCTTTTTAGTCAGTGCTCCTGAACATGACCCACCCTTGGGTCTTTTTGCTTTGGCATGCTGCTCTGTGTATGCATGAGAAAGAGGACCTACCAAGAGTGTATTCCAATCCCTTCAAATACATTCTCACCCATAGCAGATGTCAGAATCTCCTGGGTTTCTTCATGTATGTGATGACCTGGAGGAGTTGAACTGTGGGGCTCTTGAATAGAAAGGAAAGGCAAGAAGAGAAAAACCAGCACAGGCTGCCCCTTAGGAAAACTGTTGTTGCTCAGTAACTCAGTCATGTCCGACTCTTTGCAACCCCATGAACTGTAGCCCACCAGGCTTCTCTGTTCATTGGATTTCTCAGGCAAAAATATTGGCATGGGTTGCCATTTCTTCCTCCATGGGATCTTCCTGACCCAGGGATCAAACCTGTATCTCTTGCTCTCCTGCCTTGGCAGGCAGATTCTGTGCCAGTAGTGCCACCTGGGAAGCTCCAGGGAAAGGGACCCATCATTAAATAATCTTTTTCCAGATATAATGTGATCAGTTTATTCATAGTCCACTGTTGTTTTGGTGAGATTTGTTGTCAATACATCCCCAAGAGCCAGCAAGTATCCTTTTTGACATTTTCTTTGACAGGACAAATCAGTATTGAATTGCTCAAATTAAGAAGCACAGAATAAGGGTTTGTGTCCAGTATTGTGTGCTGCCTCCCAGGAGTAAAAGCAATGTCATTCACTGACATTGTCATTGGCTGAAAAACCAGTGAAATTATGTACTGACATTCGTGATAACAGCTGCTGGCTAACTTGTGTTTTAGGGTGCCTGATGCTCCCCCACACTCCCTTATCAACCCTCTTGGCACATCGCTCCTTGAGCTCCTTAATCATGCAAATGTCTGTCTCCACACACACAACATGTTACTTGCTGGCTCTTGAAGGTGTGTTAACATTCCCATTGGAGTAATGAAGATTCTGAGATGCATGCAGTAGAAACTTGATTTAAACCCAGCATTTCATGTTTAATAGATTAGGCTCAGTTTTTGTGGGATTTACGATAGGAATTGATTAGGTAGTCTGATAATCTTGTTTCTTTATGCTTGAGTAAGAAAAGCTGGTGGAAGAGATGCTTTGGAAGTTCCTGAAGAATCTTTGACACCCAAATCATACCATGTTGGATGCCGTCTACTCTCTCAATGGTCAGGCTAGCCCTTGCCGGTGACCCATGACACCTGTGTGGACACCTGTGGCAAATGCATCTGTCGGTTGCTGCCCTCTTCATCTTGCATTTTTATTTCTGCATTTTCTCCAAAGCTTGCTCACTCTTCATCAGATGTTGAATACTTTCTTATTTGTCTGAGACTTAAGCTTTAACTCTAGACCATTTAGGTTCTTTTGACTTTTAGCCAGCATAGAACTGCTCCAAGATTAACTTCATCTCTTAAAGATTACTGACTTGATGGAAAGTTGGAAGCCTAAAAGGAACTGTAGAAAATGTTTTGACTTGTATTTTTCCTACGGTCTTAGCGCTGCCAACTGAAGATCAGTGAGAAGAAAGGTAAAAGCAAATCCCAGGTCAATTTAACCCCATCCAATTTATCTATCCTAGGATCTCATTAGTTAATAGATGGTGTTATTTGACAAACTTAACTGAGCATTTACTATAGACTAAGTAACATCTTGGAAGTTAGCAATACAAAACTTAGTTTTAAAAAAATGTCCCTAGTTGATCAACAGATATTGGTTGAGAATTTAGGATCTACATTTCCAACAATCAGGGAATTCTTACGTTGGTGGTCTGAGGATTGAATTTTATGAAAGGCTGATGAGCAGTGATTCAATTTTCTAAAACCTAAATTAATTTCAAAACTGATGCAAATAGAGAATATTAAATGCCGTTAATTCTGATGTCTAGTCCTGTCTGCAACATAGATCTCGAGTCTATTCAGTAAAGATTATGGTAAACAGAGCATATGTTGATGATAACTTAATTGATATCAATGGCCACACCTGAAATCTATTAGTGATAAGAGGTGTTCAGCTTAACTCAGCTGATGCCACAGATCTTTTCCTGTATATATGGCCCACAGGTTCCCTGTTGGTTTTCCAAACTTAAGTGGCACTAACCCAATGTTAAGGGAAGCAGAGAGTGGAGTGATGTTCCCATCTGCCTTAAATGCTCAGCATTAGTGAAGGCAGCAGATTTGAGCAGTTTATATAACTCTTTGCTCATGAGAAGAAGCAGCTCTCTCCATTCAGTTTTGGCATTGGTTTCTAATGTTCTTTCTTCTTTCCTGTAATTAGAGTGTTGATTTAAGTCCTAACCAAGTGCTTAGAAGTACAGGACACTCTGGACCTATGGAAGGAAAATAGAAGGCTCTGCTCTTCTAAATCAGTGTCTCTTGGACTGGACATGGAGAACCCCAGGTCAGGGTTGTAAGTATGCCCCAAGCAAAACAGCATCTACATTTTCAGATCTTAGAAAAGCTATTTGGCAAGGGCATCAGTTCATCCCAAGAACCTGCTCAGATCACAATATAATAGTGGTAGTTTATTCACAAGGTATTGTATTTTAAGTGTTACTGTAGAACTCTATAATCACTTAAGTACATATGAGTAAATGAGACAGCACTGACATTTGAGGACCTAACACTTAGATTATAGATTTTTTTAAGCGAATGTCCCCAAAAGTCCTCTAATTTATGGAGCTGATATTCAACCAGTACCCATGAGTTTATCTCAACTAGTTGTTTATGGCTGACATCTATTCTTGTCGGCTGGGTGTTCACTCTGATCAGTTGCTAAACTTTTACTGGTATTTACAAATTTTTGTTACCATCCCTGTGATTTGTGGTTTTGTGCAGATGTGCTCTTGAGTTCCACTATTATGAGTCACTAGGCCCACCTGGATCACTCTCAACAGTTCTGAAGGGAGCCCTCACGGTTTTCAAATAGCCTTCACAGAAAAATATGTTCTATTAATGTCTACAAAAATAAAGATTTTCAAAGTTTTTAGATGTATTTATCAAGAACATGAAGAACAGGTCAAATCAGGCAAGCATAAATTTTTACATATTTTTAAACCTGAGCACAGTATGGTTATTTTCCATGTTCTCCCCATCAGACTTAGGTTTATAAAGAGATTCTGTTGATACTCCTTTTATTTAAAAATAGTGATTTCAATAACCTACTGAGTTAGCACTAGGGATACAATGAAGAAGACAGACACGGTCACTGCTCTCATAGAGTTTACATTCTGAATCACAATATGCACCTACAGTTATGACACATTTCTATCACACCCCAAGCGTACCACCACTGGAGTCATGCTGCTTTACTTCTCTGACTACTCGTGTTCCCCAGACCCTTATTGTTCTCATCTCTCAGAAACACTCTAGTCTATTCTGGCGCTTCTTTGGATTGATCAAGCAATTACTATGCTACAGACATTATTTTAAGTGTTTTCTATCTATCATTTAATATAACCTACCCAATAGCACTGTGAGAGGGGTACTTCTCTAAACCCATTTTTCAGATTCATAACCTTAGTTTCACAGAGCTTAACTTGTTCAAGTTTACAAAATTAGCAGTGATAAAACCTCAGTTCAAATTCAGTCTTACTCCAGAGCTTGTGAAGACATAATGATTACTCAAGTTGAGTCAACAGTGAATAAATCAATTTTATATATTAAGGAACTGAACTTAGTGTATGCTATGCATTTTCCCTTGTCTAACCTCTGAGAATCTGGAAGTCACTGACATTCCTATTTAAAAAGGATCTTAAAGTGCTCAGAGAGGAAGCAGGAAATAGTTTCTTCAGCATATCTCTGACTGAGGATCATTCAACTTGAGGCCAGCAATCGGGTATGTATTGTCTAAGGTTCTCCAGAGAAACAGAATTGATAGGATATATGTATATATATGTATACATACACACACACATGCATGGCCATATATATGTACTATTTAAGGTGATTTATTATAGGCATTGGCTTACATAATTATGGAGGCTGATAAGTCACACAGTTTGCTGTCTGCAAGCTAGAGAACGGGAAAACTGCTGATGTAATTCAGCACTAAGTTAGAAGAACTGAGAGTCCAGGGCCAATGATGTAATCCAAGTTTGAGTCTGAAAACTCAAGAACCAGGAAGCCAATGTCAAGGGCAGGAGAAGACAGCTCAAGCAGACAGAATGAATTCACCTTCCTCTGCCATTTTGCTCCATTCAGTCCCTCACAGGATTGGATGAAGCTGCCCTGTCTTGGTGAGTGTGATCTTATCTGTCTACTAATTTAATCCTGATCTCTTCCAGACACACATACAGATATACCAAGAAATAATGTTTTACTAGCTATCTAGGCATCCCTTAGCCTACTTAAGTTGACTCATAAAATCTACCATCACAAGATGCTTGTCACTTCATGGATCAAAACCATTTGAAATTTCACTTGAAGGCATTATTTTTCCTCCTGAGGCACTGAAATATTTCTATTAGCAACTTTCAATCATTGGGCTAGTTATCTCTTCTAGAATGATCCAGAATACATGTACTCTACTAGGCCCCCTTTCATGTGTCTGGCTCTAAATTTCCTTTCTTCTAGTCTATTTTTCAGAGATGTCATGGATGCATATGCCATATTTGTCTCATGAATGTGATTTGCTTCACTTCCACAATATTGGTCTTCATGGAAGTATTTTTCTTTTTATTTACAATAGAGCTAATATTTAAAGCTTGGGAGATTTTTGTGTCAAATAGTGGATCCCCATCTTCTCTTTGTGATACTCTCTAAAGTACGTTCCAAGTAACCACTGCTCCAAGAGACAGGGAGTCTCCTCTCTTCAGATCCCTCTCAATGACTCAGCATCCTGCTTACACTTTTATTTTTCTTAAGAAAAAGTTACTATTTCTTGGACCCACTTTGCTAGCAAAGGATGGGTGGAGAAAGAAGTACCGAAGTCTGCATTTTCAAATAAAATAAGACCAAGAATAATACTTCAAGGAGGTGAAACTGTTCATTATACCTGGCCTGCTGTGCTCACATTTATTGATTGCTTGTCCCCTAGAAGGCTTTTGAGTTCCTGATCTGGGCTTTAATTTTATTTTTCCTATAAGATCTGTGCCAGGCTTCTTACTATTTTTTTCACCCTCTCAAACACACTATAGTCTCGGTGCTTCTCCAGATGTGTCCGACCAGCACGGAACGCATGGGTCTTTGCCCTAGAATGACAGCTTGCACCTTCAACTTCGATTTGCATTTCCTGGTTTCCCCCACCATCATCTTTTTTGTCTACTTAACTACATTTTAAATGTTAAGACAAGGAAATACGATTCATTCAGGTAAATTTTCTTTGAGCCTTATAGAAAAGTGATAAGGAGACAAGTCTTCAAGACATGACATGGCAAGGCTAGGCCAGGGTCTGCTCTTAAAACACAAAAATGCAGAATTTCCACGCTGGCTTTCTCAGCCAAGGTGTCAGGATGTCATGAACCAAATTGGAGTCTCAATTGAGCCTCTTCAGGCATTATATTTTTAGAAAAAAAAAAAAGCGGTCTTTAATAACTGTAACTGGGCAAGAGCTCATCTTTATGGCCTATTATATTGACAGAAAGAGCAGCGAATGACCCCTCATTAAAGTCTAAAGCTTCCAACTATTTTATTATTGTTATTTGATATCTATTGAGTTCTAGGGTTAATTTTAGCCAGTTGTGCCTGTAGATGTAATATCTCAATTAGTTGGTATGGAATTAATTCAGGTTTCTTTACGGACCAATCTCCAGGACCTCTTTTCAAGGCTCTTTTTTATTCCTCCCAATTTTTTATATTCCTCCCTATATATATATATACATACATACTCACACTATCACTTGATATACAAAAATCTGCTCCTTTCCTTGGTATAGTTTATTTTCTCTATTTTTGTAACAGAAAGAATGGAGGGAACTTACTAGAAGATGCAAAAGGAAATGTGACTTTATTCTAATCAATTGTTGAAATAGGATTCTTTTAACTCTTTTTATGTCTACTATATTTACAGAATTTGTACTCTGTGGTATTTTGTTCAAATATAAGTCAATTTTTTTTTCTCTTATTCCCTGAAATTTAAACCTGAACTTCAAACTTGAACTTCCCTGATCAATGACCAAATAACATACTTCAGGAAAAGATGCTGAAGTGGGAGCATTTTGCTTTTCAACTGAAGAGATTGACCAGCATACCCACAGCGCACTGTTACTTCCAGGTCCTATGAGAAAGGTCTGTCTCCTCTTGAGACTTAATCTTCAGAAGCAACAGCTACATTTCTATCCCAACCCTTGCCCCAAGCAACCATAATATACTTTCTTCCTCTGTATATTTTCCTTTTCTGGATATTTGGCATTAATGGAATTATATAATATGTGTCATCAAGTGTTGACTTCTTTCACTAAGCATAATGCTTTTGAGATTTGTCCCTGTCAGAGCATGTATCAGTAGCTTATTCATTTTTAACACAAAGTGAGGCTTCCCTGGTGGCTCAGTGGTAAAGAATCTACCTGCCATTGCAGGAGACTCATGAGACATGGATTCAATCTTTGGGTTGGGAAGATACCCTGGAGAAGGAAATGGCAACCCACTCCAGTACTTTTGCTTGGGAAATCCTATGGACAGAGAGAGGAGCCTGGAGGGCTACAGTCCACGGGGTCACAAAAGAGTTGGACACGACTTAGTGACTAAACAAGAACCACCACCACTTAGTACTTCACCATATAAATATACTACATTCTGCCTGTCCATTCACCAGTTGATGGCTTTTTTTAAGTTGTTTCCAAATTTTACTGTTGTGGATAATTTTGCTAAGATTATGAATACTATGAAAATCTGTATGGATATACATTTTCATTTCTCTAAAGTAGATATAAAGAAGTGGGATATCTGCTCATATGGAATACCTGCTCAATACCTACCTCATATGAGACAGTGAATTATAATGAGCAGGAGAGAGCAAAATCTTTGAATTTATGCAGATTTTAATTTTAGCTACAACTGTTACATTACACTTTCTTAATCTGTTTCTAAAAGTTCTCATCTGTAAAATGGAGATATGGTAACTTTTATCTGGGCTTACTGTAAGATTCAAATAATGAAATATAAGTTAAATTCCCAGTCTAGAGCTAGGCACATAAAAGTTACTCAGTATTTGGTAGCTATTATTAATTAAACAGTATAATTAGGAAAAATCATTCAGATTGTAATTATTTTAATATTATCAAAGTAGAAAGTAATAATGTTTCAGGCCAGGCTTAACCATTTACTCACTGTGGATGTAGGTAGATACTCAGCTTTTTGAACCTTCAATTTCCTAATCTGTATAATCCACCTTTCAGGGTAGCTTGAAGGATTTGGCGGGATCATATGGATGAAAGAAACGAGCATGGTTCCTGTCTGCTTTAGATGTTTGGTGAATGGTTGCTGCTGCTAAGTCGCTTCAGTCGTGTCCGACTCAGAGCGACCCCTTAGACGGCAGCCCACCAGGCTCCCCCATCCCTGGGATTCTCCAAGCAAGAAGACTGGAGTGGGTTGCCATTTCCTTCTCCAATGCATGGAAGTGAAAAGTGAAAGTGAAGTTGCTCAGTTGTGTCCGACCCTCAGTGACCCCATAGACTGCAGCCTTCCAGGCTCATCCATCCATGGGATTTTCCAGGCAAGAGTACTGGAGTGGGGTGCCACTTCCTTCTCCAGGGGATCTTCTTGACCCAGGGATCGAACCCTGGTCTCCTGCATTCCAGGCAGACACTTTAACCTCTGAGCCACCAGGGAAGCCAATATAATATTGTAAAGCAATTATCTCTCAATGAAAAATAATTTAAAACATTTTTTAAATTAAAATTTATTGGAAAACAGACAGTTCAAAGGCATCAGTTTTTCAGTGCTCAGCTATCAGATGGAATCTTCTCAATAACTCTTTATTAGTAGAGACCCAGATTGGTATACATACCTTTTCTTTAGTGAAGAAATTTTAGTTTCAAGAGATTGGGGAGTCCAGGGTCGGGACTAGGACCAGGCTCTCTGCCTCTAAAACCATAATCTTGTTTTTTCCAAATTTTAAACTTTTTATTTGTATTGGGAGTATAGCCGATTAACAATGTTGTAGTTTCAGGTGAACTGTGAAGGGATTCAGCCATACATATGTATCCAAAACCCACATTCTATCCAGGCAAGCACATAATACTGTGTAAAGTTTCATGTGTTATACAATAGGTCTTTGTTGGTTATCCATTTTGAATATAACAGTGTATACATGATCATCCCAAACTCCCTAACTCTCCCTCTCCCTGGCAACCATAAACTGGCGAAACCATAATCTTAATATTCACCTCTAATGTTCTATTGTTCTACAGCAAAGAATAAGCTCAACCACCCCCTAGCCCTCCTGGGTCCTTTAAGACACATGTGCTCTCTGAAAGGTGATTTCTAAAATCAGAACAAATCTAACTCTTGCCCCGCTCCCTGTTATCTTGCCTATGCAGTAGAGTTGATGGGAAATCAACCTCAGTTAATTTTCTAGGTTCCTTCTCTGTCTTGGAGCCACATGAGAATCCTAGAGTTTATGCAATCCAAGAACTTAAGAAATTGTGGAAGAGTCTTCTATCCTCTTTCTTTTAGGGCATCCTGATCACTGCTGAGATGCATAACATCCATGAACGTCCTTGGGAAGCCCCACAACAGTGCAAGACTATCAAATCCTTTACTCATGATATCTACCTCATTTTCTCACACCCTGTCCCTGGAGATGCCCCTGACTTCCTAGGCCTTTGTACTTTCTGTTCCTGTCCCATCTTCAGTCTTCATACCTTGAGCATGACCGAATCTCTGTGGTTGGGCTACTCTTCTCTGACTCTTTTCAAATAAACTGTTACAGAGTCCTAGTTTTGTAAAGACCTCTCAACTCCCCTCTGAGGAAACAGAGCCTAAAACCATCAAACTCTAATGTGGTTGCCCTCTTTAAAAGTGTTGGAAAAAAGATTCCCTGTATTTCATGGAAGTCCGATAAGGTGCAGTTAATTTTCAGTGTGGTTCTTCTGCCACATTAACTTTTTGATAAATCATTGCTACAAATATATTGGGTATTTGAAAAAGCAGATTAGAGAGTGAGCTGACACTCTGCTGATATACACACACTCTGAAAAGGGGCTACTACTACTACTACTAAGTCGCTTCAGTCGTGTCCGACTCTGTGCGACCCCAGAGACGGCAGCCCACCAGGCTCCCCGACCCTGGGATCCTCCAGGCAAGAGCACTGGAGTGGGTGCCATTTCCTTCTCCAATGCAGGAAAGTGAAAAGTGAAAGTGAAGTCACGTCTGACTCTTAGCGACCCCCTGGACTGCAGCCCACCAGGCTCCTCCATCCATGGGATTTTCCAGGCAAGAGTGCTGGAGTGGGGCCTTTCCCTAAATCTTTGATTCCTAATATACAAAACGCTGACACTGCAACAGGAGGTATTATACCTGAAACGCCACTGGTCTCTAAAGTTACTGGTAGGAATAGTTGTTGGCACAAGCTAGTCCAAATAGTACAATTAAAAAAATTTTTTCTTCTTCTTATTTTTCTATTTTCCTTTTCCTCTGTGTATTTTTTTGGTTTCCCAATTCTATTGGAAACACAGTTAAAAAGTGGCAAAGTATGTGCTAACATTTCTAATGATATAATTATAAGAATATAAAGGAGCTATGAAACTGGCAGTAAGGAAAAAAAACCTCACTTGTTCCAGTCAGAAAATAATGAAAAGTCCTGTACCCAGGCTCACACTATTCTCTGTCCCACATCCCCCTTTAGAGGGCATCGTCACCCAGTCATGAGTGTTTTCAGGACATGGACACAGGTCACTGGGCTGTGTGAAGGGTAGATGTGTTAGTCTCACCTTAGGTCTTGAGTGTCAGGAGGCAGGGTGTAGGTTGTCCTGGGGAAGGGACTCCATAGTTTCAAACAAAACTCTAAACCCTTTTTGAGACCATTTCCTCTGATCCTGATAACCTGTAAAGCTCTATAAGTTGCACAAAGTCAATCCTAGAGAGAACTCTGCTCAGCATCACTTTCATCACAAATGTGTCTTGTCTGAAAGAGTTTTTAAATAGGTGTTTTAACAGTGGTTTAGGATATATAGGTCTGAGCAGGTGACATCTTTTCCCAAAAGGTTATCTCTCCTAAGCACAGAAAAGTTGGTTAACATTGGAGGAGGTGCATTTAATAGATTTATTTAGCCCTTATTAAAGGTCAGGAAATAGTGCCTGCCTGCCTTGGTCCTTCCTTCACCCTTCTTGTTTCTCCCTTTTTCTCCCTATCTTCTTCATTCAAATGCTTTTTTTTTTAATTTAAAAATGTTCTAATTAAATAGTATACACAGAAGGATATTTGTAATATATAGGTATATTACAAGGTCCAAAACCTAAAAGTAAAGCCAACATCCATGTAACCACCTCACTACTGGGTGAATAGAACACATAAGTTTTAAAGCTCCTCTTTATACCTTCTAATTTCCCTAGAGTTAATCATGATCCCAAATTTTATGTTTTGTATTTCCCTACTTACTTCTCTTTCCTTACACGTTCCTACACACATATTTCTGAAGCCTCTCCACGTCAGTATTTATAGATAAATTTTCACAATATATATTATTGTATATGTCTCCTAATTTATACTTCTAGAAGAGTTTAGTGTAGCAATTATCAAACTTTCTGGTCTTACAACCCCTTTTCATTCTAAAAAATTGTTGAAGAATTCTAAGAGCTTTTGTTTATGTAGATTATACATTAGTCTATACATTTTCATAGTATTGAGTTTAAAATTCAAAAATGTTTAAATTTTATTAATTTATTTAAAACTAATAATCCCACTGCATGTTAATTTTAGGACATTTTTACAAAGACTATTTTTATTTTTTTTTTCCTTTTTTTTTTAAATTATTTTTTTAATTACAATACTATATTTGTTTTGCCATACATTGACACGAATCAGCCATAGGTGAACACAATCTCCCAATTCCGAAGCCCCCTCCCACCTCCCACCCCACATCCTCTACTTGAATCATCCTGTGCATCAGCCCCATGCATCCTGCATCCTACATTGAACATAGATTGGCGCTTCGTTTCTTACAAGAAAGTATACATGTTTCATTGCCATTCTCCCAAACCATCCCACCCTTTCCCTCTCCCTCAGAGTCCAAAAGTCCACTCTATACCTCTGTGTCTCTTTGTTGTCTCACATATAGGGTCATCATTACTGTCTTCTAAATTCCATATATATGTGTCAGTATACTGTATTGGTGTTTTTCTTTCTGGCTTACTTCACTCTGTCTAATCGGTTCCAATTTCATCCATCTCATTAGAACTGAGTCAAATTTATTCTTTTTAAGGGCTGAGTAGTATTCCATTGTGTATATGTACCACAGCTTTCTTATCCAATCATCTGCTGATGGACATCTAGGTTGCTTCCATGTCCTGGCTATTATAAACAGCGCTGCAATGAACATTGGGGTACATGTGTCTCTTTCAATTCTGGTTTCCTTGGTGTGTATGCCCAGCAGTGGGATTGCTGGGTCATAAGGCAGTTCTATTTGCAATTTTTTAAGGAATCTCCACACTGTTTTCCATAATGGCTGTACTAGTTTGCATTCCCACCAGCAGTGTAAGAGGGTTCCCTTTTCTCCACACCCTCTCCAGCATTTATTGCTTGTAGACTTTTGGATCACAGCCATTCTGACTGGTGTGAAATGGTACCTCGTTGTGGTCTTGATTTGCATTTCTCTGATAATGAGTGATGTTGAACATCTTTTCATGTGTTTGTTAGCCATCCGTATGTCTTCTTTGGAGAAATGCCTATTTAGTTCTTTGGCCCATTTTTTTATTGGATCATTTATTTTTCTGGAGTTGAGCTGCATAAGTTGCTTATATATCTTTGAGATTAGTTGTTTGTCAGTTGTTTCATTTGCTATTGTTTTCTCCCATTCAGAAGGCTGTCTTTTCACCTTGCTTATAGTTTCCTTTGTGGTGCAGAAGCTTTTAATTTTAATTAGATCCCATTTGTTTATCTTTGCTTTTATTTCCAGTATACTGTGAGTTGGATCATAGAGGATCCTGCTGTGATTTATGTCGGAGAGTGTTTTGCCTATGTTCTCCTCTAGGAGTTTTATAGTTTCTGGTCTTACATTTAGATCTTTAATCCATTTTGAGTTTATTTTTGTGTATGGTGTTAGAAAGGGGTCTAGTTTCATTCTTTTACAAGTGGTTGACCAGTTTTCCCAGCACCACCTGTTAAAGAGACTGTCTTTACTCCATTGTATATTCTTGCCTCCTTTGTCGAAGATAAGGTGTCCATAGGTGTGTGGGTTAATCTCAGGGCTTTCTATTTTGTTCCATTGATCTATATTTCTGTCTTTGTGCCAGTACCATACTGTCTTAATGACTGTGGCTTTGTAGTAGTGTAGAAGTCAGGCAAGTTGACTCCTCCAGTTCCATTCTTCTTTCTCAAGATTGCTTTGACTATTTGAGGTTTTTTGTATTTCCATACAAATCTTGAGATTATTTGATCTAGTTCTGTGAAAAATACTGCTGGTAGCTTGATGGGAATTGCATTGAATCTGTAGATTGCTTTGGGTAGTATACTCATTTTCACTATATTGACTCTTCCGACCCATGAGCATGGTATATTTCTCCACCTATTAGTGTCCTCTTTGATTTCTTTCATCAGTGTTTTATAGTTTTTGATATATAGGTCTTTAGTTTCTTTAGGTAGGAATATTCCTAAGTATTTTATTCTTTTTGTTGCAATGGTGAATGGAATTGTTTCCTTAACTTCTTTTTCTACTTTCTCATTATTAGTGTATAGGAATGCAAGGGATTTCTGAGTGTTGATTTTATATCCTGCAACTTTACTATATTCATTGATTAGCTCTAGTAGTTTTCTGGTCGAGTCTTTAGGATTTTCTATGTAGAGGATCATGTCATCTGCAAACAGTGAGAGTTTTACTTCTTCTTTTCCAATTTGGATTCCTTGTATTTCTTTTTCTGCTCTGATTGCTGTGGCCAAAACTTCCAGTACGATGTTGAAGAGTAGTGGTGAAAGTGGACATCCTTGTCTTGTTCCTGACTTTAGGGGAAATTGTTTCAATTTTTCGCCATTGAGGATAATGTTAGCTGTGGGTTTGTCATATATAGCTTTTATTATGTTGAGGTATGTTCCTTCTATTCCTGCTTTCTGGAGAGTTTTTATCATAAATGGATGTTGAATTTTGTTAAAGGCTTTTTCTGCATCTATTGAGATAATCATATGATTTTTATTTCTCAGTTTGTTAATGTGGTGAATTACATTGATTGACTTGCGGATATTGAAGAATCCTTGCATCCCTGGGATAAAGCCCACCTGGTCATGGTGTATGATCTTTTTAATGTGTTGCTGGATTCTGATTGCTAGGATTTTGTTGAGGATTTTTGCATCTATGTTCATCAGTGATATTGGCCTGTAGTTTTCTTTTTTTTGTGGTGTCTTTGTCAGGTTTTGGTATTAGGGTGATGGTGGCCTCATAGAATGAGTTTGGAAGTTTACATTTCTCTGCAATTTTCTGGAATAGTTTCAGTAAGATAGGTGTTAGCTCTTCTCGGAATTTTTGGTAGAATTCAGCTGTGAAGCCGTCTGGACCTGGGCTTTTGTTTGCTGGAAGATTTCTGATTACAGTTTCAATTTCTGTGCTTGTGATGGGTCTGTTAAGATTTTATATTTCTTCCTGGTTCAGTTTTGGAAAATTGTACTTTTCTAAGAATTTGTCCATTTCTTCCAAGTTGTCCATTTTATTGGCATATAATTGCTGGTAGTAGTCTCTTATGATTCTTTGTATTTCTGAGTTGTCTGTCATGATCTCTCCATTTTCATTTCTAATTTTGTTGATTTGATTTTTTTTCTCTTTGTTTCTTGATGAGTTTGGCTAATGGTTTGTCAATTTTATTTATCCTTTCAAAGAACCAGCTTTTTGCTTTGTTGATTTTTGCTATGGTCTCTTTTGTTTCTTTTGCATTTATTTCTGCCCTAATTTTTAGGATTTCTTTCCTTCTACTAACTCTGGGGTTCTCTATTTCTTCCTTTTCTAGTTGCTTTAGGTATAGAGTTAGGTTATTTATTTGACTTTTTTCTTGTTTCTTGAGGTATGCCTGTATTGCTATGAACTTTCCTCTTAGGACTGCTTTTATAGTGTCCCAAAGGTTCTGTGTAGTTGTGTTTTCATTTTCATTCGTTTCGATGCATATTTTGATTTCCACTGATATAACCCCAATCAAAGAGAGGAAGCTCTATAATAAAGAGAACTCCACAAATTCCCAGAATATAGAAAAGCCACCACAAACGCAGCAATATAACCAGGATGAAGAGACAGAGGAATACCCAGCAGGTAAAGGAACAGGAGACATGCCCACCAAACCAAACAAAAGAGGAAGAGATAGGGAATCTACCTGAGAAAGAATTCCGAATACTGATAGTGAAAATGATCCAAAATCTTGAAATCAAAATGGAATCACAGATAAATAGCCTGGGGTCAAGGATTGTGAAGATGCAAGAAAGGTTTAACAAGGACCTAGAAGAAATAAAAGAGTCAACATATAATGAAAAATGCAATAAATGAGATCAGAAACACTCTGGAGGCTACAAATAGTAGAATATCGGAGGCAGAAGATAGGATTAGTGAAATAGAAGATAGAATGGTAGAAATAAATGAATCAGAGAGGGAAAAAGAAAGACGAATTAAAAGAAATGAGGACAACCTCAGAGACCTCCAAGACAATATGAAACACTCCAACATTCGAATTATAGGAGTCCCAGAAGAAGAAGACAAAAAGAAAGACCATGAGAAAATACTTGAGGAGATAATAGTTGAAAACTTCCTTAAAATGGGGAAGGAAATAATCACCCAAGTCCAAGAAACCCAGAGAGTGCCAAACAGGGTAAACCCAAGGCGAAACACCCCAAGACATATTTTAATCAAACTAACAAAGACAAAACACAAAGAACAATTACTAAAAGCAGCAAGGGAAAAACAACAAATAACACACAAGGGGATCCCCATAAGAATAGCTGCAGATCTTTCCATAGAAACTCTTCAGGCCAGGAGGGAATGGCAAGACATACTTAAAGTGATGAAAGATAATAACCTTCAGCCAAGACTACTGTACCCAGCAAGGATCTCATTCAAATATGAAGGAGAAATCAAAAGCTTTCCAGACAAGCAAAAGCTGAGAGAACTCAGCACCACCAAACCAGCTCTCCAACAAATACTAAAGGATAGACTTTAGAAAGGAAACACAAAAAGGACATATAAACCCAAACTCAAAACAATAAAGTAAATGGCAACAGGCGCATACTTATCAATGATTACCTTAAATGTAAATGGGTTGAATGCCCCAACCAAAAGGCAAAGACTGGCTGAATGGATACAAAAACAAGATCCCTATATATGCTGCCTACAAGAGACCCACCTCAAAACAACGGACACATACAGACTAAAAGTGAAGGGCTGGAAAAAAGATATTCCATGCAAATAAAGACCAAAAGAAAGCAGGAGTAGCAATACTCATATCCGATAAAATAGACTTTAAAACAAAGGCTGTGAAAAGGGACAAAGAAGGCCACTACATAATGATTAAAGGATCAATCCAAGAAGAAGATATAACAATTATAAATATATATGCACCCAACATAGGAGCACCACAATATGTAAGACTATTGCTAACAAGCATGAAAGGGGAAATTATCAATAACACAATAATAGTGGGAGACTTTAATACCCCACTCACACCTATGGACAGATCAACTAAGCAGAAAATAAACAAAGAAACGCAAACGTTAAACCATACAATTGACCAGTTAGACCTAATTAATATCTATAGGACATTTCACCCCCAAAACAATGAACTTCACCTTTTACTCAAGTGCACACGGAACCTTTTCCAGGATAGACCACATTCTGGGTCATAAATCTAACCTTGATAAATTCAAAAAAATCGAAATTATTCCAAGCATCTTCTCTGACCATAATGCACTAAGGTTAGATCTCAATTATAGGAGAAAAACTATTAAAAATTCCAACATTTGGAGGCTGAACAACACCCTTCTGAATAATCAACAAATCACAGAAGAAATCAAAGACTATTTTTAAAACAAAAAATGAATTAATGAAAAGAGTGACATTCTAAATTTTTGATAATTTTGTAATGTCTCACTTTAAGGAAAAATTTAATTAAATTCTTGTATCTGCTCTTCATTCAATCTGTTGCATTTTTAGCTTTGTTTGAAGTACTAAGAAATCAAATTGTCAACATCCTTTGGATCATTGAAAAAGCAAGAGAGTTCCAGAAAAACATCTACTTCTGCTTTATTGACTATGCCAAAGCCTTTGACTGTGTGGAGCACAACAAACTGTGGAAAATTCTTAAAGAGATGGGAATACCAGACCACCTAACCTGCCTCTTGAGAAATCTGTGTGTAGGTCAGGAAGCAACAGTTAGAACTGGACATGGAACTGGTTCCAAATAGGGAAAGGAGTATGTCAAGGCTTTATATTGTCACCCTGCTTATTTAACTTATATGCAGAGTACATAATGAGAAACTCTGGGTTGGATGAAGCACAAGCTGAAATCAAGATTGCCAGGAGAAATATCAATAACCTCAGATATGCAGATGACACCACTCTTATGGCAGAAAGCAAAGAAAAACTAAAGAGCCTCTTGATGAAAGTGAAAGAGGAGAGTGAAAAAGTTGGCTTAAAGCTCAGCATTCAGAAAACTAAGATCATGGCATCTGGTCTATCATTTCATGGCAAGTAGATGGGAAAGGAATGGAAACAGTGTCAGACTTTATATTTTGGGGGCTCCAAAATCACTGCAGATGGTCATTGCAGCCACGAAATTAAAATACACATGCTCTTTGGAAGAAAAGTTATGATCAACCTAGACAGCATGTTACAAATCAGAGACATTACTTTGCCAACAAAGGTTTGTCTAGTCAAAGCTATGGTTTTTCCAGTAGTCATGTATGGATGTGAGAGTTGGATTATAAAGAGAGCTGAGCATCAAAGAATTGATGATTTTGAACTGTGGTGTCGGAGAAGACTATTGAGAGACCCTTGGACTGCAAAGAGATCCAACCAGTCCATCCTAAAGGAGATCAGTCCTGAATATTCACTGGAAGCACTGATGCTGAAGCTGAAACTCCAATACTTTGGCCACCTGTTGTGAAGAACTGACTCATCTGAAAAGACCCCGATGCTGGGAAAGATTGAAGGTGGGAGGAGAAGGGATGACAGAGGATGAGAGGGTTGAATGGCATCACCAACTCAATGGACATGAGTTTGAGTAAACTTCAGGAGCTGGTGATGGACAGAAAGGCCTGGCTTGCTGTAGTCCATGGAGTTGCAGAGTAAGATAGGACTGAGCAACTGAACTGAAGTTAACCTAAGAAATATCTGGTCTCACACAAATATATAGATGAAGAGAAAAGGACCATGCAAACTTCCTGAAAAAATTCTTAGATCACATTTTAAGAACCACTGCCTAGGAGTCAAATTGCTTTCCAAAATAATCCTAAATTGTCTTTAATATTAGTTATATCAATTTATATATTTTTAGCAGTATGTTCTTTTTGTCCATGCCCTTGAAGACATTTAATATTGTCAGGCTTTTATATTCTTTAAAAATCTATTGTATAGGAAATGATATCATATCATGGCTTTAATTTTCCTTTATCTAATGACTAATGAGTTGAATATCTTAGGATTACACACATATTTTGTCTTACATATAGTGCTAGTCAAATCTTATGATCACTTTAATATTGAGTTATTTTTTATTGATTGACTCTTTTTGTATTTTGGAAATCATTCCTTTGTCTTTTATTCATATATACATATATTTGCTCAACTTGTTTTTATTCTCTTTATGCTAACTTTTGATGAACTATTATAAATCTTAATGAAGAGAAATGTATTGGCCTTTACCCTTATAATCTGTCCTTTAGAGGGTCTGGTTTAAGAAAGCCTTCCCTATGCCAAGGTCATAAAAATGTTCTCCTAAACATACTTCCAAAAGCTTTTATGTTTTTTTTTTTCCACATTTAAGCCATTAGGCCACAAAGAACTGTGTAAGTTATGAGCTTGGATTTTTGCATTTCTATAATCATTTAGTCCCATACTAATTTACTGAATTGCCTGTACTTTCCCCACTGGATTTCGTGCCCAGTTTTTTACACATCAAATTTCACATACATTTGTGTCTCTATCTGGGCCCTCTATTCAATCCACTTTTCCTTCAGTTAGTTTCTGACTGATGTCATAACAGTTTCATTACTTTGGTTCTAATATGTCTTGATATATGTTAATGCTAATCATTCCAGCTTCTTTAGGAACATATTGGATGGTTTCTATTCTCTTATTTTCTGCTGTAGATTTCAGAATCACAGTACTTATATCATCTATATATGATGGGAGGAAAAAAGGGACAGCTTTGAAAATTTGTTTGGCCTTTCACTGAATCTATTAGATCAAATTGGGGAAGATAGATGTCTTCATGAAATTTAGTCTTCTTATCCTTGAACATAGTATACCTATAAATTTTTTTTTGGTTTTCATTAATATCCCTTGAATAAATATAAAATTTTGTTCCATAAAGTTCTTGCATGTATTTTGTTAGATTTATTCCTCAATCCCTTGTATTTAGTGATGTTATTATAAATAATATTCTTCAAAATTTTTATATTTTTAAATTATTACTGATATAAAGAAATGCAGTTAGCTCATTTATATCTAGCATTTCAGTAAAACATTTTATTAATTTAATAATTTGTGAATAGTTTTCTGGGAATATTCTTTTAGAGCTTTGCATACTGATATGTTCTCAGTTTGCATACTGGTATGGTGTTATACTCTTTTTTCTTTTCTAATCCTTGTCTTTTTCTGTCTTACTGCAGTGATGGAGCATGTATACATGCTAAGTTGCTTCAGTCATGTCCAACTCTTTGCAACCTGTAGCCTGCCAGACTCCTCTGTCCATGGGATTCTCCAGGCAAGAATACTGGAGTGGGTTGCCATGCCCTCCTCCAAGGAATCTTCCCAACCCAAGGATCGAACCCATGTCTCTTACACCTCCTATACTGTTAGGCAAGTTCTTTACCACTAGTGCCACCTGGGAAGCAGTGACAAGAGCCTCAAATATAATGATAAGTAAAAGCTTTGATAGTTACCGTTTTTTCAGATAACTGAATTTAAAGAAAGCGTTTTAAAGTTTTACCATTAAGTATCAGAATTGTAATAGGATTTTTCTGCACATGCCCTTTATCATTTAAAGAAAAATCCTTTCTCTCTGTATATTGTTTAGGACTTTTTTTTTCATAAATGAAATTTCAAAATTACAAAAAGCTCCTGCATTTGAGAACTTTGTTTTTTTTTCCTTTAATCTGCTAAACTGATAAAGTATGTGTTAATGGAATTTCTTAATGTTGACTCACATTTCTGTGATAAGCATACAATGGGTTTGATATATTTTCTTTTTTATATATGGTGGGATTCCATTTGTTAGTTTTGCTTGGGGATTTTTGCATCTATGCATATATGTGAGAATGACTAATTATTCGCTTTGCTCTGTCCTTTGGTATTTTCAGTTTGCAGGAAGAATCTCATAAAATTATTTGGGGCATGTATTTTCTTCCATTGTCTGCCAAATTTTTATACAGAAATTATGTGTTCTTTGAAAGTTCAGTAAAAGTATTTTGAAAATTACTTGATGTGTAGTATTTTCTTGGTGGGGAGTTTTCAAGCTCTGTTCTAATTTCTTTAATCGTTGAAGGACTATATATGTTCTATTTCTTTTTTTCCCCTTGACTCAGATTTGGTTGTATTTTCCTAGAAATATGTGTTTTTCATGGATGTTCTCAAATTTATTGCCAGAGAGTTGTTCATGCTATATTTTAATTCTTTTAACTATCAACAGCTTTTGGTAGTGACCTCTTTTACTTATAAATGTTGAAAAATTTTACAATTATCTGGTAAATCTTATCTGAGTTTTATAAATTTCATTCATCTTTTTGAAGGCAAATAGCTTACATTGATTTCTCTGTCTTCTATTTCATTAATTTCTGCTTTATCTATCTTTTTACTATTTCATTTTCTTAGGGTGAGTTCTGTACTTGTTTAAAACTCCAAAACTTGATTTATTGCTCGTTAATTTTGAACATTCTGTTTTTATAATGTTACCATTTTTAAGGCTATGTTTTTCCTTTAGGAGCACTTTAGCTACATTTCTCAAGTTTTGATATCTACTAAATTTAGTATTTTTATTATTCTTGTATGCTAATTATAATTTCTATGATGATTTATTCATTAGCTCACTATTTTAAAGTATTTTGAATTTTGTTGAGATTTGCATAATGGTCTAGTGGGTGGTAAATTTCAAAATCAACTGTTAGATGTTTATGTTTAATATAAATATTTTAGATAAAGTTTGCTATGTGTGATTTTCAAATATATATCCTCATTCATTTTTGTCTGCTTAACCTAGTAACTTCTGAAGAAATTGTGCTGCAATATCTCCAAATTAAATTATATTTATCAGTTTCTTCATGTAGTTCTTCCCATTTTTTATTTATAAATTTTTGAGGCAGTGTTAACAGCAACAAGGGTCTTCCCCAGTGACTCAGCGGTAAAGAATCCAGCTGCAATGCAAGAGCTGCATAAGTGGGTTTGATCCCTAGATCAGGAAGATTCCCTGGAGGAGGCCACAGCAACTCACTCCAGTATTCTTGCCTGGAGAATACCATGGACGGAGGGGCCTGGTGGGCTACAATCCATAGGGTTGCAAAAAGCAGGACATGATTGAAGCAATTTAGCATGCATTCAATAGCAAAAACATATTTACAACTTTTTAATCTTCCAAATATAAATATTTTTGAAATATTCATTCTGTAATGAACTTTTCAATACATAGTACTTCTTTTAATATTGAAACCTATTTTAATATTAGAATTATTTTGTTATTACAATTTATAATCCATTTTGGTTAGTTTTTTTCTTGTTAGTCATTCTATTTTAAGCATTTTTAGTCTTGTATTTTGGATTTTTCTTTGTAGGTATCATGTGGATTTTTAAAGTTATATGGATTTCTTTTAAAGCAACATCATCCAATATTTATCTTTAATTTAACTGAAATGCTTAGTTCATTTCAGTGTATTGTGGCCCGCAGTGTATTCAGATGAACTACTCTATTTTATTTTATACTATTTTGTTCAGTTTCATGTTTGATCAATTTCATCTGGGGAAATGCCTTCAGACCTAGTTTCAAGGGGCTTTCCTCTATAAAGGATATTTGTTATTTCTAACTTGGAACTTCCAAATCAGAATATCTCCTAAAATAATTTCTGGATTTGAATTTTTGGCCAAAACAGGTAGTGTGAATATGTATGAGCTATAAACTTGAGTGAGGGCTGGCTTATGAATTAAATTTTTTTCTCTACCCAGACATAAATTTTTCGGCTATTCCTCTCTAAGACAAGTTTTCTTCTTCTTCACCCATTCTCTATGAGTGAAGACCTTGGTGATCTTGGCTTTATGTGATATTGTCCTATGAGATTCCCCAAGTTAAGCATTCTTTAAGATTTGCCTCCTGTCTTTGTCCCTCAGATTCATCAAGACTGAACAGATCCCCACGGAATACCAGTTGCTTCTCAGTTATTTCAGCTTTCTTGTTTTTATTTTGGGCTTTAAGGCCCTTACTCCTCTAGATTCTTGCTCTCATGCTTGGTCCCTGAGAATTTTCTCTACCTTCTTACTTACTCAGTTAAACATTTTTAAGATTTAATATGTACTTGTATCAAATTTTACAGCAGGACACTTGTTTAAGATATCTTGTCTCTCACATTACCAAATCTGGGAGTTCTTTCACTTTTCTTAAATATTTATGTTGTATATGCATATTGAAAAGATATAGAGTTCATCAAATCATAAAATTAGTTCTAATTCATGACAGAACTATGTGAGGGGGTAGTAGATATGGGAGAGTTCATGGACTGTGAGATTAAAAAGAATCTATTTTATGTTTATTAGACTGAGTACATACAATGTTAGAAGAGGCAAACACTAGTTAACCTGGGAAATGAAGGCAGAAGCCAGATCAGTGAGCAGACAGGCATTCGGCACTTGCTCTAGATCAGAAACAGTGCTGCGTGCTAAGAGGAAAGCTGAGACTAAGACAGATAGGATCCTTGCCCTCACAGAGCTTACTGTCTGAAAGTAAGCTGAAGACAGATACAACTAAAGGGGTCAGAATGAAGAAAAGCCAAAGTGTGAACAAGAGTTGCTGTAAACCAACAGGAAAGCCATAAGCTACAGGAGCAGAGGCTGGTCAAGTAAAAGACTGCTGAGGAAACAACTAAGGAGAAACCAGTCTCGCACATAGCAGACATTCAATAATAGGCCTAAATTCTTCAGAGGCAAATAAGACCTCTCAAACAGACTGTGACATCTAGATAATGATGAGCATTTAGGAAAATGCCTTAGCCAATTCTTTAGAGTTTTTAAATATCTGTAAATGATTTTTGCATCGTTGTGTATTCCAAAGTACAGTAGATAAATTATGATGAAATAGTAATGAATGAACTAAAACTAAGATCCCAGGTGTCACTTTTGCTTTAGGTAGTCAAGAAGTCTTGCATTGAACTTGGATTTTAAATAGATGTTGCATGTCTCTGATCATTGGTCACTTTTTGGATGTCAGAAATGTCCTGTTTTCACATTTTATGCTGCCAGAGCTGTAATCCAATAGCAATTTTCCCAGTAAGTAAGTGCTTCTCACATGCCGCTAGGGAGCAATTGCTTTGCTACACTGTACTTAAAAAGAGTTTAAACTAAAAAGACACAAATTTCACTTTTTTCTCTACTGTGGTTGTGAATATGCTAAAAAATACTATTTCAGATTATTGAATTTGCACTCCAATGAGACACCAACGTAATTGTGTAGAGGGCACCTTTGATTTTTTTATATGCTTATTTATTAATAAAGAAGAACTTTCTATCCACACACCAAAACAATGGTCCAGTGGAACAAGACAATAAAGGCAACAAAACCTCTAGTTCATCAAATTGGAATGCTGGGATTGAATTACTAATTTATATTGTTTTTAATTTCATGTAATAAATTATACTGTTTTAAAATATAGGAGGAAACTGTTCCCTTGGAGTCTGCTTACCTCCAACTCTGACTCGGAAAGTTTTATTTGTCCCTGGGGGACTGGGAAGTAGGGGGATTCACTGAAAAATTGCAGTTTCACAGGAGCATACCATGAAACATTCATAGATATCTTCCTGCATTACAGGAGGCTTAATAAACACAGCCAATCACTTCAAACTACACATGGCACTTCCAAGGCTTTTGAAAGGCATTTTCCTAAAGGAAAAGGTGGACTTTGGAAATCTGGTTTTGGGGTTGACACAGATATATATACCAGAAAGCACATCCTGAATTGAAGATAGTGAACAGCTGACATGGGAAGAAGGGAAGGAAAGGGGGCAGGGATAAGCAGGACTGTAATGTAGTCTCAGATAAGGCCTCAGCCAAGCTCCTGGGAACTTTGGAAACTGGGCTGACCATCAGAGTTGAATGAGACAACCACTCTGTTACCTTTGGGTGGACAAGTCATGATATGCAGGTTGACGCTGGAAATGAGCATGGAGTGGAGTGGGGTAAATCTCTGCAAAGCAAGGTCACCTATGAGGGTTGTCTGCTGGCAATGCTCGCAGCACTCACAGAAGGAGGGAATGTACATCTTTCACTCCTAAAGATAGATTTGAGAGATCTTCATCTGCAAGTCTGGCATTGGAGAAGGCAATGGCACCCCACTCCAGTGTTCTTGCCTGGAGAATCCCAGGGACAGGGGAGCCTGGTGGGCTGCTGTCTATGGGATCGCACAGAGTCAGACATGACTGACGCGACTCAGCAGCAGCAGCAGCATCTGCAAGTCTGGCATAGATCTGCATCATAGGATCAATCCACTATTAAAAAGAATTTAAACAAAATTGGACACATTTGTCCAAAATTAATGAAGGATAAATATCTGATTTGAGAAATTTTAGTCGGTTAAACCTCCATCCTAAAGGAGGTCAGTCCTGAGTGTTCATTGGAGAGACTGATGTTGAAGCTGAAACCTAATACTTTGGCCACCTGATGCGAAGAACTAATTCATTTGTAAAGACCCTGATGCTGGGAAAGTATGAAGGTGAGAGGAGAAGGGGACGACAGAGGATGAGATGGTTGGATGGCATCACACACTCAATGGACATGAGTTTGAATAAACTCTGGGAGTTGGTTGATGGACAGGGAGACCTGGCATGCTGCAAGTCCGTGGGCTTGCAAAGAGTCGGACATGACTGAGTGGCTGAACTGAACTGAACTGAAACATTATCTTGGCTCTCTTAGCCACCATGCCATTAGTAGTACTTATTATGTGCAGACATGTTACCAGATGTTGTGGAAACACTTGGAACTGGATCCATCAGAGGAGGACCATGAGCATTGAGAACCCACCAGAGTCCAAGCATTTTAGATAGATTTTTTTTTTAATCCAATTCTTGCAAACTCTGTGTGTGGTATAATTCTGATGAGAAAACTAAGAATTTATGAGTCTTAAAAAATTTGTCCAAGGCCACATAGTAAGTAGATGATAGAGCAAAAAGTAGTCTGTTCTGCTTGAGCCCAAGTATAGCAGGAAGGGAGGAAGGAGAGGAGGGAAGAAGGAAGAAAAGAAAGAAGAAAGGAGGAAAAGGAGGGAAGGAGGGAAAGAAGAATGTGATTGTTCACTTGAATAAAGAGAGAATTGAGAATCACATCTGGCAATTCAAATTTATATCTCTTGTATTATTAAAAACTTTAGATGGAAAAAAAAAAAAAAGAATTTAGGCCATTCCAATTTCAGAATATTTCAATATGAATGCTAAAATGTGCTCCTTCAACTAGAGGATATTTGGTAACATTTTGAGAGAGAAACCCAAAAATTTAATATTTTCAATCCTTTGTAATATCTGCACTGCTATGATCTTACATTTGTTATCTTAACTCTTTTGGAGTTTCCCTAACAAAAAGCAGATTTTTTTTTTTAAGATATTTTATTTATTTATTTATTTTTACTTTGTCATGCAAATCAACTCTCTCTCCCACAATTTTGTAACTTCTCAATTATAAAACTATTATATGCTTATTATATAAATTTTAGAAAATACAAAAATATGTATAGAATAAAATTCACCTCAAATGCTCTTACAAAAAGATTTATAAGCATTTCTCCATCTTCTCCTTCATTTTTTTCTTTATAACAAAATTAAGCTATATGCTCAATTTTAGCTTACACTTTTTTCTCCACAAAGCAAATATAAAATTTTCCCCAAGTCATTAAAAATGCCTCAAAATAGAATTTTTATTTGGAGTGAGGTATTTAATTATATGAGCACATCTTATTCCACCTAATTCCTTTGTCCTTGGACATTTAGACTCCATTTTTTCAATGAATCGCAACTAAAATATAACTTAACATTGAGTCAATAAAGCCAGGAAGTGCCTCATATTTGGAATGATGACTTTAATTATACCAGCCCTCTCTATTTGAACTATAATTTCCTTAAGGAAATTATGAGATTCACTTGGTATCCCTTCTCCACAGAAGGGCTACCAAGAAGAAGAAAACTTCTCCACATTTATTTTTATTCATTCATCACATATTAATAATTGCTGTTCTGTGGTTTAGGTCTAAAAACTGTATAGGCCTTCAGAAAGAGGCCTTCTGAGAGCATATGGTTTTCTGTGACAAGCAATCATGAACATAAATAATACTGGTGGAAAGCTGTGAGCTCACAGCTGTTAGAATTCAGGTAATTAATATTATAGAATTTCTGGAAGGAGAAATCTTTTCTAATGGGGTACTATAGAAGGCCCTCAGGTCATTAGAATATTCTAGAATAACTTGTTTGTCATTTATTGATGTGTGTATATATGTCTGTGGAGGGGCTTCCCTAGTGGCTCAATGGTAAAGAACCCGCCTGCCAATGGAGGAAACACAGTTTTGATTCCTGTGTCGGGAAGATCATCGGGAGAAGGAAATGTCAACATACTCCAGTATTCTTGGCTGGGAAATTCCATGGACAGAAGAGCCTGGCAGTCTATAATCCATGGGATTGCAAAGAGTCGGACACAACTGAGTGACTAAACAAAATGTATGTAGAGATGCTAAAAGGTAAAATATTGTTTTTTGTTCAAAGTTCTTAATTAGTCAATTTAAAAGTCATTCTAAAATAATGTTCAGAAAATAAATTTTATTTCTCAAAAATCATCAGAAAAGTAAATTGTAAAAGCAATTATGACTTGAAGATATCTATAAGAAGAACAGGTACAAGATATATAATGGTCTATAATATTAAAGTTTATTTCTCTATGACTTGTAATTTTTGAGAAAAATGGTTAAGTTTTAAAAATTGTGTGATGATTCAAACTTCTCCATTAAGCTATAAAGGAAATATTTCTCCAAAAGAAAAATCATATTCTCTTATTACTGCAAATATTTGTAGTTGACTTGCATTCACTGAAGCATATGTAGCTTACTTTGGAGATGCCCTTTATCTGTCTTTACCTCTGGTGGGAGCTCCTTTTTTTTTTTCTGTTTGCCATAGTTTAGTTCAGTCACTCAGTCTTGTCTGATTCTTTGCAGTCCCATGGACTGCAGCACGACAGGCCTCCCTGTCCATCACCAGCTACTCCCAGAGTTTACTCAAACTCATGACCATTGAGTCAGTGATGCTATCCAACCATCTCATCCTCTGTCATCCTCTTCTCCTCCCACCTTCAATCTTTCCCAGCATCAGGGTCTTTTCAAATGAGTCAATTCTTGCTTGCCTTAAATCCCAATTTATTATAAATTTGCAGAGTTAGAATGAAGTGTGGATTCCTGTACAGTCCTCCTCCAGGCATGCCTGGGTTTTATTTCTGGAGGTCATGCTCCTGGAACATGCTAATTTGCTCTCATGTTATGGCTATTTCTTTTTAAAGCCACCCATTTCCTTCCTTAGAGAAGGAAATGGCAACCTGCTCCATTATTCTTGTCTGGGGAATTCCACAGATGGAGAAGCCTGGCAGGCTACAGTCCATGGGGTCACAAAGAGCAGGACATGACTGAGTGACTAACCCCCATGCTACATAACATACAATTCCCTTTCAGGATGACAGCCTAACACCATGGACCTTGAACATTTCTGAAATTTCAAAGAGATTTCTGAGTCTGATTGCCACTGTGAACTCATTGTCCAAGCTGTTTTCGAGGATTACCTTTTCATGCCCTATTGGCTAGAAGATTCTTAAAGACTGTTTCCATGAAACAACACATCTAAATGCAAAGAAGATATGAATTATCACATCTGAATCAGATCTTTAAATGATACAGTGTATAATTTTCATTACCCTTTTTCTCTGTTATTTTCATCTTCTGCTTATATGTGGAAAAGCAGGATGGATGCTAATGTGTTTTATATTTATCTTTCTGGTACGCATAATTTTGAAAGTAGTCTTACTAAAAACGAATTCTTCTAATAAGATCCTAAGGCTCTGTCCTGGGCTGTGTCTTGGGGTAAATTGGGGGATTGGAATTGACATATATACATTACTGTATATAAAGTTATTCACTAAAACGGACCTCCTGTATAGCACAGAGAATTATACTCAATACTCTGTAATGGCCTATGTGGGAAAAGAATCTATGATGAAGAGTCCAAGATGAAGAGTCATATCTCTGAGGTAAGAGACACAGCTGTTCTTCTTGCCATGATTCTTCAAAGAGGAGTGCCATTAATGTAAAACATATGACTTAATATCCATGAGTTCACATGTGAAAAGCATTGTCCTCTGAGTAAGAAATTGGTGGTAGGCCCAGGATAGCTCATATGTGGTAACTAATGAGCATTGTTTCTGTCTTAGGACCCAGGGCCATCCTTAGACAGATAGCCAGTCACAGTCAGTTGCAACCACTTTTTTATGATTTATTTATCAATAATTTTATTGAAGGCTTTCTAGGCTGAGCTAGTAGTAAAGAACCCACCTGCCAATGCAGGAGACGTGGGCTTAATCCCTGCTTCAGGAAGATTCCCTGGAGAAGGAAATGGCAACCCACTTCAGTATTCCTGCCTGGAGAATCCCACAGACAGAGAAGCCTGGGCGGGCTACAGTCCATGGGGTTGCAAAGACACGACTGGAGAGATTTAGCACACACCAGAACACAGTTGATTTACAATGTTGGTTTCAGGTGTACAGCAAAGTGAATAAGTTATGAATATACATAGGCTAAGTCACTTCAGTCGTGTCCAACTCTGTGCGACCCCACAGAGGGCGGCCCACCAGGCTCCCCGTCCCTGGGATTCTCCAGGCAAGAACACTGGAGTGGGTTGCCATTTCCTTCTCTAATGCATCAAAGTGACAAGTGAAAGTGAAGTCGCTCAGTCGTGTCTGACTCTTAGTGACCCCATGGACTGCAGCCCACCAGGCTCCTCCATCCATGGGATTCTCCAGGCAAGAGTACTAGAGCGGGGTGCCATTGCCTTCTCCACATATACATATATCCATTCTTTTTTAGATTGTTTTCCCATATAGACGATTACAGAGTATTGAGTAGTGTTCTCTGTGCTATACAGGAGGTCCTTTTTAGTGAGCAACTTCATACATAGTAATGTGTATATGTTAATCCCAGTCTCCCAGGACAGAGCTACAGAAGTGGCTGTGTTCTCTTGTACCAAAGAACATATTTTATATTGTTCTATCTTTTACCTCCATTTCTTTCCTACAACTGTATTTCCACCAAATACTGTTTCTTAGTTTTACTTGTTTTTTTAAAATACTTTTCTAGTTGGGTGTTATCCACAGCTGAGAGTTAAGTAATGTAATTGCTCTCGCCAGGTCCCATCAAAACTCTGAATAGATTCATTCTCATCCACTTGCGGCATCCAAGAGATTCTGGTGCCTCTGGGAGACATAGCTTATAGCGCATGGCAGAGGATCTACACAGCCTGGATAGTGGCAGGGCAATGAAGAGAAGGCAGCCATCTTTCCACAGCAAAATCCTGGTTTTCTGTACAAGGAACTATCTCTGCACTGGACTTTCAGGAGTAAAAATAGTTATTTGCAGATGAGATATTCGTAGTAATTACTCCCAAGCATAAGAATTTCTTCATAGGTAGTTAATCATATTTAACATTTATTAAAATTATGGAGAAATACATGGAATTTTCAAAACACATGGTGGTCATTTTAGTCATTTACATATACATGACACAATACAATCAAAATATTTGTAGGAAAAATGTATTTAAATCTGATTCTGACAGGAGGAAATGATGTTGGTTTAGTGTTTCCTAGGGTAAAATGTGTTTTGTTTTTTTTTCCAGATTTTGCTTTCAAACTTGTAACTCACCTCTGCACACCCACTGTTCTACTCACAAAAGTGGAAACAACTTTACCTGAAGAGGTTTTGAGTAGGTTAAATAAAATAACAGGTTATTGCAGGTTGATAGAAAAGCATAGTATGCCCCCACCTCTTACATTTGATTTAAACCTGGATCTACTTCCTTGTGATTAACTGATTGCATTTGTACCAGGTTAAAACAATGCCGTTTATTCTGGTATGAGCCCTGATTTTCCCTTATATGAAAAGTGAATGGGTTAGCCATTGTCCCAAATACCAGAGAAGTTAACACAGATATGCTTTTAGAGGAAATTGGAAATGAAATGTTAATGAAAGGGCTAAGTTCTCTTTCAGGATGTAGTGGTGGGTTCCACTAAATTTATGATTTAAAAATCTAAGGAGATGCTCAATTATAATTACATAAAACACATTATTTTTGATACAAGCACTCTGAAATCTGCAGTTTTCTCCATTGGCATGCTTCCCTACGCTGTGCTGTACTGAACATGTGCAGTACTATTCTGAGTTTTCCGGAAGTGAAACAACTTTATGGAAATCATATGCAAAATGTTTCTCAAGTTTTTTTGCAGTTTACTTTTTTATGAGTCTGTTAAAAATTTAAGAGAAGCCTTGTTGACATTTTATATGCTTATTTTTCTTTCAAAGGAAAATTGGAGGATTTTAAAATTTTCATATCTATGATGATAAAAGGTGAAATAACATCATAATTCTTATCTTGTTCAATTTGATATTTGGTTGTTTCATTTTTTTATGAGTTTTATTCATCCTGTAACCAGTCTTGTATGTCTTATAAAAAGAAGAGGTTTTACTTTTTTGGTTTTGAGGAATTTGCCTAGAGCTAAAGTATCTAGGCAGAAAACCTGTTCAACAGATCTGAATTCTTACAATGCTACCTCTGAAAAATGTTAATAAATAAATATTTTAAATATTGTCATTTCAATATTTTAAGTACCTCAGCAAATGATTTTGGTGGAACTTTGTCCTCTGAGAAAACTAAAGAAAAGAACATATTCTCGTCTTGAATACATCTGAATGTCACAATCACATTGTTTCCCTCCAGTGCGTTTATGAAATGGAATATTTTTAGTAAAAGGATGTGGCTACAGCCATTTATTACTTTCTATAATGTTTAATTCATCCAACTGAGCACTAAGATTTTTATAGTTTACTGTCCAAGTACTTCTTTGGCAATCAAAATCCCTTTGCGATCTAATAGAGAAACATTATGACATTTGTAGGTACAACAATTCATTAGGCTTAACACAACTGTTAGGTCTTTAATTAAATATTGACTTGAACCTCCAGGTTCTACTTCAGGTGAAAAAGTGATTTTTTTATCTGCAAATGGTTGTGCTGATTCATTGCTTTTACTCAACATTTATTGAGTGCTTTCCATGTGCAAGCAGTGCTTAGGCACTGTGTGTATGCCTTATGGTATGCTGGGAGATGGATATAAAGATGGAGCCCTCAAGTTTTATTTGTATTGTTATTACAAAGACAAGAATTAGAAAGCTATTGAAAAAGCTGCTGAGCGCTTTCTAAACAGGGAAGCATACAGCAGCTGTGGGAAGAGGAGATGGAATGGTGGCATTTTTCAAAATGGGCATTTGCTATTGCAGATTGGTGCCCAAAAAATAAAAATAAGGATAAACTATCGAGTCAACAAATTATTATTATAGCTATTTTTATGGGACGATCTTGTTCTGCATTTGAATTAAACCACAAATTTCAGTCACTCATTAGCATTCCTTCTTTGAAATGACTTTAATATGGTTGTATATTAATTCAATCGCTATGAGTTTCCTGAAATAGAAGATTGACTTAACCTGTGGCCATTGCTAGAGAGATCACATCCGGTGTCACATTAGCAAATTAGCACTGAGTTTAACCCTTGTATAGTAAAGCCCAGTGCGGGCAAAACAACATCATTGCTATTTTCCTAACTTCCAGCACTTCATTAACTGTGGCACCACATAGGGGTTATATAACTGCGATCATAACTTTGTAAAGTTTATAAACATAACAGAATGTTCTCATGGGTGTCCTAGGCCAGGCCGCAAGCAACGTTCCTTGAGGTCACCCAAAGTTCCTTCTCCAGACACTGCTCACCCTTCAGCTGTAAGGAGAGGAAGCTTGCACACATTGGCTGTCCCAGTGCTAACCCCTCCAGGAATTGGACTCAGCAGCCCTGGCTTCTGCCAGCATGTCACCAGAGGAAGATTGATTGCCTCTTAATAATGTTTCTCATAAGTCTGACCAATCTGGGTTTTCTTTTTCCAGTCCCTGGGTTCTTAGCACTTGACCTCCACAATGTGGCATTCCTTGAGGCCGTGGCGAAACAAGACCATGGAGTTCCTGAGAGAAGTGGATTTTCGTCACTGCATCAGTAGGAATCTAGGGCTATGAAGTCGAGAACACTCGCTCAATGCAGGCAAAGCAAGGACTGCCGCCTTGTTCCCAGCCTCAGTGCAGGTTTAGAAAATTCCTACAAAGTCCTCCAGTTCTCACCACTGGGCAGAGTGGGAATTAGCTAAGAATGCTCCTTAATTATGACTCTCCTAGCTCTTTACCTCCCTCACCAGGTAAACATACACACAGAGAATTTTAAGGCCACCAGGGAATGCTTCCTAGGGATCACCCATCCCGGAACCTTGATGTTAAAAGTTCATATCCTAGACCGCCACAGTATGGACCCCAACAATTTTTTGACACTGTTATCACATGGTCCTAAAATATCAAATATTGAAATATAGTGAATGAGTATGTATGTGTGTGTGTGTGTGTGTGTGTGTGTGTGTGTGTGTATGCCCTGTTGGGAAGAAAGCCCTAGCCCTTTGTAAGTACAAGAGTACTAGATGACCTACCTTATGGGATAATTGTGTCACATTAGGCTTTATTCTTTGGTGTTATATTTCAAAGTAATTATTTGAACCTTAGTAGGTTCAAATGTCCACCATAATAACTAGTGCTTTACAGAACTTGACTGGGCTCCCCCTTACAATATCCTTTCAGCTCTTGAATTATTAAGAGTGGCTTGTATTCCCTCGATTTCTGCACTGTGTTATGGAACATAGAAAATGATGTTTCCCTTTCACATTTTTAGTGCGGTTTTACATTCTTAAACACACACACACATACACACAAATAAATACATAGACACAAACCATTCTATCTTTCTTTGCCCAAATTTAATGGCTGCAGATAGCCGTGTCTATTGAAGGGAGATGGCTTATTCTCCTGCCAGCCTTCAAAATGGGGAACTTTCTTATTTAAGAACTCTGCCTGAGATTCTGTGGGAAAATTTCTTCCAAAAATTTTGGAAGATCCTAGGATCCAAGGAGTCATGGATTTTGCTAGTATTTAGAATGGAGTTTGAATCCTGGATCTGGCATTTAATTACCAGGTGACCCTGAGCAAGTTAGTTACTTAAGCCTTTGTGCTTCAATTTCCTCACCAATAAAATGCAGGTCATAAGAATTACTTGAATTAAGGATTTAGCAAGTTAAGATACATCTAATATACCTGGTTCACAATAAACTGCGGAAAATTCTGAAAGAGATGGAAATAACAGACCACCTAACCTGCCTCTTGAGAAATCTGTATGCAGGTCAGGAAGCAACAGTTAGAACTGGACATGGAACAACAGACTGGTTCCAAATAGGTCAGGAAGCAACAGTTAGAACTGGACATGGAACGACAGACTGGTTCCAAATAGGAAAAGGAGTACGTCAAGGCTGTATATTGTCACCCTGTTTATTTAACTTATATGCAGAGTACATCATGAGAAACGCTGGGCTGGAAGAAACACAAGCTGGAATCAAGATTGCTGGGAGAAATTTCAATAACCTCAGATATCCAGATGATACCACCCTCATGGCAGAAAGTGAAGAAGAACTAAAGAGCCTCTTGATGAAAGTGAAAGAGGAGGGTGAAAAAGTTGGCTTAAAGCTCAACATTCAGAAAACGAAGATCATGGCATCTGGTCCCATCACTTCATGGGAAATAGATGGGGAAACAGTGGAAACAGTGTCAGACTTTACTTTGGGGGGCTCCAAAGTCACTGCAGATGGTGACTGCAGCCATGAAATTAAAAGATGCTTAGTCCTTGGAAGAAAAGTTATGACCAACCTAGATAGTATATTCAAAAGCAGAGACATTACTTTGCTGACTAAGGTCCATCTAGTCAAGGCTATGATTTTTCCTGTGGTCATGTATGGATGTGAGAGTTGGACTGTGAAGAAAGCTGAGCACCGAAGAATTGATGCTTTTGAGCTGTGGTGTTGGAGAAGACTCTTGAGAGTCCCTTGGACTGCAAGGAGATCCAACCAGTCCATCCTAAAGGAGATCAGCCCTGGGATTTCTTTGGAAGGACTGATGCTAAAGCTGAAACTCCAGTACTTTGGCCACCTCATGCAAAGAGTTGACTCACTGGAAAAGACTCTGATGCTGGGAAGGATTGGGGGCTGGAGGAGAAGGGGACAACAGAGGATGAGATGGCTGGATGGCATCACTGACTCGATGGACGTGTCTGAGTGAACTCCGGGAGATGGTGATGGACAGGGAGGCCTGGCGTGCTGCGATTCATGGGGTCGCAGAGTCAGACACGACTGAGCGACTGAACTGAAGTGAACTGAATATACCTGGTAGTGACTGGCATGCAATAAGTACTTAATAAGTAAAAGTGAGGGTTTGAAAGGCTCTTCTTAAAATTAAAAAAAGCTCCTTAGACTTATTTCCTATACAATGACATCTAGTTCAATGTCTAATTTATTTTATATTTTTACAACAAAAATACCTTTTCTGACCTATCACCACTTACCCTCTTTCCTGTGTCCATTTCTGCAGACCAGACACTATTAATTTGCATGTGACTTAAGACATTAAGCCAAAGACATCTCCTCTGCCTCCCTCTCCCTCCATCCACTGCTACTGCCCCAAATTAGAATCACATTAAAGAAACTATTTTTTTTTTTATCTTCACACCTACCAAGACCCCCATGCAAGCTGAAGTTCTTTTCTCTCAATATGGTACAAGCACATGAACTCTAAGAAGAAAACTCGTTTTCATTTGTAAATGAAAGATTATTTCTTTGCCATGGAAATTAAGGAAAAAATAATCAACTCCAGATTCCTCTTTAGTGACTTTATAAGTGATAGTTATTCTTTCTTATGGTAAACTCCGCAGCTGTTGCCCAAGTAGCATTGTGTTATTTGTTAAAGTAAAAACTCTAGTTAAACTGCAAACATTTAAAAGTATAAATAAGCAGAAAAGCTGCTTAGGAGCAAAAAAAAAAAAAATCAGCAAGAGTGCTTTTAAGAGTAGGGTGCAAAGTTGTGTTCTTAGCAACTCTCTTCCCATAAAGCTATTGATAACAGGAACTTGAACTAAACCATGACGCTAAAGTAAAACTTGCTCAACACTGAAGGAAACAGTTTTGCTTTTCTTTTTTAAAACCTCTACATCATAATCTAAAATTCCACAGTCACAGAGAGAAGCAGTTATGCGTGCGTGTGTGTGCAGGCTCAGGCATGTCCAACTCTTTGTGACCTCATGGACTGTAGTCCACCAGGCTCCTCTGTCCTTGGTATTCTCCAGGCAAGAATACTGGAGTAGACTGCCATTTCCTCCTCCAGGGGATTTTCCCAACCTAGGCATTGAACCTGCATCTCTTGTGTCTCCAGCATTGGCAGGTGAATTCTTTACCACTGAGCCACCTAGGAAGCCCAGAGAAGCAGTTATAGTCACACTTGTAGTACTGAGCTTAGGTATATTCACTTATTCTTCCACTCACCAAGCCCTTTGAGCACCCAATCTTTACAAAGCTTTAAGAGAAGTCTTGATGTATGTCTGTAAGGAAAAGGGTCCCAGTTCTTGTCTTCATGAAGCTTAGAACTGCAGAATCAAAGAATAAATCATTAACGAACAGGTAAATATACAATGATATATACACACATACATATACATACAAGCAGTTATAAATACACACATATACATATAAACACACATACACACATGATATACACACATACGGGGCTTCTTTGGTGGCTCAGATGGTAAAAATCTGCCTGCAATGTGGGAGACCTGGGTTTGATCCCTGGGTCAGGAAGATCTCCTGGAGAAGGGAGATGTCTGGAGAACTGTATTCTTATCTGGAGAATTCCATGGACAGAAGAGCCTAGTGCGCTACAATCCAAAGGGTCACAAAGCATCAAATATGACTGAATGCCTAACACACACACATACATACGTACAGTTATTGTCTCCTTGCCACCAAGGAGGCAAGTTGATGTGAAGACAAATATCTGGGCAATATACTTAGATCAGGTGTTCCAAGGAGGCCTCTCTGAGAAGGAGCTGGGTCAGAAATGACTGACAGATGAGGGGTCACTCTTGGGGAAAGTTGGGCTACAGAGCTAGCTCTAGTTAGGTTGAAAACCAAGAGCAAAGGCCTTGCGATGGAACAGAGCTTGTATGTAAATGGACAGAAAGGAAGAGGATGCAGTAGTCTCACAGATTTGCCTCCAAACCTTACATGAGTGATTTATCTTGGGATAGTGAATATTATGGACATAGTGTGAACAACAGAGTCAGGCTAATAGGGTTCACTTAGCTTCACCACTTACCAGATGTTTATCCTTTAGTTATTTAATCTCTCTGATCCTGCTTTTCTTCCTTGTAAATGGGGATAATCACACCTACCTTTACTGGATTGTTGCGAAGATTACATAGGATTAAATGTAAACATGCAGAGTAGGATGTATCACATAGAAACCTGTAATAAATGTTAACTATTCCTACTCTTCAGCAAAGACTTCTTTGGTGGCTTAGAGGTAAAGAATCTGCCTGTTAATCCAGGAGACACAGGTTCAATCCCTGGGTCAGAAAGATCCCCTGGAAAAGGAAATGGAAACCCACTCCAGTGTTCTTGCCTGGCATATCTCATGGACAGAGGAACATGGAAGGATACAGTCCATGGGGTCACAAAAGAGTCAGACATGACTTAGCAACTAAACAACATTTCCTATTCATTACATATTTAATATTGTTGTTATTACTTATTAAATCTCTCTGACAGGGGGTTACAGTGAGGTTATAGGTTCCGCCACTGTTTGAAAGCAGAATGTTCCTGAGAAACCTTTCATAAGCTGAAGTAATATAAAGTGAAGAAGCAATTGCCTTAAAATATATCTTGCTAATGATACACAAAACACATGGAGATAAAGGACAGATGCACACAGACACAGCTGAAGGCTATGGGGCTAGATGCTGAGTGCAGATCCCATGGAAGGAGCTCTTGGTGGGGCCACTTTCACTGCTCTGAGTGTTTGCTGACTGTATCATGGCTTGCTGCAAAACCAATATTATTTTTGCTTTTCATCTTTTTTCATAAAAGCAAAAATTCTCTTCAGATTTCTTTCAGTTAGTGAAAATAGGTACCAATGTAGGTCTTCTATAGAAGTGAAATGGCCTAAAGTGAACTTTCAAAAGCAGGGGACAACTGTAATTCTAAAATTAAATCCCACTTTGTCGCATTCTGTTGAAGATTGTGTGGGATGACATACGTAAAATTCATAGCACATGTTGCCTGGCACATACCACTCAATATTCCGGTAGCTATTACTATTGTTTGCTTTTTTTTTAAATTAATAGCAGCATTGACTATAAGTTAAACTAGTATCAGATCTACATGTTTTCTAAATTGACCGAACTCAAAATATTCTTAGAGTATTGAAATGTTTTTAGAACTGAGCTTTAGCCAACATTTCATTTGCTTTGAATCCATATTCTAGACATAAAAAGCACATTTGTTATACTCAAGCTTTCACATCTGCCACAGGGCCATCTTCAGTTGTAACCTGTAAATGCTCCCTTCACCTCTCAGGAAATTTGATGCACAGCTAAATGTGCCTATTGGTATTAATCACGTTGCCTTACTAATAACCTTTCATTCTGGCCTCAGATGGGAACAGAAACAGAGTTACATATGGCCCACCTCCAAACTTCTCAAGGTCTTCTCTCACCAACATGTACAACAGATAAGGGAGTAAGAGTCATTGATTGATGCAGGATAAAGAGAGAGAGTTTTTATCACCAGCACCCACCGGTCTGGCCATTTGTATAGGATATTCAGTGAGGTGTAGAAGGTTCTGAAAATAATTTCAAACAAATGGAGGAAGGGAAGGAAGACAAAAGGGGTCCAGGGTGAAGGAAGTAGGGAAAATTTAATTGAAATTCACCTTTTGCCTTGTGATAGACATATTTAACATATGACCGAACAGGCTTTTTCCAGCTTTTCTGGTCTTGCATCAACTCTGCATATATTTGATGAAAGAAGGTATTAAGTCCCCTCTGGAATGTCATGGGGAGACATGAAGTTGAGGGTCAGGGCATGGATTTTTAAGCAGGATATTCCCTATGGCTGAAATGCTTCCATGCATTTCAGGATTTATGGATTTTCAGAATTGATATTATTTGAAAGCATATATCTAGGATGCTTTAATGAAACTACAGAAGTTTCTTATTCTAAGAAACAGCCGTTATTTCTTTCTGTTAAATAAAACAAGGGGACACCAACAATTTCTTTCCTGAGAATTTATACATTCACCTTCTCATCAGTGTGATAAAAGGAGCTAAAGTCAGAAAACCTAGACTTGAGCTGACTGTATCTACTAACTATGATATCTGAACCAATTATTTAAACATTCAAAATATTTGTCCCCATCTATACAAAGTGAGAAAGTTGAATTATACGATCTCCACATTTACATGCATTCATGAAGATTTAAGCCTTCAACTGTAATAAATTTTATGAGTTCTCTCAGTAATTATGCCCCAAATTTTGATGAACTGTGTATTCCTATATACCAAATAGAGGCCAACTTATGAATTGAAGGGTTCTGTGAATGCAACTCTTTTTATAATAAACATCATTGTCTCATCCAAGCAAGAGTCAACCCAAATCTCAGCTTTGCAATAACTGCCTACAGCTTTCGTGTGTGTGTGTGTGTGTGTGTGTGTGTGTGTGTGTGTGCATGGCACACCTGTGTTAAGTACCATCCAGTTGAGCATATAGTCATTTCAGTGTACAATTCCCTTAAAATTGATCTAATGCAGGAGTAAGGAAAGCTCTACCACCACCTTTCACTATGCTTGAACTTAGGGAAATGTCTTTAGGTTACAGTTAGTCAAAGAAATATAATATGGTTTAGAGTTTTCCTTTTCTTTTTTTTCTAACTACTCCATTGGACATCTTTGTCATATGAAATGAAAGCAGGTAGAGAATGAGAGCAAAATGACCTCTTATATTAAAATATTGAGTTTATACACGATAATGTTCACATTTTCCCCTTTAACAATAACATATAGATACTGAAACTGTTTACCTTCTGTTTTTTAACCCTCTTGCTGCTGGGGGAAGAGAGAGTCAGGATTTAATAAGAATGCCATCAAGTTTATTTAGTAAGAAATGTAGAGAAGCGGCAACAGCTGAACAATATTCTTTATCAATGTGATGGGGAAGGAGAGGCTGTCTGACGAGCATTCTTTTCATAGTTTGTAGCTCTAAAAGTAGCCAGTTAATTAGATTCCATGGTTACTGCTATTGTAATATCTGCTTATTTGAAGTGCAAAGATAATCATCAATTGTACACTCTTGACTACACTATTAATGGCTCTAATACCCACATTGTGTTTACATTTTGCTTGGTAACAAACACGTAGCTGTTGTTGTTTTGAACATGTAGTAATTTGGTGAGTACTGTCTCTATGCAATGCCCTTGCCATTTCATTCTGCAGTATTGTGTTGTTTTTCCAGTAAGGTCTTGAAATGTGGGGCATTATGTATGAGTTATGCTAATTTGTTAGGGCAATGAATACATTAATTTCATTAGTAAATGGCCTCAAAGCAATAATTACCAGTGTAGGTGTGTCAGAAGCGATCATGTTCAGTTTTGCCACTTAATTATTAAGATTTTGTTCTGAGGGGCCCAGATTTGACATCCAGCTTCAATTTAGCCATAAATAAAACCCAGAAATATGTAGGGATGAAGAAATGAAGGCAAGAACATGTTTTGTACTTACATTCTTCCACTTTTTGTCCAATTGTGACTGCCAATTAGATGCAAAATAATTAGTGTCGTATACCCCCAAAAGCACATTTTATTAAAAATAGCAATTTTATTTTCTTGATTCACTTCCCTGCCTTTCTTTCATAGCTGGATTTTAAATTATCCACAAAACTGTATGTAATTTGTTAAGAAGAATTCTATTTAGAATTGTTGTCTGCAGTTCTTCCTTAAAGCTAAAGTCACTTTATTTTTTTTTAATAAATGGAATTTTCCTCTAATGGATTAATTGGCTCCCTGAGCCTGTTATATTATTATACTACTTGAACTATTTGTGGCTAAGCTGTAATGGTAGAACCTATATTCCAGTATTAATTTCCACAAAAATCTGACATTCTTTTTATAATCATGCACCTGTTGGAACCATTTAATGCATCTCCATTTGCTGAAATGATGTGTGAAGGTCATTTAAAACTGAGCAATCACTCAGGCTGTTTATGGAATCTTGGAATATTAAACCATTCTCAGAGTCTTGGTGTTCTGTTCTAATGGGAAAATAATACTCTTCAAAATTTTTGGAGGAAGGAAATACAGTGGCACTGGAGAAGCAGATGGCACATATGTACAAAGAAAGGATGTGTGAGACCTACCAGGGAAAGGCACAAGGCGAACAAAGGATCAGAATATGAGAGAATCATTACAGAAGAAAACACTGGAAAGGAGCTGGAAGAAAGCTTACTGCTATCAGGGTTTGACAAGTCAAAAAAGCTTGAGTCATTTCTGCAAAGGACTGTTGTCAAATCAAAGACAAACAATAGTCCTAGCAGAATAGTGGTGATGGAGGGGTGGAGGTGGCCATCTAGGAAGTTGATTGATAGGTGATGCTTCTGCTCTCCTATTCAGTTTTCCATGTGGTGCCTCTGCATTGCAGCCTGTAACTTCCACCTGCCTTTTAGCTTTGGCAACATTTTTATTTTTTAATGCTTTTAGACTTCAACCAGATTCTTATAATATGACCCTGGGATGCCACGTGCACCAAACCTTCCTACCCTCAGGATTTCGAAAAGACAGAGTTTTTAAATCCAAAATAAAGTTGAATTTACCTCGATGGATAACCAGCATTGAATGCTATTGGTTTTCACAGCTCACAGAAGTTTGGGCAAAGATCCTACAGTCTGTCAACTTGCAATGGTGGTCCTCAGTGGTAAGGATTGTTTGAAAAAGATCTTTTCCTCCCCACTTAATACATAAGTCCAAACTTTAGATTTAATTCTGATTTATACTAGCAGGGTCTAGAAATAATCTAAAGCTGTTTGATTAATATTAATTTATCTTGACTAGGATCATTGGTAATGATTTTGACTTGTTTAGCTATTGCTACATTGAATCATGTTTACAGACATGAAAGGCTGTTCTGTGAAATGTATTCAAATGTACGAATGAATATGTCTGCAAGCCTGTCACAGGGCAAGAACCCAACTAATATTAATTATCACTGTTACTACTATTAATGATTTTATTGAATGGCAACCCACTGTAGTACGTTTACCTGGGAAATCCCATGAACAGAGGATCCTGGCAGGCTATAGTCTTTGAGGTCGAAAACAGTCGGACACAACTTAGCGCCTAAACAATACCAGATCAGCTAAGAACCTAGGCCCACACATGAAGGCATACGTGCCTGCCCCAGCTCTTGATGGTTGTTCAGACATTGGGTTGGCCAAAAGTTCGTTTGAGTTTTTCTGTTACATCACATGGATGTGGACCAAATGAACTTCCTGGCCCACACAATAGTGTGGCCATTGCTTATATTAACACTTGCAAATTCTCTGGGGAATGGGTCTTCTCAACTTAATGGTCTCCTGCAGAGATTTGAAGTATTCACCCAACTCCCTAAATGGCTGTCGGTTGTTTGCCAATATTCTTTTTCTTGCACTTTCACTTTTTTTCCGTTTCCTTCAAAGCTCCCTCAGTTATAGTCATATTTGTCACATCAATGATAGCCCTGAACTGTTCCTATTTGTGCCCCATCAAGGGCACATGCAAACACTTAGCTCTGATCTGTACTGAAAATCCTATACAGTGAAGATGGAACCAACTAATTTCAAGGAGAAATACCCCCAAAGGACTTAAACTCTGTATACTATTCCCTGAAAACTTTTTTCTAGCCTGTCACAAAGTACATAAACTACTACTACATATTTTGAGTGCTACTGTACACCATCAATTGTGCTCTTTACATAATTTTATATTTAATAATCACTAACTTCTAGGTATACATACTATTGTTCCTTTAGGGATGATAAAACTGAGATTCGGAGAAAGTTTGAGTTACTTGCCCACATATAGATGGTAAGTATTGAAATACTTATTTAAGGCCAAATGTGACTCTAAAGCCATTCTCTTAACTACTTCTTATTCCCTTTCCACAACATTTATAGATTCTTCCTATTTGAGTCAAATACACCATTCAAAATCATTCAAACATAAGCCCTGGAACACTGCAGAGAAGGAAAAATAAGGTAAGTTCTAAGGTAAGTTCTACCAGCATGTGAAGCTTATTTTTCCTGGTCCTCCGTATTCTTTAGAGTGGAGACATACCATTAATATGAAAAACACCACAAACTTTCATGCTAATGATACAAAGATGGTGGGCTTATCCATGCAGTTATGAGGCATGGTTATCCATTTCATGTTTTTTTGTCCTCTGGGGTTTATCTTCTAATGCAAGCAGGCTCTGTTTTTAAGCATCAAAGAAATATGATGATGCTAGCAGGTAGATTCCAGAAGATTCCAAAAGATCAACTCAGTTAATATTGTTGCACTTAGGACCATAGCAAATGTCTTGCAGAAGTCACCTCCTTTCAGGGTGTTAAGTGGTTGCCAATATGTGGGTTCCAGGCTCCTGGGAAACAGAAGAGTGAATGGCAGAGGTGAGTGAAACAAAAGCCAAGGATTATCTCAAATAGCATTATATATCATAGAGATGCATTTATTTTATTTCAATGTATTTTCAAAGGTCTAAAGAGGTGGATGTGCTTAATAACACACATTTTAAAACACATATATGAAGGATCATGAGATTTCATAACAAATTAAATGGTTTTCCCAAAAGAAAAATGGAAAACCACTGAATTCCATATTCTAGCCTCAAGAATTAAGTTAAGCAGGAAACAGAAATATAGGTACCAAAGGGTACTCTAGCTCTCTTTGATGAAAGAATGTGTCCATTGATTCTTTAGTTCCTGAAACAAATAGTGGACTTTTACAGTTTTATATAGAAAAAAGCAGGTTCAACTATAGGAAAATGGAAACAAAAACAACAAAGACAAAGAGAGGGTAGGTAGTTTCTACCATCCATTTATCCTGCAATTTCTGCTAATGTCACCGCCCTTTTCTTTAAGCTACCTTAAATTTCGTAAAAGGAAAGATACCTCCCAGAATTAAACCAAGTCACATGAAGAGGAAACCATCAAAGACACCTTTGTTGTCATGTTTTACCTTCTTGAACACTGTTAGCAGCAGCAGGCTGTCTACTGTGCTTTGTGCGATATTCTTCAAGGAGGAGAGCTGGAGAGAGCTAGATCCAGGGACTGAGTGTCCAGTGAGAGTCTCTTGGCTCTTAGGCCCTGGAAACATAGCTTGGATTCATAAGAGATAGCCCCTAATACCCAGCAACCATATCATATCATCTCAGAATCATCTACTTCCCAGTATTCCTGGCACCTCCTAGGTTACCCTCTTGTTCCATCACATTTGAAAGCAGTCCCAACCCCTGAAGCATTAGATATGGCTCAGCAGCCAGAGCCTGCCTTAGCATTTACCATGTCCTGGATTCCAGGAGGAGAGCTGTCTGTCCTTCCAGGATTGCCACACTCTCTTTACAGAGATCTCTAAGTTGTCATGAAAGTCAGCCCACAGATCTCTGCCAAGTGGGCAGTCTGCTCATTGGGAAGACAGCACAACTGTCTTTCTGGCCTGTGACATCCAGAAGTCAAGCAATGTTTTGCTGGTGGAGCTAGAATGGGAATCTAGAACTTGTTAAACAGTTTGTCTCTCTGCTTATTCGCTTGGATTTAGATGAAACCTGAACTTCTGAATTTTAAATTAATATTTATGGCACAATTTAATACACATTTAGTAATGTAAAGAATCTGATTGAAAGATGTGGTTTGCACATAAGCCCCACCAGAAACTCATTTACTAACAGAATCCAGCTCTAAGTAAAATAAACAGCTTTGCTTTCTACTGACATTTTATAACCACCTTAAGGGAAAGGTGGAGAGGGGAATTGGGTTTCCATGTGGATTTAATTCAAGAACTTCCCAAGAAAGTGCTTGAAGGCAATACAGTAGTGAGCCAACTTTCTTCTGTTAAGTCACAAAAAAATAGATTGTACCAAATAGAGGGGATCAACCACAGCTGCAAAGAGGAAATTTAGAATTATCATCATACCAGTATCAGAAGGTCCTTTATGTTTATAGCTTCATAAAAGTTCACAGTTAGAGTATTTGCTGCCAACTAATAAAAAAGTAATGAAAAATTTTGCAGATTTTTTGTGTAGACAGCAGTTACCTAATCCCCAAATCCTGATGAATTCATATATTCAAAATATTTAAAAGGCAAAATATACCCAAGAATTTATTTGTGATCCCTTTAAAGGCATGGGTCTTAACCTCATTAATAGATGAGGAATGACTATATTGTTTGGCTGTACATCAATATGTGTTTGAAAATAAAATCTGGTTCCTTTATGGCCCAAACATTCGAAAAACCATAATTAAGCAATGACACTCCAGGGTGGATGTTATTAGGTAAAAATGAAGGCCTTGTCCCTTTAATGCCCCTTGATGTGTGTTATTACCCAGGAACCCCCTGGATTCCATGTCTTTTGTGTTTATAAAGGAGGTCTCTTTTACATTTATTTTTTTAATGAATTCTAACAAGAGGGCTTTTGTGTTTATTGTACTAAACACATCCATCCATTTGTGGAAAAATAGTTCCTATTGGAAGGGTGAAAGGAGGCAAACTGAAAGCAAGTGCTTGAAAATATTTTTTCTGCTATTTTTGGTGCTGAGTTTTTTTCCCCTAGTGTATTTTTAATACGAAAGTGCAGACACCTTCCGTGTGTTTCATAAGTTTCTCCATGTCTCCCTTCCTGTTCACATCACCCTCTGAGCCCTGCACCATCAGCTGGCCTGGTCTGTCTAGTAAGCTTTAGCCTCAAACAGATTGCCCTTAACCTTTTCTTTTCATTAGAGAAGCACAAAGCAGGAGGCAGTAGGGGAGGAAGGGGATGAAAACTGGAGGTGTTTCAAGAGTCTGTACTGTATTATGCCACTATATGAAAAAGTCATAGAGTTTAAAATGAAAGGTGAAGTATGGTGCTTGAGATCTGGCATGAAAATTCATTGCTGAGTAGAGTTCACAAAAATCTGTATATAAATGTTGCTGTTATTATTTATGAATAATACTTATAAGATAAAGCTTCTTCTTTAGTTAATTATTTGTGTGGAGGCCTAAGTACATTTAACTATTATTATTATTTATAAAAGCTGTATGTTTATAGAGTGCCATATGCCAGTCTCAACATACTTTACATATACTATCTCAGTTAATCTTCCCAATAACTAATGTATATAGACATGAGTTATAGTTGGTAACTGATCCCAAGTCATAGAGCTTGTGAGTAATGAGGAGAGATTCCTGCCCAGGTCAGTCAGATCAAGAGCCCAATATCTTAACTAGTTGACTCCATAAATCATTGCCATCCCTAGACTCATGTTAAATAAGTAAATAAAGAGTAGCCTTTTCCAGCTGAAGAAATCGAGGCTGAAAGAAAACAATTAACTTATAAATGTCACATAGCTATCCAGCAGTGGACCAGGGAAAGCAAAGCCGACGTTTCTGAATATGGCTCACTGCCTTGACCGCAAAACCACGCAGTCTGAAGTCGGTTTGATGATCCTTTCTCTGGGAGTGGTTATTAACATTGGAAAGCTTGAACGACCATGATGGAAGTCTAGATTAGCACCAATTGCACTTTTTATTAACAAAAATATAAGCTTACCCATGAGAGCTACTGCCTGGGAGGTATGAAAGAAATATCCAGACAGAGGATCAAAATAAAACAAACTCAATTTAAAAGCCCTCGTTTTGCCATAAATTCAGTGTGCTAGAGGTCGAATCAGACCCTCGTGTGCAAATGAAGTAGAGCACATCTCTCTCATAACACAGATGTTTCACTCTCCTCTGACAACCACTTATTTTGGTAACAGAGTTCTATTATATATAAAATAGAAATGCTACCAGCTTGGATTTTTTGCAAATTTTCAGAGCTTTGTACACTCTTCTCTGCAGGGACCATGTGAATTAAGTAGAACTCTCACCAACCAACCAATCACACACATACATTCGCCTGAACAAATGTCAAAAGCTCTCCTGAGCACCCCTCCTGGTCCCCACCCTGCTGTTTGCGTCTTGTCCTGCTGAGATGGATTTCAGGAGGGCAAACCACCTAAGAACCCTTGGACTGGCCCATCGTTCTGATTTTGCCGCTGCGTCGTTTTTCACCAGAGCGCAGTTGCAAGCACCCGGTGAGATGCCCGGGTACTAAACCCACACCGCGCAGTCTGCAGCCGCCCTGTGCGCCCCCTTGGTCCCCCCGCCGTTCCATCATCTCGCGTGGAACTGCCTGGAGCTGTTTGTTGAACTGCTTCATGTTACTCCTTGACTGAGAGAGAGAGACAAATGTTCCGTATTATCTTTAATTTCCATAAAATTGTTTTAATCTTTGCTTTATAATAAATGTATAACGGTGCCCTCGGGGGATCTCTGTTTTGTATTATAGGTGTCTCCATTGGAGTTATATGCAAGATAGAACTGCTCAGCGTTTGCCTTTCACCCAAAGGACTCAAAAGATGCTCTGAAACAAAAGATTCCTCTTGGGAATCATCCATAAGCATAAAACAGAAAATTTCCTTTCCCCCAATATGCCTCCAGTCAACCTCCCCATCCTGGGGACATGATTATTAGCCAAATCAGATCAGTAACATAAGCAGTGGGAACAGAGAGATATTTGTCCTCTTTCTGACGGTCCCTCTTTCTGACTGTAATGTTTATATGTATGTGTGCATGTATTATATAATATATATCATTACAAATATAGCATACATAAACATTGTCATAAAATATAATTAATTATCTAATCCAAAGCCTTTGCCAGCATGTCCATTTTAAACATTTTTAGCTCCAGTGATTTTTTTTTAACCAGCTTGATGAAAAAAACAAGGGGAGGGGTGGGAGTGGAGAAAGTCCCACGAATACGTTTTTGACATTTTGTTTATTATCATTTTATCTAGGCTAGTGGTAAATGGATGGACTTGTCAGCAGAAATCTCTTGGTGAAGTAAATAAAGAATCTTAATAGGCAAGGAGAATAGAACTAACAGCAAATTGCTCACAAAGAGATCTAATTTATAGGTTTCCTCTTCACGGAGATTCTGTTCTGGATTCTGGCTTTACCAGAAGAAACAGCTGAATGATGGCATGAGTCCATGTGCAGAGAAAGCGCTCTATCTGAGAAAAGGAGGAAATGCACAGAGATTTTCTGCAAGGCCTCACCCCAGCTTCTTGTAAAAGTTAGCTGTCTTATTACTGTTGCAGTGTCTCTATGTAAAGCTAACTAATGCCTGGAAGGTCGCCTCAAGTTTTATTTTCTGGTCTCTGTTAATAAGCACATGTTGCATTCATGAAAGAAAAATATTGAATGTGGCCACACCAGTTATAATATTATGGCTATTTGGGTTTAAGCATAATAAAGATACCAACAAAGGCCCCTCAGTTATTAATATTTTTCAGGTTAAAAGGCAGCAATAAATCATAAAGAGCATTTCCAAGCAGTAGCACTTTTATAGAAAATTGCTTGCTATTTAAACAAAATATTTGCTCTTCATCTCAGGAAAATATGTGGATACTTCTGAACAAGGAGCTATTTTACCTACTCTCTGCCTCCTATAATTAGCTTCATCTTACTTGAAAAAAATTTTTATTTTATTTGCTTGCATGGATCACAGCAAAATATGGGGCTCAAGTTTGCACTGGCCAAATGGGTACTCCCTTCATTAGGAGTCTATGTTTTCCCACAGCATGTACAGCCCTGAATTTAAATATCTGTCCTTCTGTATCCATCCTTCTGAGAGGACTAGAGACCTCTTGGTAGCTCTTTTCAGGGCATGGATGAAACAGGATAAACAGAGAGGAAGTTTTGATTCAACAGATGTGGATATGAATTTCTTACCACCACTTGTCAATATAGACCCTCTTTCACTTCTAAACTTGGGAAAGTGTCTTTCCCACGAGCCCAGAGGTCTTCTCAAGAAGTGGCCATTTATCTCCAAAAGTTGGCGTATTTACATCTTTGGACAGGAGTTGGGATGAGAAGGTCACACAGATATTAAGCTATCTTTCTTTCCTCCTGGATTAGACTAACAGGTTAGCAAGAAGTAAAGGATATTCTAGAGTTGCATTGTGCAAGTCACTTGACCTTCTCCACTTCATTACAGTCTCTTAAAAAGACCAACAAATTTGGCCTACAAATACAACTACAAAGACTAACTACATCTCAAAAATCACATCACTCACGATGGTTTACTGTTTATTCATTTTTACTTGAAAGAAAATGTAATTATGAATATCTGTTTAAATACTCCCTTTGGCCAAAAACAACTGTGTCAATGGCAGATGGGATCTGGACCGTAGGTGAAAAACAAACTAAGCCACCTTCTTCCAGGCAGATTGCAGTGCCAGTTTCATATTCTGAGTTAAACATGATTTTTCTCTCTTGAAAATAAGTTCCTAAAAGAGTTCCTGGCATTCCAAGTAATGATTGTAAATCTACCAAGTTAATTTATTAACCAATAAAGTCCTGTCAAGTCTCCTTCTCATCTTCTAGAAAACAGGTCTGCAGAGAGGGGAAAAAAAAGACCAACTAGTTACTAAGGAAATATATTCTTGCTTCACATATACTCACCTCAAGCTTTGCTTTGGAGTCCCTTCTGTGCATTGTGGAATATGGAAATCCCTGCAAACACAGAAGGCATTTGGGATGATAATAGTCTGCATTGTTCGATAGTAAGGCTGTAAGGAAATTAACAATAAATGCATCATTATTATATCCAAACCGCCATCAGATTAAATTCAAAACTCTAAATGAAAAGCTGAGGCATTCGATTCCTTAGGCACATAACATAAAATCAAGGCTGTTACAAGAAGACAGTATTTAAGATGCCCCCTTCTCCTTTCTCTTCAGTAAACACCTTGTAAATTTGTCTGAAATTTTCAAATTTTACACTAATTGAGGCTCCTTGCCTGTTCATTTGAGTTTTGGTGTGAAAATATATCAAATCATAACACACAAAAGCTGCTCTCTCAAGCCACATTTCATAACATGATTTCATCAGATGGTCTTAATTTTCTGCATGACATTATCTTTCAAGCTGACATAAGACTGGGCTGTGATATTTGCATACTCAAGACAGAACCATGTAGCTTAACTCTGTTTCTGCTTGTGTGGGAATTTGGAGCACTTTTACTTTGAGGAATCAAACAAATAAACCTTCCAAAAATAAAAAGATTTCCTCTAGTCTTTGAACGACTTCTTGCCTTTTAGTGAAAGAAGCACGGAGGTTTGTTTTTTTGTTTTTTTTTTTTTTTAAACAAAGCTGTAGTATTCAATTCAGTTTTCTCAGTATATGTGAGGTGTGTATATCTCTTGAAAGTTTCTGAAGTCCAGGCCAATTAGTCAAGGAGACTTGGTAATTTTATTTGGCTAGTATCCATATAATTGTAAATGTGCAAAAAGAAAGTTGTGTTTTTATAGATAGAAATATTAAACATTTTAAATATTGCAATACAGAAAAAAGTATTATTAACCTTGGAGTTAGAACATCTAGCCCTTGGTACCTATTTGTCAGTTCTGACTGGGCAAGTCAGGCTTCTCCGGTAGCTCTTCTAGTGAAGTTTCTCAGTCGTGTCCAACTCTTTGCAACCCCATGGACTGTAGCCCACCAGGCTCCTCCGTCCATGGGATTCTCCAGGCAAGAGTACTGGAGTGGGGTGCCATTTCCTTCTCCAGGGGATCTTCCTGACCCAGGGATTGAACCCAGGTCTCCCACATTGCGGGCAGATGCTTTAACCTCTGAGCCACCAGGGGTAAAGAATCCATCTTCCAATGCCAGAGATGTGGGTTCAATCACTGGCACAGGGAGATTCCCTGAAAGAAAATAACAACCCACTCCAGTATTCTTGTCTGGGAAATCCCAAGGACAGAGAAGCCTTGCAAGCTACAGTCCCTGGGGTTGCAAAGAGTGGGACACGATTTACAACTAAACAATAATGACTAAGCAAGTCGCCTTGCCTGTGTCGATGTCCCCTAAATGCATATCCACTTTTCGTTAAACATGTATTTCTTGAGTGCCCACAACATACTAGGTGCCATTTGGGGTACTATAAGTTTTTGTTGTTGTTTAGTCTCTCTGTTGTGTCCTACTCTTTTGTAACCCCATCTACTATAGCCCACCAAGCTCCTCTGTCCATGGAATTTCCTAGGTAAGAATATTGGAATGGGTTGCCATTTCCCTCTCCAGGGGAATTTTCCTGACCCAGACCCCATCTCTCGTGTTTCCTACATTGCAGGCAGATTGTTTACCACTGACCACATGAGAAACCTTCAGTTCAGTTCAGTCACTCACACGTATCCAACTCTTTGTGACCCATAGACTGCAGCATGCCAGGATTCCCTGCCCATCACCAACTCCCAGAGTTTACCCAAATTCATGTCTGTTGAGTCAGTGAAGCCATCCAACCATCTCATCCTCTATCATCACCTTCTCCTCCCGCCTTCAATCTTTCCCAGCATCAGGGTCTTCAGAATTGAAAGAGACACATGTACCCCAATGTTCATTGCAGCACTGTTTATAATAGCCAGGACATGGAAGCAACCTAGATGTCCATCAGCAGATGATTGGATAAGAAAGCTGTGGTACATATACACAATGGAGTACTACTCAGCCCTTAAAAAGAATAAATTTGACTTAGTTCTAATGAGATGGATGAAATTGGAACCGATTAGACAGAGTGAAGTAAGCCAGAAAGAAAAACACCAATACAGTATACTGACACATATATATGGAATTTAGAAGACAGTAATGATGACCCTATATGTGAGACAACAAAAGAGACACAGAGGTATAGAATGGACTTTTGGACTCTGAGGGAGAGGGAAAGGGTGGGATGGTTTGGGAGAATGGCATTGAAACATGTATACTTTCTTGTAAGAAACGAAGCGCCAATCTATGTTCAATGTAGGATGCAGGATGCATGGGGCTGATGCACAGGATGATTCAAGTAGAGGATGTGGGGTGGGAGGTGGGAGGGGGCTTCAGCATTGGGAGATTGTGTTCACCTATGGCTGATTCATGTCAATGTATAGCAAAACAAATACAGTATTGTAATTAAAAAAATAAATAAATTTTTTAAAAAGAGTATTTGCCATAGTAACAAAGGTAAATAAAGTAATACTAATGTAAAATTGTTATTAAGTAATTAATGATTAAGTTACCTTGTTAATTTATAACTAATATCAGACCAAAAATTACTTTAAACCACTTCTAAAAAAATTAATTATCTCCATAAAAGTAATAGGTCCTTTTTTGGTTTTATAAAAAAAAAAAAAAAAAAAAAGAGTCAGTTCTTTGCATTAGGTGTGGCCAAAGTATTGGAGTTTCAGCTTCAGCATCAGTCCTTCCAATTAATATTCAGGACCGATTTTCTTTAAGATGGCCTGCTTGGAACTCCTTGCTCTCCAAGGGACTCTCAAGAATCTTCTCCAACATCACAGTTCAAAAGCATCGATTCTTTGGTGCTCAGCTTTCTTTATAGTCCAACTCTCACGTCCATACATGACTACTGGAAAAACCATAGCTTTGAATAGATGGACCTTCATTGGCAAAGTAATTTCTGCTTTTAATATGCTGTCTAGGTTGGTCATAACGTTCCTTCCAAAGAGTGTCTTTTAATTTCATGGCTACAGTCACCATCTGCAGTGATTTTGGAGCCCCCCAAAATAGTCTGCCACTGTTTCCCCATCTATTTGCATGAAGTGATAGGACCGGATGCCATGATCTTAGTTTTTGAATGCTGAGCTTTAAGCCAACTTTTTCACTCTCCTTTCACTTTCATCAAAGGCACTTTAGTTCACTTTCTGCCATAAGGGTGGTGTCATCTGCATATCTGAGGTTATTGATATTTCACCCGGCAATCTTGATTCCAGTTGTGCTTCATGGATTCCAGCATTTCTTATGATGTACTCTGCATATAAGGTAAATAAGCATGGTGACAATATACAGCCTTGACATACTCCTTTCTTGATTTGGAACCAGTCTGTTCTTCCATGTCCAGTTCTACCTACGTACAGATTTCTCAGAGGCAGGTCATATGGTCTGGTATTCTCATCTCTTTCAGAATTTTCCACAGTTTGTTGTGATCCACATAGTCAAAGGCTTTGGCATAGTCAATAAAGCAGAAGTAGATGTATTTTCTGGAACTCTCTTGCTTTTCGATGTTCAACGAATGTTGGCAATTTGATCTCTGGTTCCTCTGCCTTCTCTAACTCCAGCTTGAACATCTGGAAGTTCACGGTTCATGTACTGTTCAAGACTGTCTTGGAGAATTTTGAGCATTACTTTGCTAGTGTGTGAGATGAGTGCATTGTGTGCTAGTTTGAGCATTCTTTGGCATTGCCTTTCTTTGGGATTGGAATGAAAACTGACCTTTTCTAGTCCTGTGGCCACTGCTGAGTTTTCCCAATTTGCTGGCATATTGAGTGCAGCACTTTCACAGCATCACCTTTTAGGATTTGAAATCACTCAAGTGGAATTCCATCACCTCAACTAGATTTGTTCTTAGTGATGCTTCCTAAGGCCCACTTGACTTCGCATTCCAGGATGTCTGGCTCTAAGTGAGTGATCACACCATCATCATTATCTGGATTTTGAAGATCTTTCTTGTATAGTTCTTCTGTGTATTCTTGCCACCTCTTCTAAATATCTTCTGCTTCTGTTAGGTCCAAATCATTTCTGTCCTTTATCGAGCCCATCTTTGCATGAAATGTTCCCTTGGTGTCTCTAATTTTCTAGAAGAGATCTCTATTTTTTAACATTCTATTGTTTTCCTCCATCACTTTGCACTGATCACTAAGGAAGGTTTTCTTATCTCTCCTTCTATTCTTTGGAACTCTGCATTAAAATGGATATATTTTTGCTTTTCTCCTTTGCCTTTCACTTCTCTTTTCGTAGCTATTTGTAAGGCCTCCTCAGGCAAGCATTTTGCTTTTTATATTTCTTTTTCTTGGGGATGGTCTTGATCACTGCCTCCTGTACAATGTCACAAACCTCCATCCATAGTTCTTCAGGCACTCTGTCTATCAGATCCAATCCCTTGAATCTATTTGTCACTTCCACTGTATAATCATAAGGGATTTTATTTAGGTCATACCTGATTAGTCTAGTGGTTTTCCCCACTTTCTTCAATTTAAGTTTGAATCTAGCAATAAGGAGTTCATGATCTGAGCCACAGTCAGCTCCTGGTCTTGTTTTTGCTGATTGTTTAGAGCTTCTCCATCTTTTGCTGCAAAGAATATTAATCAATCTGATTTTGGTATTGACCATCTGGTAATACCCATGTGTAGTCTTCTCTTGTGTTGTTGGAAGAGGGTGCTTGCTATGACCAGTATGTTCTATTTGTGGAAATCTGTTAGCCTTTGCCCTGCTTCATTCTGTACTCCAAGGCCAAATTTCCTGTTACTCCAGGTAAATGTGACTTGCTACTTTTGCATTCCAGTCCCCTATAATGAAAAGGACATATTTTGGGGGAGGGGTTAGTTCTAGAAGATCTTGTAGGTCTCCATAGAACCCTTCAACTTCAGCTAATCTTCAGCAGTTTTGGTTGGGGCATAGACTTGGATTACTGTGATATTGAATGGTTTGCCTTGGAAACAAATAGAGATCATTCTGTCATTTTTGAGACTGCATCCAAGTACTGCATTTCGGATTCTTTAGTAGACTATGATTGCTACTCCATTTTTTCTAAGGGATTCTTGCCTGCAGTAGTAGGTATAATGGTCATCTGAGTCAAATTCACCCATCCAGTCCATTTTAGTTTGCTGATTCCTAAAATGTTGATGTTCACTTTGCCATCTCCTGTCTGACCACTTTCAATTTGCCTTTTTTCATGGACCTAACATTACAAATTCCTATGCAATACTGCTCTTTACAGCATTAGACTTTACTTCCACCACCAGTCACACCCACTACTGGGTGCTATTTTTGCTTTGGCTCCATCTCTTCATTCTTTCTGGAGTTACTTCTCCACTGATCTCCAGTAGCATATTTGGCAGCTACTAACCTGAGGAATTCATCTTTCAGTGTAAGTTTAAAAATATCTAGTAGTTAGTCTAGAAATACAGGTTAACATTGGAATCTACTATAGAGATGAAGGAAATGATACCAACTTGGGTTAACAAACCATTCAGGATATGGGTATGGAAGTGATGGGGAAGAATTTAAGCTCAGTTCTCCTGCCCTGAATTCCATCCTCTTCCTAAAACTCGCTTTTCATGGCTCTCTTGCAATGTTCATAACCAGTTAAGAAGATGGGAAAATATTATCACTTGGAGAAAAAGACAGTCACCCTCTCCCATATTTATTGAAGTCAATCAATAAAAACTGTTCTTTTGTTTGTTTGATTGGCTGGTTTGTTCTTTGTTTTAATGAAAAGAGAGGTGTTGAACTGGGTTGTTTTTGATAAGTATAGATCCTATCAGAGTCGTGGCATCAGTTCAGTATCAGTTCAGTCGCTCAGTCGTGTCCGACTCTTTGCGACCCCATGAATCGCAACATGCCAGGCCTCCCTGTTCATTACCATCTCTCAGAGTTCACTCAGACTCACATCCATTGAGTCCGTGATACCATCCAGCCATCTCATCCTTGGTCGTTCCCTTCTCCTCCTGCCCCTAATCCCTCCCAGCATCAAAATCTTTTCCAATGAGTCAACTCTTCACATCAGGTGGCCAAAGTACTGGAGTTTCAGTTTTAGCATCATTCCTTCCCAGAGTTGATCTTCAGAATGGACTGGTTGGATCTCCTTGTAGTCCAAGGGACTCTCAAGAGTCTTCTCCAACACCACAGTTCAAAAGCATCAATTCTTCGGTGCTCAGCCTTCTTCACAGTCCAACTCTCACATCCATACATGACCACAGGAAAAACCATAGCCTTGACTAGACGGACCTTTGTAGGCAAAGTAATGTCTCTGCTTTTCAATATACTATCTAGGTTGGTCATAAGTTTTCTTCCAAGGACTAAGCATCTTTTAATTTCATGGCTGCAGTCACCATCTGCAGTGACTTTGGAGCCCAAAAAATACAATCTGACACTGTTTCCACTGTTTCCCCATCTATTTCCCATGAAGTGATGGGACCAGATACCATAATCTTCATTTTCTGAATGTTGAGCTTTAAGCCAACTTTTTCACTCTCCTCTTTCACTTTCATCAAGAGGCTTTCTAGTTCCTGTTCACTTTCTGCCATAAGGGTGGTGTCATCTGCATATCTGAGGTGATTGATATTTCTCCCGGCAATCTTGATTCCAGCTTGTGCTTCTTCCAGCCCAGCGTTTCTCATGATGTACTCTGGATAGAAGTTAAATAAGCAGAGTGACAATATACAGCCTTGACATCCTCCTTTTCCTATTTGGAACCAGTCTGTTGCTCCATGTCCAGTTTTAACTGTTGCTTCCTTACCTGCATACAGATTTCTCAAGAGGCAGGTTAGGTGGTCTGGTATTCCCATCTCTTTCAGAATTTTCCACAGTTTATTGTGATCCACACAGTCAAAGGCTTTGGCATAGTCAATAAAGCAGAAATAGATGTTTTTCTGGAACTCTCTTGCTTTTTCCATAGTAGGTACCTAATAAGTATTCTGGTTTTGGCAAATTGAGTTGAAAATGTCCTTTTCAAGATCACCAGTGGCCTCCATATTTTCAAATCCACTGATGCATTTTTCTTTATCTCTCATAGCTGTATTTCCATCCTGGAAACATATTATTTAAGTGGCTGCTAGGACACCATGTGGATAGACCTCTCTCTTTGCCGTGCCTTTCTGCCTCCATTGGGGATCTGCCTCTCTACCTTACCTCTGATCCAAGAGAGCTACAGGCTTGCCGCTTATAGCTGTTCCCCTCCTTCTCCATCCTCACTTCCACTGTCAGTTTATCCAGTCAGCTCCACAGCTTTAAATATTATTTACGTGCCAACAGTGGCTTGGTATGTATCTTCAGACATAACCTCTTCTCTGATAAGTGAAGTCAGGTGATAAGTCAACTTTTGTACACATTATCTCCACTTAGATATTTAAAACATATTTGTATGAGTTAGCATTTGTGTCTGTTACTTTCTTCTCTAAGTAATAGATAGTTTGATTGACATGGTTTAAGCAGACAGGTATATTTTATGTCACATGATCCAGGGTAGATATTGATGCTCTGGTTTACACTAAGAACCAACTCTCCTTCTATCTTGCAGCTCTACTATCCTTATGGGTATATTTGGCTCTATTATCACAGATGGTTGCTGCAACTCAAGTGTCCTTTCTGTACTCCAGGAAGAAGGTGGAAAAGCCAAAATATATGGAGGGAAAAAGCCTCTCTTCTCTCTTGTTTTATCTTCTTTTTCTCTTGGGAGTTTAGCCATATACATTTCCCTACATCTTCCTAGCTAGAACTCTATCACATGGAGGCTAGTATTTCATTTTTCAGTTTCTATTCTAAAGGAAGGGAAAGAGGAAGGATTGAAAGGGTGTTGACTGAGACAAAGCACGTTCATCTGCAACAGTACTTCACCCTCAAGGTGTCCCCTACGTGTAAGTAAACAGCCCTGTATTTTTCATACTCAGACTAAAAACTTTGTCATTATCACTAGCTTCTCTCTTCCTTTCCTATCACACATCAAACTCAGTAGCAAATCCTTGTAGGTCTATCTTCAAAATTTATCCAGACTCTGACCACTGGACCCCACCTCTTCCCTTCCCTCCTTAGTCCATGGCTCCATCTTCACCTGCTTGAATCATTATAAAATCCTTCTAACCAACTTCCTGCATCCTACCTTCCTTCTAACAGTTTGAGACCATATGATCCTTTTAAAAACTGTAGGTTCATGTCTCTTTTGCTCAGAAACTTCTTGTGACTTCTGCCTCATTCAATATCAAATTCCCACTCCTCATAAACAACTGCTATGACTGCCTTGTTCTTGCCCCAGCTCGTCTTGTATCTCTTTTTTCTCCACCCACACAGGTCTTCCTGTGTTTCTTCCAGCATCTCTCTGCTTTTTCCTGCTTTGGAGCCTTTGTAGAGCTCCATCTGCATGACTCCTACACGTCTGCCCTCCTTACTACTCCATTTCCTGTGTTGTTGTCCAATCGCTCACTGTGTCCGAGTCTTTGTGACCCCATGGACTGTAGCATGCCAGGCTTCCCTGTCCTTTACCATATCCTGTAGCTTGCTCAAATTCCTGTCTGTTGGGTCAGTGATGCCATCCAACCATCTCATCCTCTATCATTCTCTTCTTCTCCTGCCTTCTCTCTTCCCCAGAATCAGGGTCTTTTTCAGTAAGTTGGCTATTCATATCAGGTGGCTGAAGTATGAGACCTTCAGCTTCAGAATCAGTCCTTCCAATGAATACTTAGGACTGATTTCCTTTGGGATTGGTTTGATCTCCTTGCAGTCCAAGGAACTCTCAAGAGTCTTCCCCAACACCATGGTTCAAAAGCATCAGTTCTTTGGTGCTCAGTCTTCCTTATGGTCCAGCTCTCATATCCATACATAACTACTAGAAAAATCATACCTTTGACTGTATGGATCTTTGTTGGCAAAATAATGTTTCTGCTTTTTAATATGCTATCTACTTTTGTCACACCGTTTCTTCCAAAGGAGTAAGTGTCTTTTAATTGCATGGCTGCAGTCACCATACATAGTAATTTTGGAGCCCAAGAAAATAAAGTCTGTCACTCTTTCTATTGTTTCCCCATCTATTTTCCATGAAGTGATAAGACCAGTTGCCATGATCTTTGTTTTTTGAATGTTGAGTTTAATGCCAGCTTTTTCACTCTCATTTTTTATTTTCACCATTCCTTTAGGTTCCTAATATTAAGTTACATTTATGAAATTAAAAGACGCTTACTCTTTGGAAGGAAAGTTATGACCAACCTAGATAGCATATTGAAAAGCAGAGACATTACTTTGCCGACTAAGGTCTGTCTAGTCAAGGCTATGGTTTTACTAGTGGTCATGTATGGATGTGAGAGTTGGACTGTGAAGAAAGCTGAGTGCGGAAGAATTGATGCCTTTGGACTGTGGTGCTGGATAAGACTTTTGAGAGTCCCTTGGACTGAAAGGAGATCCAACCAGTCCATTCTGAAGGAGATCAACCCTGGGATTTCTTTGGAAGGAATGATGCTAAAGCTGAAACTCCAGTACTTTGGCCATCTCATGGGAAGAGTTGACTGATTGGAAAAGAGTCTGATGCTGGAAGGATTGGGGGCAGGAGGAGAAGTGGACGACAGAGCATGAGATGGCTGGATGGCATCACTGACTCGATGGACGTGAGTCTGAGTGAACTCTGGGAGATGGTGATGGACAGGGAGGCCTGGCATGCTGTGATTCATGAGGTTGCAAAGAGTCAGACACAACTGAGCGACTGAACTGAACTGAACTGAAGTGAACTGAATGTTGTCACAGAAGCTTTTCCTGATCTCCTTCTGTGAAGCAGCAACTTCATCCAACTCCATCACTTTTTGTCTCTATTTTGTTTTGATTTCTTTGGGAGCACAGAATATATATTTTTGTCAATTTCTTGTTCCCTCAACTAGAACATGTCTGCATAATTCTGGGGACTTTATTTCATTAATTGCTTGCACATAGTAATCCCTCAGGATGCAGAAGCAAATTAATTCTTACGGGGTATCAAAATAATGATCAGTGTACAGTATGCATTACTTGATTTAACCTTTATATCTCTGTGACGTAGGTACCATAATATATCTTCATTTTAAAATATATCAACAGGAGATTCAGAGAAGCTTGCAAATTACCCGAGATCTCACAATTAGTAAGTGGCAGAACCAGGATTGTTTGTATATACATTTGACTCCAAAGCCAATCTTATACCCACCCTTCATTGCCTTTCAATAAATATTGAAAGAATGATTGATATATTTACAGAAAAACAAAGCTTAACTGAATTTTCCTTGTTCCCCAGAGCTTTTCACAGTTTAATTCCATTTGGATTGGATACTCAATTGTAGTCTTTTGTTTTCTCTGTTTTATAAATTTTAGAGGAGCATTTCACAAGCTTCAGAAATCCTCTAAAAGGAGCCTCTAGAATGAACCTACCCTTTACCTTCCATGGAGGACTGGTCTTATTAAAATAAAGGAAAATAGTGTTAGCACTATCTAATCAAATGAACTAGGGTAGAAGGAATGGAGATATATTGTAAGACTCCTATTTATTTCAAATTCTCATTTTGTAATTTAGCCGGTTGTCTGGCATTTCTTGTGAGAAACTTAAAGGGAATTCTAAGCAATGTGGAAGAGTCTACTCCTCAGGAAAGTTTAAGAATAGAATTGATAAATTTGAAAATTGGCATGGGATCTGGACTTCAGAGTAATTAGGCTAGATTTATTTTAAAAATGCTTTTATTAAAATAGAAAGTCTTAATTCTACTGGACTTAGATACATATTTTCTGGGATGGTAGCTGATGGAGAAAATTTGTGAAGAAATTTGGCATGCATGAATTAAATCTGTCTGCAGCATGGGCTAGGAAAGTTAATAATCCAAACTGCTGCGTTCATTTGTGTGTATAAATGTGTGCATGTCTAGCCTGTATTTTAAGTGGTAGTTTATCTGGGTCAGCCAAACAGGGCTGTTCTGAGTCAGACCTTCAATAGTTTAAGACTCAAAAAAAAAAAAAAAATCTAGTCTAACAATTATAAGCTGCTCTCTATCAAAAAACCAAACTAATGAATGTGATTGGGTTCACCCCATTATGGCATCTTAACATCTGAATTAATGTTTAACTCAACACTTTAAAAGGGAAATGAAGAGTTAGAGAAAAACCATGAAAAACTACAAATTTATGAACTCATCAATTTAAATAGATAAATACATAAAGTAAATCCCCTAGAAAGAAAGCATATAGCTCCTAGGTGCCTTTAACATTATCTAACCAGCCCCCAAGCTGTCATTTGATGCAGACAGTTTTTTACACAACTCTCAATGCCTAGGTTTTAGTCTCTGATATTATTGACTTGCTGACTCCTTACTCTCATATTGGAATGGCTAGAATACAGTGAGCCAAGGTGCATGCATGTTAGGTCGCTTCAGTTGTGTTTAACTCTTAGCGACCCTATGGACTATAGCCCACCAGGATCCTCTGTCCAAGTGATTTTCCAGGCAAGAATACTGGAATGAGTTGCCATGCCTTTCCCCAGGGCATCTTCCCAATCCAGGGATCAAACCTGCATCTCTTGCGTCTCCTGCATTGGCAGGTGGGCTCCTTACCACTAGCACTACCTGGGAAGCCCCCTGAGCCAAAGTAGTTTATATACATATCAGCTAAATTTGGACCCTCTGAAATAGGGGTATTATTATCTTCTGGCATATAGTAAGCATGCCGAAGAATTGATGCTTTTGAATTGTGGTGTTGGAGAAGACTCCTGAGAGTCCCTTGGACTGCAAGGAGATCCAACCAGTCCATTCTGAAGGAGATCAGCCCTGGGATTTCTTTGGAAGGAATGATGCTAAAGCTGAAGTACTTTGGCCACTTCATGTGAAGAGTTGACTCATTGGAAAAGACTCTGATGCTGGGAGGGATTGGGGGCAGGAGCAGAAGGGGATGACAGAGGATGAGATGGCTGGATGGCATCACAGACTCAATGGACGTGAGTTTGAGTGAACTCTGGGAGTTGGTGATGGACAGAGAGGCCTGGCGTGCTGCAATTCATGGGGTCGCAAAGAGTCGGACACGACTGAGTGACTGAACTGAACAGAAGCACTCAGAAATGATGGAGAAAATTGAAACACAGAGATATTAGGCAGGTGCCCAGGAATAATCAGCTAGGAAATGGAGAGTCTCACTGCAACCCATGTAGTCTAGCTCCAGAGCTTAGGTTCACCACCACCATGCAATTCTATGCTCTGCAGGGCTACTGGGTGATGAAAGTGTACAAATTTGCTTCATGAACACAGAGTTCATCCCCTGTATGTTTGCTGAACTACCATTTAGAAAGAGATTTTAGACCTGAATCCAGAGATCTGGTTTCAAGTAACAACTCTGCCACAGACTAGACACAGGACACGAAACATGTTATCATTTCTCAACTGTTCAGTTTCCTCAACTATAAAATGAGAGAGAGGGATGCTAGATGATTTGAAGATCCCTTTCAGCTGAAACATTTTATGAGCTTGTTTCTTCTATTATCTGTTCGTGTTTCCAGCGCTTTTTAAAAGTTGCAGTAATTGGCTTCTGACCCGATTTGTGCACTGCAAAAGCAGTAGATGATCCTTTGCAGGGGTATTGAAGTGACTGCCTATGCCACGGTACCCTGTGCTCTTCCAGGGACTCGGTGTCTAGAGTGGGAGCAAATGTAAACAAATGGTGCCGTAGTGCATGAGAGGACTAGTGCAGCCTCCTTATCCGAGGGGGATTTGTGTAAGAGCAAGCCACTTAACGTGAATCCACTCCAAATGGGGCCAGATTCTCACAGGAATATTCTATCATAACTTCATATCAAAAAAATCTAAAATGGATGAAAATAAGTATAGTATTTTGTCATAATAACACAGTTTCATGCCACTGCCAATGAAACCAAAATGTGTGATTTATTGATATGAAGCCCAGTAACTTTAAAGACTGATGCTAAACATGTTTTTTTGGTGTGTGTAAAGTTACAGTTTTGATTATATTTCCAACTAGTTTTAATTCTTAAAATAAACAAGGACTGAATCAAATGTTTGCTCTTGAGGTAACATTTTTCCAACAATTTTTATGGTAGCCCGATTAAACAACCTTTATTTCAAATTTCACCCTCTAAGTGATCATAGAATAAAATAATTTATGCAATATTCATGAAGCTTCAGTTTTCCTAGACACATATATTAATCCTTAAATACCAGTATCATTCTCATTTAAGGTTTCATTTGTTGCTCTCTTCCATTTCTCTTCCTTAATTGCTAACATACATTTCTACCTGATTCTCTACTCTCACGGTTTTGCTAGTCATTCAGAGAGCTATTAAACACCATCGTCAGCCACTTTGGTTTTTCAGGATTTTCAGTTTCACCACATAAAGTATGTAATGTTTGCCTTCTGTGCAACAACGTTTGGCATTCAGTGAATTGCTGGGCTTGTCTGAAAGGCAGAGATCCTGGTCTAAACTTGGTAAGGATATTTGCGTCAGAATTAAATCCAAGTGGTCAGTAAATTGGAGGATATTTTCATAATATGTCAAATCTTGCTTCCTATGCAATTCCATAACTGCAAGTACTCTGGCGTCAACAGTTAAATATCAAAGATATTTAGTATAATGCAGTAATTATGGCAACCACATTTAATTAGATGTAGAGACACATGCATTTCATTGATCTGCTTTTACTTGAACACTTAACTGTATTCAAACATATTCACAAGGCTGGACTCTCTTTAATCAAGTAAGTGATTAGTTTAATGGCTAAATGTCTTGTATGTGCACCTTTTGGGAAACTACAAGAAAGGTAAGTCTTAGATGTCCCATGTTGCAAAGTAAACTTCAGAAAGCCTCTTTGTCATTCACTATCAACCTAAAAATGTCTACATATTTCTATTACATATTTAAGTAAAGAATATTTATTTAAACCATAATTAAGGTTAATGACACTTTTTTTTCTTTCAAGGGGCAGATATTCCTTTACCCTCTTAGCAATGATGATTGCTAGATGTTTGTCTACTGATCACTCACCACCCTTCTCTTGCACTGATCTGTGCCAGAGGGAACAACATTTTCCAGGTTCCCTTCCCAACTAACTATGAGGTAGTTTCAACCAATGGAGGGACTTAAAAGCCTAGAGTGTGGGAAGAAAAGGCAAGGCGAGGGGAGAAGTTAGGGCATTTCTTCCTCTGATGCCTTCTAAAGGGGCATCTCTTGCTGTGGCTATATTACCTCCATTTCTCCAGCTGCTGTTGACACTACCCCTGATACCAACAGTGATTTTATTTTCTTGACTTGATCCCTCACTAATAGGATACATACACAATTAGATCCTAGTGAACTAAAGATAATATATATTAACTCCTGACTCAAAAGCACTTCATGAAAATTTCCTATCCAAGATTGTTGTGCTTTGAATAGTTATTCAAATATGCAAGGGTCATTTACAAATATTCTTTGAAGTGGGAATTATCTCTGGCATGTACTGTACAAGATGTAAATGTATTAAGGCGAAGAATCACTTCCTGATTTTTCTAGGAAACATGTTATCACTTCTTTCATTATGTCAGTTTTCCAATCTATTTCAGCTCCTATTTCATTGTACTAGAGCAACATTCCTCTGCCTTTGCACTATTAGACATTTTGGATTAAATAACTGCTTGTTGAGGTAGGAGAAGGGACACTGTCCTATGTGTCATAGTATGTTTAGCAACATCTTGACCTCTGTACACTAGATTTCAGTAGCAAGCCCCCATTCCCCCTAGTTGCAACAGCCAGAAATGTCTCCAGACATTACTAAATTCCCCCTGGTGGGAGGGGAGGAGGCAAATCGATCCTTAGTTGAGGAGCACTGTACAATAATTCTTTGCTTACAAATTGATTTCCTGTCTAGATTAAAAGTTCCTTTATGAAGAAATCATAAGTAGAACATGTTCTTCATTTGAATATAGTAATTCAAAACTTTATATAACTATGCACTCAAAACTTTAATCAATGCATGTGTGGATTAATAAAGTATTAATATCTATATGGATTGATTTTGTCATATCAGCTTTCCTCATAGAAGTTATAAGGGAGATAAAATACACACTGTTATGTATATACTTGAGGTAAAACTAGGAACCTTAAAGGCAAATTTTATTAATGTTAGAACTAAATCAGTTCCAGCAGGAATGGTATAATAATGAACACATTGTTCACATGGTGAGTGTTTTATATTATATTCAAGATGGTCAAAAAATTATTCTGACATGAGTCTTATAACATCCTCTGTGATACATAGAAATTATCACTATTAAAAAGTGAGAAAACCAGAGCTCAGAGGGTGACGTGACTTTCCTAAGCTTTCATACATGAGAATGTGATAGCTAAGATTTGAGAAAGTCTTCTTCCTTCACCCCAATCCCTTTCAGTGTTCTTCCTTGAAGGCAGAGCTACCTGGGCTCATGGCCTCTAGAAGCTCTCTCCTTCCTGGGCTTGAGGGACTTGCGGTCCTTTGGTTCACTGCCATCTTTTCTTTTCCAGGCTCCATCCTTTACTGCCATCTCTGCCTGGGTCTGCACACTGCCATGCTGACTGCACATGATTCTTTAGGTCATCTTCTTATGTCAGCCACTACGTGTATGACTCCTGCACACAGGAACTCTGTAGCCAATGCCTGGCTTCAAATCCTGGCTCCCCCACCACTTAGTTTGCTGCTTTGGGAATTACATAACTTCTTTATACAGCAAATTCCTTACCTGTAAAATGATGACTGAAACTAAGACCCATCTGATAGTCCTAGGGGAGCTGCAAGGACTACAGTAGTATAATCTACATACAGTGCTTAGAAAAGTGTCTGGAACTTTGTAAAAGCTTGATACATATTAAGACATACTCAGTTCAGTTCAGTCGCTCAGTCGTGTCTGACTCTTGGCGACCCCATGAATCGCAGCACGCCAGGCCTCCCTGTCCATAACCAACTCCCAGAGTTCACTCAAGCTCATGTCCATGGAGTCAGTGATGCCATCCAGCCATCTCATCCTCTGTCGTCCCCTCCCAGCATCAGGGTCTTTTCCAGTGAGTCAACTCTTCTCATGAGGTAGCCAAAGTATTGGAGTTTCAGCTTCAGCATCAGTCCTTCCAATGAACACCCAGAACTGAACTCCTTCTGAATGGACTGGTTGGATCTCCTTGCAGTCCAAGGGACTTGCAAGAGTCTTCTCCAACACCACAGTTCAAAAGCATCAATTCTTCAGCACTCAGCTTTCTTCACAGTCCAACTCTCACATCCATACATGACCACTGGAAAAACCATAGCCTTGACTAGATGGACCTTTGATGGCAAAATAATATCTCTATTTTTAAATATACTAAGAAATTAAATAAAGCATATAGGTCTTCTTATCCCTTGGTTCTCTCTCTTCTGGATTCTGAACCCAGAGCAGTAGAGGTGATAGAAAATGGAAGCAGCCTATGGTCAAGTGAAATAGAGACATCAGGAGACAGATAATAAATGATGGAGAAGAAACTCCAGAAATTTGTTCACTGACTCATCCAGAAACAGTGTTGCTCTCTCCCTCTGTTTGCTTCTGTCTCTAACAAGCCACTATTGTTTGACTTAGCACCCACATTGTAATTTGTGTTTCGATGTGTCTTTTCCTTCCAGCCTGTGAAACCCTTAGTTCAATGCATGGGTCATGGTCACCTCTTTATCCTTGGCACCTAGCAAAGTGCCTGACATGTCGTTAGTACTTAATAAATCAATACTGAATGAAAGAATGAATGATCCAATAAATGAGTATGGATAGCTTTAGAAATGCATCTCCTAGGGAAAACAAGTAGTTGGCTATATGGCCAGGCTTGAATCAGTATGTGTGATTGTCAGAAATCTGTAGCCATGCCTTAGAGAAGCACTCAACAACCAGTTCTTGCCCTTTGGAAACACTCATACACTAACTACTGCTTAAGAGCTCTAGCAAACCTGTAGCCTGGGTCACAGCCTTTTTATCTCCAGCTCTTTCAGAAACATTTATTATTTTTTCTAAGTTTTAGTACTGTCTGTTCCATCAGTTTTCTTTCTCTGCTCCTGATGTTTCCTAGTATTTCACAACCATACTGTGATGTCTTGTCTACGTGTGGCATAAAAGCCTTTGTAATGGCATTGGCTAAATGTAGTGATGCCCAGAGGCAGGAAGCTGGGCCCAGATGCCCTCAGAGAATTCCTTTTAGCATTGAAAGTCCCCAAGGTCGATTTTGACAGTAGTACTTCTGCATTTGCTACACTTCTGTTAACCAGAGTTTGGTGGTTAAGATCATATCTAAAGAAGGACTGCAGAGAGAAAAATCAGGGCCATGTCATAATTGGTGGATGTCAAACCAAGTGACAAGGAACTGGAAGGAAAAAGAAATGTCTGTTCTTGTCTTGGCTGAATGAGAAACAAGGAGAGAAGGGGCCCAGAAAAGATATTTCAATCAGTTTTCTCCACAAATAAACAATTCCACTCTTAATTAAAAAAAAAAAAAAAAAGGTTTCTTTTGATGATGGCCAGCTAAAGTAGACATTCTTTGCAGTAAAGTAGCTTTTAAAACAAATTGAAGGGGTTAGAAGGGCCTAGGAGAATTTATAACTATTCTGCTTTTATGCCTCTCTAGAATTACCATCCTCCAAAATCTCCCCTCTCCCCAACCCAAGGGAAGAGCCAATTTTCATTGGTCTAGATTTGTGTTGAGTGAAGACTTTTGGCGTCCAAACCAGAGCTCAGTCTCCCAGTTCAATTTCAGGTTCACAGACCTGGGAGTGATGTTTTGGCTACTGACTTATATGTGTTAATTTTTTAACACTCACCAGGTCGCCTTTTGAAGTTAACACCCTTTTAGGGAAAGTAAGGGAAATTCACACCTCTTCAGAAGCAACTGTTTTCAGAAGATTTACAAGAACGTAGTGTATGTTGATCCATGTTGAAACTCATCACTTGAAAAAAAGCGTAAAAGTTCGCTCTGGAAAATTTTTTTTTTGAAGATCACATATATAAAGAATGAGTTTATTTATTTGTTAAAAATATTTATAAAAGGCACAGCAAAGGACATTCCTGTGCTGGAAATTGCAGGGATACAAAAGTTACTTCTCCAAGGAACCTGAGGTCTCAGTAGAGTCATTGCACTTTTATACATACTGGCTGTCTTCCCTACCAGATTCCTGCAGGCAGACTCCTCTTACACTCCTCTATTTTATTTATTTATCTTTAAATTTCTAGCCTTAGCCCAGAGCATCTAAAGAATACCCTTAATAAATGTGATTGATTGCCATTCCAAGTCCTGAGAAATTCAGGAAAAATTTTTCTGTCTTGCCTTTGTACTTGTTCTGGTAAGTCAAAAGGTATCATGCAGGCCAATAAGACATGAAAAGATGTCCAACATCATTAATTATCAGAAAATGCAAGTCAAGACCACATGAGAAACCACTTCATATTCATTAGGATATCAAAAAAAGAAAAAAAAACAGAAAATTACAAATATTGGCAAAGATGTGAAGAACCTGGAACCCTTGTACCCTGTTTGTAGAAATTTAAAATAGTGCCACTTCCATGGAAAATAGTAAGACAATTTCTCAAAAAAATAAAAATATAATTACCATATAAGCCATCTATTTCATGTCTGGGAATATACACAAAAAACATGAAGGTAGAGACTCAGATATGTGTATGCCTGTGTTCATAGCAGCATTATTTGTAATTGCCAAAAGTGAAAGCAATTCCACCATTCATCAGTATGAATGGGTAAGCAAGATATGGTATATACATACACACAGACCCGGATTCAATCCCTGGGTTTGGAAGATCTCCTGAAGAAGGAAATGGCAACCCACTCCAGTATTCTTGCCTGGAAAATCCCATGGATGGAGGAACCTAGCAGGCTATAGTCCATGGGGTTGCAAAGTCGAACAGGACTAAGCAACTTCACTTTCACTTTCACATACAATGGAATATTATTCAGCTTTAAAGAGTAGAGAAATTCTGATACATACTACAACATGGATGAACTTCAAAACTTATACTGAGTAAAAGAAGCCAGTCAGAAAAAGACAATGCATAATTCCATTTTTATGTGGTTCCTGGAGTTGTCAAACTCATAGAGAATTCACAGGAATAGAATGGTAGTTGTCAAAGTCTGAGGTAAGAAGGGAGATGGTTAATGGGTACAATTTTCAGTTTTGCAAGATGAAAAGGATTCTGGGGATTGGTTCCACAAAAATATGTGTATACTTAGCATTACTGAATTGTATACTTAAAAATGATGAGATAGAAAATTTCATATTATATTTCTCTTACTACAACTAAAAAAAGCTTTCATCCCAAGTAATGAATGAAGCAGTTATGCAAGTACAATGCAGAAGGGTGTCCTAATTCCCTCTGGATTCTTATCTGTGAATGATGTAGGTCACAAATATGATATCACTCTGATTTTTATGAGCTGCAATATTGGAATTGTATCAATTTCAGAGTCCATTAACTTTTGATAACCAGGGTGGTTAGTGATATATAGTAGATTCTTTGTGTAGATAGTGTTCAGGTATATGGACCCCACCCCGCCATGTGTACATTAAATATGATGATGCTTAAAGGAAGTTAAGGCACACATTAAATAGTAAGGGAGTAATAATGTCTCTTCTTTTACAGTGAAGAGCCAAGAACTCTTGTGATTTACATGCATCACAGCAAACATGGCAAATATTTAGTAGTAGAATGTTCATTTTGTCCATAATACTTTTCTCTAAAGTGACGCCTTGAGAAAACTCGGCTCTGTTTCTCCACTGCTCTCTTCATTGTGCACTTCTCAGGTTGTTTTCAATTAGTCACTTCAATGCAGCATTGTAACCCTAAAATAGGAGACATCATTGTAAATAATATAGCTGGGAATTTGAAGAGTAGACACTACTAGAGAGGAACTTTTTTCCTTCGCATTCCCCCTTTTTCTTTTTTTAAAGAAAAAAAAATCCCTAAACACTGTGATGAACTGTTTTATGTCTGTACTGTCTGCAGGAGGAAGATGTGGAATTAAGGAGAGCTATAAAATATAAAGACTCTAGACCTGCATATGATTATCCATATTAAATTGAAGTAAATTTACTTTATATTGCTCACTGTGCATTATTCACTTGCAAAACAAGATTTTACCCCCATCAGTCTTCAGTTTTCACAAATCCAAATGACTGGGAAGATTTGGGATCTCAAAGCAAGTTCTGTTTGCTTTTATACTTTCAATATGCTAGATTAGACTTTGTTATAAAGGTAATTAATTCAAAATAATTAAAATGGATTGGCTTTTAAACTCTTCCTCTGCCAGCTGAAGGGAAAAGCAGACAGACAAAATATCTGCATACTGCTACTGCTAAGTCACTTCAGCTGTGTCTGACTCTGTCCGACCCCACATACGGCAGCCCACCAGGCTCCCCCTTCCCTGGGATTCTCCAAGCAAGAACACTGGAGTGGGCTGCCATTTCCTTCTCCAATGTATGAAAGTGAAAAGTGAAAGTGAAGTCGCTCAGTCATGTCCAACTCTTGGAGACCCCATGGACTGCAGCCTACCAGGCTCCTCCATCCATGGGATTTTCCAAGCAAAAGTACTGGAGTGGGGTGCCATTGCCTTCTCCAAATATCTGCATATTATGGGTCAAATCCTTTTTGGTCAAAAATTTGTGAAGAACAGGTTTTCTTGACGTATATACAAACACACACACATATATATATACATGTAGATTTATTTATACTTATATATGTACATATATGTATATACACACATATATTAGTTTGTTTCCCATCTATAGAAACCAAGACATTGATACTTATATTCCATCAATTGCAGATATTTTTAGGAATTCATATCAGTGACCTTAGGATTTTTTTTTTTCTTCAAACCATTTTCTTACCAGTTTCCAAGTAGTCACCATCCCATTTGGTCATTTTGGATCTATCACTGTCTTCATTTAGGATCTAATTATTTCTCCATTCAGATCAGTGTAGTCATATTTCTGACTCTAGGATTACTTCAACCAATATATACTTTTTAGTGGTGCAAAGTTAATCTATTTAATTACCTGGTTTTCAACATGCCCTTTTCTGGCTCATAAAATGCCAGTGGTCTAAATATCCCATTACATTTAGTCCAGCTCCTGAGTCTTTGAAGTTCTCCTCAATCTGGACTTAGCTAGTCTCCCCAGGTTCACTTCCTACTGTCTTCCTGAACTTTCACTGCCAACCACACTTGGCTTTTTTGCAGTTTTCAAAATACTTTCTTCTGTGCTTCTGCTATCTCGCTCATGTAGAACTCAAGTCCCAGTTCATTGCCTACTAATTATTTCTTCAGAAACCAAATCAAATGCTGTCTCTTTGGCTCAGATGGTAAAGAATCTGCCCACAGTGCAGGAGACCTGGTTCGATCTCTGGGTCAGGAAGATCCCCTGGAGAAAGGAATGGCAACCCACTGCAATATACTTGCCTGGAGAATCCCATGGACAGAGAAGCCTGGCAATCTACAGTCCAGTATGTAGCCAAGAGTCAGACATGACTGAGCAACTAACATTACACTACCTTCCTTATCATGTTGAATGAAAATGATGCCTCTCTCTTCTGAATTTCTGAATTAAGACTCTCCTCTCACATGTTACTGACACTTAAGATGCTTTATACCTTAACTTTTTGCATGTGCTCTCTTAGTACCCACATTTTTTCCAGGAGCTCTGCTCCTGGACATTCTTATAGGACCTGATGTTTTGTACTTTATATAGAAAATATTTATTGATAAAATATGTTTGGTTTATTCAATTTCCATAGTTTATTGAGTAAATTTGTCAAATCAATCAAATTTACAGTAGATAAGAAATATCATGCATGGATTATTTAACCAGCATAGTAAATTCAGGAATCATTCATTGAAACACTTGCTTTGTTCAAGCACAGCCTAGTTGTTGGGAGATAAAGAGGTTCTGACAAAGGAACTCCAGGCCATCGGAGGAACTGAGTCAGGAAGCCGGTACCCAGGGACTAGCTGCCAGTATGGATCCTTGACTCCAGCTAAGACAGGACCCCTGCCCTCATAGAGCCACATCGAAGAGGAGAGCAAGTTGTAGCTTTTGTGATTCCTTTGAGCCAGGCAATGTCCATTAGATACAGAACACAAACATTTTTTATGGTGGCCTATTTGCCTGACTATTTTTTCTCTCTCTGGTGAAGTCTAATGTCCACCAAACTCATCTTCCTTTCTACTTATCTGTCTTTTTTTTTCTCTTATAGGTTTTGAGATTTACTTTTTGTCTCTGATTCTCTTAAATATCATGATCATATGTCCAGGTGTAGGGATTTTATCCCAGGAAATATATTCTTGTTTGGCAGTCTCCGAGTCTTTTTAATCAGATGTGTTTCATCTCTATTTCTTATAAATTCTCAGATATCTGGTCAACTACCTCCTCTTACATCTACTTTTATGTCTCCATCTGAGTCTTCTATCCATATCTTAAAATTTCTTCTTCTATCCTCCATAAATTACAACTTTTTAATGCCTCCCTTTTGTCTTCTGAGAGAAAGTCTTAACCTCATCTTTAAATGCACTAATTTATTTTTGAGATGCATCTGCCTTTTAAATAGTTAGGGAATTCTTCTTTTGTTTGGTGTACTTTCCCCAGATTTTGAGTTGATTTCTTTTTATAATTTGTATTTGATGATGCTCATTATGTTTATTTTAAATTCTTGGTATCTTTTGTCCATTAATTCTACTTCATATATAAAAATACAGTTTCAGTTTTTGTTTTTTCATATGCTTGTGCACTTCAAATAGTTGAAAGAGAATAATGGTCATATCTCTAGCCTTCTGCTCTCCAACTAGCCAGACCTTTGCTCCACCCTAGTCACCCTAGCACTTCAGATAGTGCTGGACTGGAAGGGTACTAATGTATTCATGGTGCAATGGATAATATGTACATCTAAGACACCCTGAACCTTTGCCATTATACACATTTTTTTATCCACTTTGGGTTTCTCATCTTTTTCTTCTTTACACACAGACCCCATGTTCCAAACACTTTTGCTTCCAGGGGTTTCTTACAGTTTTGTTTTTCTTTTTTTCCTTCTCAGATCCAATAACCTTTTTCTTCCTTCTGTGGTATTTCTAGGGTAGGTAGGATTGTGGGACATCAAGTTATCAGATGTGTTCATCAGCCTTTCTCAGATATTTTTACATGATTTCCCAGTTTAAAAATTGTACCCATTTTTAAATGTCCATTTGCCAAATGAACTATTTTAAGAAGTTTTCCTTTGCTTTTGGCATGATATTCAAGGTTTAGTTTTTGGCTGATGTGTTCTTGGCTGGAAATATAAGGAGCAGATCCAACTTAAAAGGGACATGCCTGAAGCTTAGGCTACTGGAAAGCCTTAGTCAGGATTCAGTCAGAGATAAGGAACTGCTAGAAAATATAGATAAGTAGCCAGACAGACATAGATATGTATAGTGGGTGTACATATTACAAAGTTATATGTGTAACTCAGTGAAATAGAGAAAAAAAAATCTATTACAGGGATTTTTTTCTTACACAGTTATGGGAGTAAGCCAAACAGTCTCTGCAAGACTCTTCATGTCTTATGCTAGAGCTTGAAGGCCTGGGGTCAGGGAGTTGAGAAAAGAGAATGAATGTAACATGTAGGAGAGCAAAAACAAGCCAGAAGCCACCAACACATGTTCTAAGCCACATGTCAGTTCCCTGCATGAGAATCCATGTTAGTTTTCAGTGCCTACAACCTTGAGGATAATCACATCATGCAGAAATTAGTACCTCTCATCACTGAGTTTAACACCTGGCCCAGGAGTTGGAAAAGCTGAAGGAGAATCCATAGGAAGACAGAAGAGTTGCAAGCCCAGTTGCTAGCCCACATCAAAGCAGTAAGTCAATACATAAGGGACAAAGTGCATTTCCTGCAAAATTGCCTGGTGACCTTGCACTGACCTTTTGAGAATGTAAAACAGCTTGCCTGCTGCTTTACTCCCATCCTCCAACAGTCATGCCAAAACATTTCTCTTGTAGTTCACACTGGGGGAAAAGGATTCTGGGAAATGTAGTTCAGCCTAGTGAAATATTTATGGTTCCTCATTCTCTCATCCTATTCTATCTGTTTGTCCCATTAAACTAAAGGTCATAATAATTTTCCCAAGATGAGAAAAATGGTTAAACTGTTATAGGAGTAAATATATCCTCTAACCCCTCCTTAGAATTTCTACCTTGGATTGACTTCTCGAGATTTCAAAAATCAATTTTAACCAGTTGACAAAAAAGTTATAGTGTATCAACCATAGGCCTGGCAGAAAACAGACTGCACCTTCAAATTAGGTAAGTTTGAAGACAATTTATGAAGGAACTATTTAAAATCAGTGGGCAGGATCTAAGGAGACCACGTGCATAGTGTGGCGCTCTGTGGCTAGTAACAGAGGTCCTCTTGACCCACTCTACCCACCAAGAGGATGGCAGAGTTCAGTAATCAGGGCCCTGATGGAGAATCGCATAGAGAGAAATGCCTTGAGAAATCCATAAACCTTCCAAAGAGAGACACAGCCTATCCAAGCCATCTCTGCAAACAGATGTGCCAGAAGAACAGGTATTTTGATCTCTCTCCACCTTCCCTCTGATATACCATAGGGATTTCCCATCAACTACACACAACAAAAGCCAGAGGGCAAAAGACTCTATCCTCATTCTCCTAGGGCAGCGAAAATATATGAGAAGGAATAAGTGGACAAGATTGAGCAAAACCATCACATTCATCATCTACACAAAAAGTAGAAACCTGAACATGGCCTGGGCCATCATTGCTATTTCAAAGATGAAGAAGGCAATGTGTTGAGTAATTGTGATTTATTAGAATTTAATATCCTTTATAACTCCAGAAAGAATGAAGGGATGGAGCCAAAACAAAAACAAAAACCCAGTTGTGGATGTAACTGGTGATAGAAGCAAGGTCTGATGCTATAAAGAGCAATATTGCACAGGAAGTTGGAATGTCAGGTCCATGAATCAAGGCAAATTGGAAGTGGTCAAACAAGAGATGGCAGGGGTGAATGTCAACATTCTAGGAATCAGCTAACTAAAATGGACTGGAATGGGTGAATTTAACTCAGATGACCATTATATCTACTCTGCGGGCAGGAATCCCTCAGAAGAAATGGAGTAGCCATCATGGTCAACAGAAGAGTCCGAAATGCAGTACTTGGATGCAATCTCAAAAACGACACAATGATCTCTGTTTGTTTCCAAGGCAAACCATTTAATATCACAGTTATCCAAGTCTATGCCCCAACCAGGAACGCTGAAGAAGCTGAAGTTGAATGGTTCTATGAAGACCTACAAGACCTTTTAGAATTAACACCCAAAAAGATGTGCCTGGAATAACAGGCAAATAAGGCCTTGGAATGAGGAATGAAGCAGGGCAAAGACTAATAGAGTTTTGCCAAGAAAATGCACTGGTCATAGCAAACACCCTCTTCCAACAACACAAGAGAAGACTCTACACATGGACATCACCAGATGGTCAACACCAAAATCAGATTGATTATATTCTTTGCAACAAAAGATGGAGAAGCTCTATACAGTCAACAAAAAGACCAGGAGCTGACTGTGGCTCAGATTATGAACTCCTTATTGCCAAATTCAGACTGAAATTGAAGAAAGTAGGGAAAACCACTAGACCATTCAGGTATGTCCTATATCAAATCCCTTATGATTGTAAAGTGGAAATGAGAAATAGATTTAAGGGACTAGATCTGATAGAGTGCCTGATGAACTATGGATGGGGGTTTGTGACATTGTACAGGAGACAGGGATCAAGACCATCCCCATGGAAAAGAAATGCAAAAAAGCAATGGCTGTCTGAGGAGACCTTACAAGTAGCTGTGAAAAGAAGAGAAGCAAAAAGCAAAGGAGAAAAGGAAAGATATAAGCATCTGAATGCAGAGTTCCAAAGAACAGCAAAAAGAAATAAAAAGCCTTCTTCAACGATCAATGTAAAGAAATAGAGGAAAACAACAGAATGGGAAAGACTAGAGATCTCTTCAAGAAAATCAGAGATACCAAGGGAACATTTCATGCAAAGATGGACTCGATAAAGGACAGAAATGGTATGGACCTAACAGAAGCAGAAGATATTAAGAAGAAGTGGCAAGAATACATGGAAGAACTGTACAAAAATGATCTTCATGACCAAGATAATCATGATCGTGTGATCATTCACCTATAGACAGACATCCTGGAATGTGAAGTCAAGTGGGCCTTAGAAAACATCATTACGAACAAAGCCAGTGGAGGTGATGAAATTCCAGTTCAGCTAGTTCAAATCCTGAAAGATGATGCTGTGAAAGTGCTACACTCAATATGCCAACAAATTTGGAAAACTCAGCAGTGGCCACAGGACTGGAAAAGGTCAGTTTTCATTCTAATCACAAAGAAAGGCAATGCCAAAGAATGCTTAAACTACTGCACGATTGCACTCATCTCACATGCTAGTAAAGTAATGCTCAAAATTCTCCAAGCCAGGCTTCAGCAATACGTGACCGTGAACTTCCAGATGTTCAAGCTGGACTTAGAAAAGGTAGAGGAACCAGAGATCAAATTGCCAACATCCGATGGATCATCAAAAAGCAAAAGAGTTCCAGAAAAACATCTATTTCTGCTTTATTGACTATGCCAAAGCCTTTGACTGTGTGGATCACAGTAAACTGTGGAAAATTCTGAAAGAGATGGGAATACCAGGCCACCTAACCTGCCTCTTGAGAAACCTATATGCAGATCAGGAAGCAACAGTTAGAACTGGACATGGAACAACAGACTGGTTCCAAATAGGAAAAGGAGTCTGTCAAGGCTGTATATTGTCACCCTGCTTACTTAACTTATATGCAGAGTACATCATGAGAAACACTGGACTGGAAGAAACACAAGCTGGAAACAAGATTGCCAGGAGAAATATCAGTAACCTCAGATATGCAGATGACACCACCCTTATGGCAGAAAGTGAAGAGAAGCTAAAAAGCCTCTTGATGAAAGTGAAAGAGGAGAGTGAAAAAGTTGGCTTAAAGCTCAACATTCAGAAAACGAAGATCATGGCATCTGGTCCCATCACTTCATGGGAAATAGATGGGGAAACAGTGGAAACAGTGTCAGACTTTATTTTTTGGGCTCCAAAATCACTGCAGATGCTGATTGAAGCCATGGAATTGAAAGACACTTACTCCTTGGAAGAAAAGTTATGACCAACATATATTCAAAAGTTATGACCAACAGCATATTCAAAAGCAGAGACATTACTTTGCCAACAAAAGTCTGTCTAGTAAAGGCTACGGTTTTTCCAGTGGTCATGTATGGATGTGAGAGTTGGACTGTGAAGAAAGCTGAGGTCCAAAGAATTGATGCTTTTGAACGTTGGTGTGGAGAAGATTCTTGAGAGTCCCTTGGACTGCAAGGAGATCCAACCAGTCCTTTCTGAAGTAAATCAGGCCTGGGATTTCTTTGGAGAGAATGATGCTAAAGCTGAAACTCCAGTACTTTGGCCACCTCATGCGAAGAGTTGACTCATTGGAAAAGACTCTGATGCTGGAAGGGATTGGGGGCAGGAGGAGAAGGGGACAACAGAGGATGAGATGGCCGGATGGCATCACTGACTCGATGGACGTGAATCTGAGTGAACTTCGGGAGTTGGTGATGGACAGGGAGGCCTGGTGTGCTGCGATTCATGGGGTCGCAAAGAGTCGGATACAACTGAGTGACTGAACTGAACTGAAGATCCTTTAAAGTCAGGAATATCTAAGTCATGTCACATTGCTAATACCTAGCACAATGTTTGGCTCAAACTAGGGGCTCAATAAGTGTTAACTGATCTGAATGAATCAAATTGGATTATATTTTAAAAAGCCACAGTTTAGACAGTTCTGTCCTGAATGCCAACTGTGTGTCATCATCTCCATATACGATTTTAATTTTCAAATATCATAAATGCTAGATACTGAACAGTTTAACTTCTTTTAAACCCCTACCCTACCATAAATGATAAAAATCAAAAAATAGGAAAGAAGAAAATGAAAGAACCTGTGTCATTTACCAGATGTGTAATTGTCCTCCAATTGGATACCAATAAGCTGCAATATTCTTAGTCCTGTTGAATCTTTTAGTATTGGGCATAAGTTGAGTGAGTGCCTTCTCACGCCTTCACAGTTGCACAACAGCCAGGCAAGTGCTGAAGCCTTCTTATGTTTGGAAAATGACTCCATATTTCTAATACTAGTTTTTCTTTGAAACTACTTGTAAATGATTTATTGTTGTAGCAAATCAGATCATGATAGCATAAAGCTTTTTAGAGGTCATTAAAGAGTTTGGGGGAAGTTCCTACAAAGATGCTAGCCTTACATTGTCTGAGTGATAAGCCAAGTTAACAATTTATGTCAAAGTTTACAAAATGTGTTTGTCTGATAAACAGTTTGCTTTTGCGGGCATCAATCATACTTGCTCTCTGTGGTGTGTTGTATTTTTCATGAAGTGAACTTTCATGACTTTGCCCATCTACGCGTTTTTGAGATAGTGGCATGCTAAAAGAGCTACCATCTCCCCCTGCACAGTTGCATTTCAAATCTCATAAGGCAGCTGCCATAGGTTGCCAACATGGGCAACAGCAGCAGGGTTGGTATGGAAGAAAGCTGGTATCATTGGTAAGCAGAGTTTCAAACAGCCCTTGGATCAGGAAAAGCAGATACACTGGGACAAACAAAGATAAAGTGTGCATGTAAAAGCACACTTTTTCAATGACAACATTTCTAGGTGGTATAAGGATCAAGTAGATACAATATCGCTCTGTAAGACTGCAAATACTCAGAAATCGGAGGCACTATATTGGGAGGCATCCTCATGATATGAAACTAGTGAGCCAGTGTTCAGTTTCAGCACTGGCCCTTGCTATGTCTTCTCTGAAAAACGAGGATAATAATACCTGCACCATCTACCTGGTCAGGTCATTTGGAAATCAGACACACACTAGCATATAAGTCAACTTTTTGAACTAAATCACTATGCAAATATAAGCCATCACAATAAATGCTGGCTCAGGAGAGAGGACATATTTGTTGTTCTTCCATGATTTTAAAAATAAAATAGAATAAAACATTCAAGACCACTGGACAACTTGGTGAACATACATTCAGCTTTCTGGAATCTTACCATTTTAGAAGCATTTGCAACTGCTTATAAATCACTTCTCAAAATTGCCCTGAGCTCCAATGATATTTCTAAGCATGTGTTAAAAGCCTGTAAGTGCTTCTGTTCTTGAACAAAGTGAAATCAGGTTACGTTAATAGAAGTATTAATTAATTTTCTCTAATTTTATTCAGCAGAATTAGCATTATTGAAAAGTCTTTCCCATTCTTGAGTACGCTAAAGTGCAGGAGGCTTTTGAGATGGGGGCTCTGGCTGTAACCCCTACCAGTAAGTGTGCAGAAGATTATTCTCTAATTTGGAAACCTGAGACGTTACTAGGAAGTGCTGTGGGGTGTGTTATAATGAAAATACCAATCCACATTAGCCATGGTTGCCATAAGCAAAAATCTTAATATCTTGGCCAAACCTACTTAAGGTTCATGTAATAAACCCGCATTCCTAATTTTATTAGTGATGTGCCAAGTTAAGCACTTTGCTGGCCTTTGGACAGATTTATAACTTGACTGCGCTGAATTAGTGGTGACTGACAAGAGGACATTGTTTTATAGGATGCTATTTAGATAAAAACCTGCAGGGTGTTTCTGTAATGTTGTCACTTCAAGTCCAAACAGGAAAAAAGAAATGTGTATTAAGGAGGCCTCTTCATTAGCTTTTATGAGTTTAATCTAGTGCAGTCAAATGCTTCCTTATAAGGCAAGACATTTTAATGGACAGAGACAACCTTATCTCTGTTCCAGGTTTCAGAATAAAACAATCTCTTAGGCTTAAGTACTGCATCAAAAAGAGTGTTCCATGAATTCGTGTTTGTTAAGCACTTAGAACAGTGCCTGGCACATAGCAAGCACACTCCGTTTGTTAAGTAAGTTAAATAAATTGAAATTTGTTTTTCTTGTTCTATGGTACTATCTACGTGTTTACTCCCTGCTCCACCACCTCCCCCCACCCCAAATCACAGTTACTCACTCTTCCCTTCACTTTCTTGCCAGTGGATTTTTCCAAATTGTTAGTCATTAATTGCCCCCATGGTTTTTAAAATTCACATACCTCTTGTTGCAAGGAGGAAGATCAGAACCTTCTGTTTATTCGCAGACATTAGCATGAACATTCCTGCTGGGCTTTCATCCTAAAAGTGATATCCCTGTAAATTACGGGAGATTGTACTGACTGACTTCTGATGACTTTCATGAAGATGTGAAGTTCAGGGCCTCACTATACCTCACTATTAACAACTGAATAATTTCTATGAATACAGTCCTTGCCAGCCCTCTTGCTTGGGTTACTGGGAGAATAAGTCTATTTTAGAAACTAAACCTAAGGTCTGTAAAAGTGTTTTCCTCATTACCAAACAGGTCATTGGCCTGAACATCAAGTTCATCAATCTAAATCCTTACCCCTTTCTTTTTCATTAAAAAAACAAAACAAAACAAAAAAGACTCCCTGAACTCACTCTTCCCATCTAGATCAAAGAAAAAGATAGCTCTGTCCAAAGCTGATTTTATAGTCTCACTATAACACTTGACTTGAAACACAAACATTCAACTGAGAGATCTTAAAGGGTATGTTAGAATATGCACTAATTCTTTAAAAACAAGCCAAACAAAAAAAAGACAGTCAATAATTGTGATATTTTTCTATCATTTAGCAAAAATATGTCCCTGTTGCTCCATACGATTAGCAGAGGTAGATAACAAGCAGATTCCAGTGCACTGGGAGGGAAACACTGAAATGTGTCTTTGGTTTCTCCTGAATATCACTTATGCACACTTTGGGTCTAGATGGAAATTTACCAGGAATGCCGTAATATCTTTCACCAGCATTTTCATGCTTTATTTAAGGAGCTCAAAATATCTAAAAATCATTTGTTATTTCTCCCAACGTTTTCTAGCTGCAATTATCTTAATTTACACAAGTATAAACCCAGAAGTTAAATTACTCAAGCAAGGTCCTGGTGATGAAAACCTCTGCCTTTTATGGGGTTCATTTCCATAAAACATGGCCCTTCCCTGTGGGCTCTCAGCCATGTTGGTAATTCAGGTACAAGGACTACAAATTAGGCATCATCTGTTCCAACTCTCGTTCTCAATGCTGGGGTCAAACGACTGGTTACAAAGTGCAGGCTGCCTGGATTTGGATCCCCGCCTCCTCCACAAGCTAACATGATTACCTGAGGCTCACTTTTCTCACCTGTAAAGCACGGTTGATAATAGTATCTCTTCATGAGGATTGCATAGGAAAATAAATGTAAAGTTCTATAAGCAATTGTTGGCACAGAGAAAGTGTCTAATATGTGCTAGCTTAAGCATTTTCATTATTATTGCCCTTATTAGTCATCTTTTTCTTTGAAATGAACAAAAATTCAAATTAGACCAGGTCTGACTCCTGCTCTGTTTTCTCTGAGTGGTTGCCTTCTAGGCATACACAAGGGTGAGTTAAGCTTGTGTATATTACAGGTACAGGGGACGGAGTCCTGAAAACTGTTACTTATCTGATATCCCAAGTTTGTCTAAATTCTTGCCTGCAGACTGAATATCTGCTCCAACACAAAGATTTAAATATATTTGTGTTGGAGGGGGGTGCAGTTTGCACATATGTCTCTGTGTGTAACCATGTATGCATAAATATATGCATGTATATATTTCCTATGGTAAAATTACATGATGAATATGATTATGCATGGCAACCCAGCACTAAAATTTTGTTTCATAGGTACTATATTAAAATTCCTATAAGACTAACTTTCTCTCACAATTTTTGGTTTTATGCAGGTTCATATACTTTGACTCCTAGGTAGACAGTTATCTATTTGAATTCTGGTTTCAAGGGCAGTTCCCATCACTGCACATCGATCTTACTGCTTCTCTTCTCTCTTCCTCTCTCCTCTTCTCTAGTCTTGGATGGCAGATAAGCCTTCCTCTTCCCTCATCTGCATCATTAACTGTGCTACTTGCTTTCTGGGGACTGAATAAAGTCACATGGCTGAGATGCCATCTCTAATCCCATTTTCCATTTGTATACTGGATTTTGTTAACCACTTTTTAAATAAAAATACAGCATGATTCTAATGTACTAAGGAGTTCCACGGATAACCATATAATTTCAAAACGATACTGATTTTGTTTATATGCAGCATAATCTTTTACAGTCCTTAGTCTTTATTTGAAGCATTGCAAAGTGGATTTTTATGAAAGGTATTATAAAGGACTCCTTGTTTCTTCATAACAGATCTGAACGTTAACTGATCAGAGTTCAGATAAATAGTCTTTACTCTCCATTAAAATATTAAAAAGCCTTTGGTAAGAAACTGGCATAAAGATCCTTCATTCTTGTTTAATGAACACTTGTTGGCAAGTATAACACTTTAATAGCTTTGCAGAATGAATTTTGTGTGTGCATCCTCCATTTCCCTGTCAGACACTTGTCCAGGTGCTGGAAATTTATTGGGGGAAGCATATTTTTACTCATTAGTTTTGTATTTGATTACAGAACAGTAAAATATGAACCACCAAGTCCCCGAGGCATAGCTGTGTACATTGAGATTAGTGATTGCGTGTCATCGTGTTTTCCGTTGGAATTTATATGGACAGACAGGATAGGTGCTTCTTAAGTAGGTTTAAAAGCAAAGCAAATTTGTATTTAATCTTTTTGCAGCTATAGTTTCCTTAATGGAGAAAAGGTTAGCCTATATCATATATTTTAAACATAGTTTTAATCTATTTTTTCTCTTCTCTGTTTTTTTTTCCTTCACAGTTGAAGCATATCAGATTTTCATGCCAACCACTACTAAAAAGTCAGTACCTATAAGGACGATATGATATAAAACCTGTCAACAGACACCAGTTTTGCCCACATTCCAGCAAGCACAAAGAAGAAGGATGATTATAGGTGCAGACAAGCTTTGCCATTCAAGTAAGGAACTTAAACACAAAACAGAAATTACAGGTTGATTTTCAAGATACATTGTTTTTTGAATCTACAAAGTTGTGTTTATATATGTGTGTGTGAAGACTGTAGTTTTCCTCTTAAGCAAGTTATGTGTTTGGAATCTGAAGTTGTATATTTTTAGTTATGCTTGCAAAGAGAAATTATCATTTTATTGTTTGGCAGTATAATAATAAGAATAAGTGCATTAAATAAGTGATATTGCTTTAGATTGTGTTATGGTTAAATAGTGCCAATCATGCTTTGCTCTTTTCTATAAAGACGCTCATAAACACAACTTCCAAAACAGAATCTAATGAGGTACTTAATGGTCACAAAACTGGCACATTTGATAATTAATGTTCCTTACTGATTTTTTGCTGATGCGGCATAGTGATAAGCAGGAACACAAGTAAACTAACATATTCTTGAACCACTAGTTAAAATGAGAGCACAAAAGGAACTTTATAACATCATTTACTATAGACCAAAACAACATTTGATAGCCTCCTCCTAAGATGAGCAGGAAAAGTCTAGGCAGACAGCCACATAGATTTTCTGTTCTGAGAAGCAGAAACCCCTTTTCATATGGAGGCGTATAAGACAGTTTATCAGACTTTGCTTATAGTATATCTCACTGACAAAAATTAGGAGACTTTGCTTACAAGATTCCCAGCTACCAAGAAATAAATACAATTTTGTGAACACTTACTATGTGCCAGGCAATTCTGTACACAAATTATATTATACAAGTCATTGTTCTCATTTTAAAGATTAGGTTACTGAGGTTTAGCAAAGGTAAGTCTTTAACATAGCAATTAGTAAGAGAGGCCATTTACAAGAAAGGCAGTGATGAATAAAGAAAAGATTGCAGTTCTTACTGAGCAATGAAACTTGAGTTTGAATTCATGAGCTACTATTCATTTTGCAGCTATGTGAGACAGCTTCTTTCAGCCTTAGTTTTTTATCTATAAAATCAGGATAATAATACTTTATAGTGTTTAAGGATTAGAAATCATATCTGTAATGCAGGTTGGATATGACTTGAAGATATTAAATGATTGTGAAATGGTCCTTTCTTGGTAAAATACACACACATACACACACACACACACACACACACACACACACACACACAATACTTCCAAAGAATTCAGTGGGAGTGAAATTGGAAAAAGAGGTATCCCTGCCTCCAAACCTCAGGACCTTACCAGTATACCACTCTGTCTTCCTTAAACATATGCTAAAGGGAAATTCCTTGTCTCACAGCACAAAAGCAACTTTAATTGTAATAGATACCTGAGTCTTCAAATGTGACACATGACTTTATAATTACCTCTAGTAAAAGTGTATTAAAGACTAGTCAACCTCATGACTCCAAATCTAGCTTTGTGTGACCTTTGGAAACTATTTATAATAATATTCGATGAAATTCTGTTGCTCAAAAGACATGCAGAGACTGATTCTCTGTATCCCCAGTTACTAGTTATAGAATCGGATTTGAGGTGTGTGGGCATGCGTGCTATTATTGACATTACATTGAGTGGCTGACTTGAGACTCCTTATTAATGGAGAACAATCTTAATCAAAATTAAAATGTAGAAACGGTTGGGAAAAAATATGACCTAAAATCTTTATTAGACATTAGTCTTTCAAAAAGAAAAAAAGATTAGATACTGTAGTTTAAAAACTACCACTTCTAGTTTTTTTTCTTAAATTGCATCAGTGTTTTATGACAGATGGATCTTGTTTATTCTTTATTGTTGTTGTTTGTAAATTCCCATTGACTTCAAAAGGGGCAAGCCTACTAAGAATAGTGTGTGTTTCACAGCTGAGATTTAAGGGATTTGAGGGACTCAGAAAAGCTGAGAGATAATTGAAGACTCACAGGGGAGGCATAGAAGAGATCAGAACAGCAAAGGGAGGCTCAAGGAGGATTGTAGGGGCTCCAAAGGCTGTGAGAGGATCAGTGTAAAAAGCAGAAGGCAAAGGAGCTCCTAACAGCAGAGGAATGATGAGGGGGAATTAGAATGTCATGGGGGACATCAACAAAGAGGATACAAGGATGGATAACTATCCCCAGAATGCTCCATTCATCCTGGGCAGCCTCACCTATCCCCATGGACTAGAGCTAGCCTATATGCTAATAAATCATTCGCTAGTGTCAGGCCACAAACCCACTGTCTGCTGAACATCTTCACTGGGTTGGCCAATAAACTCTTCACACTCAGCATGTCCCAGATTGAAGTCATCATCTCTCATCCCTGACCCTCATCTTAGGTGTCAGAATAGCTCAGAGAACCTGTCTCACTTGTACCCTCCATTTAGAATCTTCTGGTGCTGAACCAAAGTTCTTGCACTTGGCTTCTCTCTCTGCTTAATTACTCTAGGTGGATGTTTTGGGTTCAGTGACTGCCTGGCTTTCAGCTTTACCTTTGCTCTGTACTTTGTAGTCCCTCTGGTCATACCTGGGTCTTACCAGGCCCATATCCCTAAAGAGATCCAGTGTCTATCTTTGTACTTGTCTAAGAGAGGGATTTATTTTTATCTAATCTAGGTATTGAAACTTGCTCTATATTCCTCCCTCTTCCTTAACTTCTTTGTCTAATAAGCCACCAGGTCTTAGCAATTCGTTTTTATTGTCTCATTAAAAAAAAAAAAGGCTGAGTGCCAAAGAATTGATGCCTTCAAACTGTGGTGCTGGAGATGACTCTTGAGAGTCCCTTGGACAGCAAGAAGATCAAACTAGTTAATCCTAAAGGAAATCAACTTTGAACATTCACAGGAAGGACTGATGCTGAAGCTGAAACTCCAACTCCAATATTTTGGCCACCTGATGTGAAGAGCTGACTCACGGTAAAAAACCCTGATGCTGGGAAAGATTGGAGGCAGAGGTTGATCCCGGGGTTGATCTCCTTCCAGAATGGACTGGTTGGATCTCCTTGCAGTCCAAGGGACTCTCGAGAGTCTTCTCCAACACCACAGCTCAAAAGCATCAATTCTTTGGCACTCAGCCTTCTTCACAGTCCAACTCTCACATCCATACATGACCACAGGAAAAACCATAGTCTTGACTAGACGGACCTTAGTCAGCAAAGTAATGTCTCTGCTTTTCAATATACTATCTAGGTTGTTCATAAGTTTTCTTCCAAGGAGTAAGTGTCTTTTAATTTCATGGCTGAAGTCACCATCTGTGGTGATTTTGGAGCCCCAAAAAATAAAGTCTGACACTGTTTCCACTGTTTCCCCATCTATTTCCCATGAAGTGATAGGGCCGGATGCCATGATCTTCATTTTCTGAATGTTGAGCTTTAAGCCAACTTTTTCACTCTCCTCTTTCACGTTCATCAAGAGGCTTTTTAGCTCCTCTTCACTTTCTGCCACAAGGGTGGTGTCATCTGCATATCTGAGGTTATTGATATTTCTCCCAGCAATCTTGATTCCAGCTTGTGTTTCTTCCAGTCCAGTGTTTCTCATGATGTACTCTGCATATAAGTTAAATAAGCAGGGTGACAATATACAGCCTTGATGGACTCCTTTTCCTATTTGGAACCAGTCTTGTTCCATGTCCAGTTCTAACTGTTGCTTCCTGATCTGCATACAGATTTCTCAAGAGGCAGGTTAGGTGGCCTGGTATTCCCATCTCTTTTAGAATTTTCCACAGTTTACTGTGATCCACACAGTCAAAGGCTTTGGCATAGTCAATAAAGCAGAAATAGATGTTTTTCTGGAACTCTCTTGCTTTTTCCATGATCCAGCAGACATTGGCAATTTGACCTCTGGTTCCTCTGCCTTTTCTAAAACCAGCTTGAACATCAGGGAGTTCACAGTTCACGCATTGCTGAAGCCTGGCTTGGAGAATTTTGAGCATTACTTTACTAGCATGTGAGACGAGTACAATCGTGTGGTAGTTTGAGCATTCTTTGGCATTGCCTTTCTTTGGGATTGGAATGAAAACTGACCTTTTCCAGTCCTGTGGCCGCTGCTGAGTTTTCCAAATTTTCTGGCATATTGAGTGTAGCACTTTCACAGCATCATCTTTCAGGATTTGAAACAGCTCCATTGGAATTCCATCACCTCCACTAGCTTTGTTCGTAGTGATGCTTCCTAAGGCATCTAATAACTCCAGAAAGAATGAAGGGATGGAGCAAAGCAAAAACAGTGCTGAGCTGTGCATGTGACTGGTGGTAGAAGCAAGATCCGATGCTGTGAAGAGTAATATTGCATAGGAACCTGTAATGTCAGACCCATGAATCAAGGCAAATTGGAAGTGGTCAAACAAGAGATGGCAAGGGTGAATGTCGACATTCTAGGAATCAGCTAACTAAAATGGACTGGAATGGGTGACTTTAACTCAGATGACCATTATATCTACTACTGCGGGCAGGAATCCCTCAGAAGAAATGGAGTAGCCATCATGGTCAACAGAAGAGTCCGAAATGCAGTAATTGGATGCAATCTCAAAAATGACAGAATGACTTCTGTTCATCTCCAAGACAAACCATTCAACATCACAGTTATCCCAGTCTATGCCCCAACCAGTAATGCTGAAGAAGCTGAAGTTGAACGGTTTTATGAAGACCTACAAGACCTTTTAGAACTAACACCCAAAAAAGATGTCCTTTTCATTATAGGAGACTGGAATGGTAAAGTAGGAAGTCAAGAAACACCTGGAGTAACAGGCAAATTTGGCCTTGGAATGCAGAATGAAGCAGGGTAAAGACTAATAGAGTTTTGCCAAGAAAATGCACTGGTCATAGCAAACCCCCTCTTCCAACAACACAAGAGAAGACTCTACACATGGACATCACCAGAGGGTCAACACCGAAATCAGATTGATTATATTCTGTGCAACCAAAGATGGAGAAGCTCTATACAGTCAACCAAAACAAGACCAGGCTCAGATCATGAACTCCTTATTGCCAAATTCAGACTGAAATTGAAGAAAGTAGGGAAAACCACTAGACCATTCAAGTATGACCTAAATCAAATTCCTTATGATTATACAGTAGAAGTGAGAAATAGATCTAAGGGCCTAGTTCTGATAGATAGAGTGCCTGATGAACTATGGAATGAGGTTCGTGACATTGAACGGGAGACAGGGATTAAGACCATCCCCATGGAAAAGAAATGCAAAAAAGCAAAATGGCTGTCTGGGGAGGCCTTACAAATAGCTGTGAAAAGAAGAGAGGCGAAAAGCAAAGGAGAAAAGGAAAGATATAAGCATCTGAATGCAGAGTTCCAAAGAATAGAAAGAAGAGAAAAAAAAAAGCCTTCTTCAACAATCAATGCAAAGAAATAGAGGAAAAGAACAGAATGAGAAAGACTAGAGATCTCTTCAAGAAAATTAGAGATACCAAGGGAACATTTCATGCAAAGATGGGCTCGATAAAGGACAGAAATGGTCTGGATCGAACAGAAGCAGAAGATATTAAGAAGAGGTGGCAAGAATACACAGAAGAACTGTACAAAAAGATCTTCATGACCCAGATAATCATGGGAGGAGGTCTAGTAGTATATTTAGCATGGAATCTTTGCTACAAATGAAAACTCAAATCTGGAGAAAGTCAGATGAAATCCATGGGTTTCCTAACAGGGAGATAAAGCTTGACAAAGAGAATCCAGTAGCAGTCAGTTAACTTGAGTAGGTAGATGGTTACTAGACACATAAGAGTTTTGTTAGAAAGAGCAGAAGTACAGGCTCTATGCTTAGGGATAGCTGGATGGCTTAATAAACTAGAGTTTCAGGCACAGAAACAACACAGATAACTAGTAACCAGGACAAGGCTAAAAAGAAGAAACTTAGAAAAAAAAAATCAGTTGTGAGAAATGAAGGCTTGCATTAAAAGAGTCTATGCAGCAGAAGGTGATTTGATGTGATATGGAAGCACCTCCACACTGGACCTGGGCCACAGCCCTCAGCCCTCAGCTTAAAAAGTGAGTGGAGCTGGACCCTAATAAGAAAGTGTGGCCACAGCCTTGCTATGAAGGGACTGTACAGCAGAGTCAGGTAGGGCCTAACACTCTCCACATGCTAGCTGATATCAGTTCTGTCAGGGGGACAATTTTTCTTGACATTTGGCCTAATTTTTTCCCTTAATTTAGTTCAATGAAATTTGAAGAGCAATTATTAAACCATTATGCCTTACTCTTGTTACACTTTCTCATATTCTTTTTCAGAAAAATCTCTCTCTGATATTTGCAGATTGCCAGTGTTTATACATTGTCAACATATCTTTGTTAATAGTTGCTTAGTAAGTCTTCTTTCTAGATTGCATCCTTAACCTTCCTCTGTATTCCAGGTCTTTTGTTACATAAGCATTTCCCTAGCTCAGGTTTGCCTTCCTCTTTCTAACATGGAAATACACTTTTCAAATGGGGAATCCAGGAGGCAACCCTCTCAGTGCTGTATACACCACTGTTGACCAGGCAAACTGCTACAAAAACATAGCTCATCATCCTCCCTGGTGGCTCTGATGGTAAAGAATCCACCTGCACTGTGGGAGACCTGGTTCAATCCCTGGGTCAGGAAGATCCCCTTTGGAGAAGGAAATGGCAACACACTCCAAATCCAATATTCTTGCCTGGAGAGTTCCATGGACAGAGGAGCCTGGCAGGCTACCATCCATGGAGTCACAAAGACTCGGACATGACTGAGCAGAGCACACCCTCCCTGAAGGAGGCCCAGATTTGCCTGCTTCTCTGGGAAAAACTTCAGTTTCCTTTCTCAAATTATAATGATCTTGTCTGAGCTTGTAGTAAGCAATCAAATCACATCCATACCCCTGAAGGGTTTAGTTTGATTTTTTTGCTTAGTAGTTACCTGCAGCAGCTTTAAAGACAGCCCAGCATTATGATCTGGCGTTTGCTGTACAAACCTGGGCAAGTTCCTTAACTTTTATGGGCCTCAGTTTCCCTGTCTGTAAAATGCATGTGATCTATAGTTCAACAAGCTGCTGTAAGAAAACATATGTGATCACTCCATACAGTGTCATCTAGTAATTGCTCAACAAACAGGTTAGTCATTGTTATATATGTGGAGCATTCTGGGATCCAGACTCTCCATCAGGGCATTTTTTTCCAGTTATAAAAGCTGACATTCTCTGAGACTGTAGGAATTGACAGAATATGTTTTCCAGGCTTTGGGGTTATATTCCACTCCTGTTGGGGGAATTGTGTTCTCCTCTCTCCATACCAACAAGGGTAGATGTCGCTACCATTTCACTCACTGTTTATAAAATTGCCTGATAGGAAATTCTAGGACATTCCTGTCACCTAAAAATTGATTTATGGTAATTTATATCCTCTCTGGCTGGAGATTCATGATTAAATGTACTTAATAAGTACTGTGGTCATGCATGGATGTGAGAGTTGGACTGTGAAGAAGGCTGAGAGCCGAAGAAGTGATGCTTTTGAACTGTGGTGTTGGAGGAGACTCTTGAGAGTCCCTTAGACTGCAAGGAGATCCAACGAGTCCATTCTGAAAGAGATCAGCCTTGGAATTTCTTTGGAAGGAATGATGCTAAAGCTGAAACTCCAGTACTTTGGCCACCTCATGTGAAGAGTTGACTCACTGGAAAAGACTCTGATGCTGGGAGGGATTGAGAGCAGGAAGAGAAGGGAACGACCGAGGATGAGATGGCTTGATGGCATCACTGACTCTATGGACGTGAGTCTGAGTGAACTCCGAGAGATGGTGATGGACAGGGAGGCCTGGCATGCTGTGATTCATGGGGTCACAAAGAGTCGGACACGACTGAACGACTGAACTGAACTGGACCCCTTCTCCTTACCAATGCATATCAAAAAATTGCTGAGGGGATGTTACAGATAAAACTGAGAGGAGAATTCTGATTGCCCAGAAGTGTTTTGATTATTGACGGCCTGCATGGTTCATAAACATCCATCATCTTCTCCCTTTTCATCTCCACACCAAATCTATAAGGCAGCTATTACTATCCCCATATTACATAAGAGAGAACTGAGGTTCATTGTTTTTAAGTACATTTGAACCAATTACCTGCAAAATCTAGACCTCTTCATCCCATCTCTCAAACTTATTGCACTCTCCCAGGTCATGGCTCTAAAGGAAGTGGGTTTTCAGGGCCTCCTCGGCCACCATATGGCTCTCAGCAGCTTTAGATTTGAAGGCAACATTCTGGATTTGAATCCGGTTTTTATCTTTTGTGAAGCGTGCAATCCTGAGCAAGATTTTGCTACTAGAAGCCTGATTTCCACCTGTAAAATGGGTAGTATAATCTTTTCATGGACTAGATGAGCAAACTTCCTACTACATAACATGAATGGTAGCTCTTTTCTTTCCTTCCCATTTTTTTCTTTCTCTTTCAATTCCTTGGCAAACATCCTCAGCTCTCTTTTTTTTTCTTTGCTTCCTGAGCAAAGTTCCTTTGTCCAGATAATCATTAATAATTTTCAGGCATATTCAAAGTCAAGGCCAAAACTTTGGCTTTTATGTTAAGGATCCAAAATCTTGAGATATACCTCACTAATTTCCACCTGAAACACTTTATGATTGAAATAAGCATAGTTCTAGTTTGTCTTATTTTAAAAGCCACCACTTGTTGTATAGGAAGAAGTGAAAGTAATGTGGTGTTAGTTGGAATGAGAAGTGGCAAATTAATGTTTTTATTTTAAATATTACAGAAAAGAGTCCCTGCCCCTGCCCCCAGCAGAAAATGTCACAGCAATTGAAATTTGTATTGTGACATCACACCAGTCATTAAATTATTTCTGAAACCTCAGAATAGTTTGTCTGAAGTTGTTTGGGAAATAAACCAAGTGCTTTAATTTTCTACCCAACTTGGATGATTTTATTTTCAATCTAGAGCATTCAAACCAATTTCTGGAAACCAGTAAATATCACCAAGTTTCTCTTTCCTGATTTTGACCTACCCTCAAATTAATAAAGCTGATCCTTGTCAGTTCTTGGATACACAGATAACATCTGTTTTGAAGGCAGTGTATCTCAATGCAAAGAGGACTGGGCCACTCTCAGACTTGGGTTCAAAGGGCAGTTCCTCCACTTAATGTTCTGTGTGACTTTGGGCAAGATTCTCTGAGTCTTCATCAGCTCACCTCTAAAACCAGAGAGTTCATTCATCCTCCCATGAACGATCATGACACAGCAGCACTGCTCTAAACTCTAAGGTTGCATCCAGCATGAAACCTCCTGCTTTCATGAACTTGTGTTCTAGTTGAGGAGATGGATACTAACAAGTAAACACATAAATAATACCTAATCTTTAAATGTCATATGGTGAAAAGTAATCCAGAAAAAAATAAACCAGGCTCAGGACAGATCAAAGTGCCAACGAGAATGGGGAAGGACTGTTGTTGACCCCCGAACACCAGAGAATCCGCATTGCCTGCCTGCTCTGAGGGGTTTGGAAATAAATTGCCCAAAAGAATGTAGACAAGAGTTCCTGCGAACTTTTGGTTGAAAATGATGGGTGGAAGTCAAAATGGCAAATGTAAACACAGCAGACAATGAAACAAGTATTTAAAGTATATTAATACACATCCTGGGAGACATACAATGTCAGGTTTTCCTGTATAATAAGTGTATTGGAATTCTGTTTCTGATATGTAGCATGGGAAAATTAGCCACTTTATCCCTCTGCACCTCAACTGTATTCTCTGTCAAATGGACTGAATACAATATCTCCCCCAAGGAATGATCCCTAAGGATTGTCATATAGTAACTTTATGAAATGGCTATTACTTGTGGAAATAGCCCACATTTTGGAACCATATGATAAAAGTCAATCTAATCAAGCACAGGGTTCTGCTCCAACCCTTTAAGTATCAAAAGTAGTATTGACTGTTCAAACTCTGATAGTCAAATTTCTTCAGTAAATGTTAAAAGCAGTGGGCCTCTTCACCCGTCTGCCGTGACTATTTTAAACTCAAGTGGATGCAAATGTTTTTAGTGGGATGCCAGTTGTGTCAGTGAGTGAAACTGAAGTCACTCCAGCAAATGATACAAACAGATTGTTGTAGCCTGGATGAGCGTCATAGAGCCAAACAGAGGAAGAGCATGCAAAATCCCTAGATATGTCCTTCCTTTTGTGACCCAGTCCCCCGACTGTTGTCGTGGGCGATATTCAGCTGGCAGGTGCTGCCACCTGCCATTTATGATTACCCCTTGGAGAGCTCTTAGAAGAATATTGTCATTCTGAGATTCCATACTCACCTCTTGTCTGATTTCAGCTCCACTTGAAACTGAACGGAATCCCATTAATTATCACTTCAGGTAGTAAGTCAGTTTCTTATATGTGAAAAGAATGCGGCAACTCAAGTCCTTCTTTTTGTTTGGGATCGCCAGAGGGTTATTACAGATGGTATTGAACTCATAAGAATAATTTTAGCATTACCACAGCAACAAAGCATTTTGTAAATGTATAACCTTGTTTTTCTTAAAAAGCCCTGAATAACTGGGAAGTCATATTGCTGGCTTAAGTGCCATAGCTCTTCTCTCTCTCTACCCCCTCCAACTTTAAAAGCATGCATTCAGTCCCCTGCTTTAAAGTCAAGGCAATGTGCTGATTGACTGTGCTGACATAATTGTGTTAATGACAAGACACGACGGCTGCATTGTTAGATGGGTCGCTTATCATCACTATTTATTTAGTTCACTCTGCCAAGTCTGAATTATACTTTTATACATTGTGGTTAGAGTCAGTCATTTAAAGTGCTTCACTGTTGAAACAACATTTTTTACAAGTCTTTTAGCTGTAGTTCAACAGAAAAAAAAAAAAAAGTCCTCTACAGCATCATTAAACAGGGTTCAAAGTAAGTCCTTGCTGAAAGATGTGAAGTTTGAGCTCTTAGGAAATGAAATCTTTGATCTCCAAAATGATTAGTGAAAACATTTTTGTCCACAGGCCCATTTTTATCTCATGGTAAAGAAAATAATACAATTTAATCTACATAATACTACTCATTCTGAGGCCTCCAGTCAGCTTCTGGCCCCTGTGTCTACAAGTTCTCCCTGATCTTTGCTGGAGGAAGAAACTGGAGACAGGCCTATCTTTCACGGCATCAGTTCTCTTTGGCTGAATGGAGAAGGACCTCACTTACATGGTGCCAGCACATTTCAAGGCTGTGACATTCCCATGGCTTTATTTTTTCAGGTGAAAGCTAATTTTAAAATTTATATAAAAATGAATAACCTTGAGTCATTAGAGCTGTTGAAGCAATGGGTCTTCCACAAGCCATCCTGTGACCATAAGAAGTTCAGTCTTAGGGATAAGTGAAAGTGAAAGCGTTAGTTGCTCAGTCTGGTCCGACTCCTTGAGACACTATGAATTGTAGTCCGCCAGGCTCCTCTGTCCATGGAAATCTCCAGGCAAGATACTGGAGTGTGTTGCCATTCCCTTCTCAATCCAACTCAGAGACTGAACCCAGCTCTCCCACATTGCAGGTAGATTCTTTACCATGTGAGCCCCCTGAGAAAAGAGAATAAATGCTAGTGTAATTAGCACATGGGCTGAAGAACTCCAGATTGGCTTGCGAGAAAAGGATGGAAAAGAGTGGTTAAACCAAATGCTCAGATTGTCCTTCAAATTCATAGATCTGACTTCCATTCCAATCTCGAATTTAATTTTGCTTTAGATGTATTTTAATGCAATATTTATTTACCAGGTACCAGACCCTACTCTAGTCTCTGAGCTATATTAGAAAACCAAGCTCCAGAAACAGTGTCAGACTTTATTTTGGGCTCCAAAATCACTGCAGATGGTGACTGCAGCCATGAAATTAAAAGACGCTTACTCCTTGGAAGAAAAGTTATGACCAACCTAGATAGTATATTCAAAAGCAGAGACATTACTTTGCTGACTAAGGTCTGTCTAGTCAAGGCTATGGTTTTCCTATGGTCATGTATGGATGTGAGAGTTGGACTGTGAAGAAGGCTAAGCACCAAAGAATTGATGCTTTTGAACTGTGGTGTTGGAGAAGACTCCTGAGTCCCTTGGACTGCAAGGAGATCCAACCAGTCCATTCTGAAGGAGATCAACCCTGGGATTTCTTTGGAAGGAATTATGCTGAAGCTGAAACTCCAGTACTTTGGCCACCTCATGCGAAGAGCTGACTCATTGGAAAAGACTCTGATGCTGGGAAGGATTGGGGGCAGGAGGAGAAGGAGACGACAGAGGATGAGATGGCTGGATGGCATCACGGACTTGATGAACGTGAGTCTGAGTGAACTCCGGGAGATGGTGATGGACAGGGAGACCTGGCGTGCTGCGATTCATGGGGTCGCAAAGAGTCTGACATGACTGAGCGACTGAACTGAACTGAAGCTCCCATCCTCATGTACCTTCCATTCTACAGGAGACACCAGAGAAATCTTGTACATGAATGTTAAACACCTGAACTAAAATTTCTCTAGAATATATTATAAGGATGTGGTTGCTGGGCAAATGACATGCTTATCTTTAGCTTTATTGATATTACCAAACTAGCTTCCAACATAGGTGTGTCAATTTCTATGTATGAGAGCTCACCTTCATCTCACCAACATTTGATAATTCATTCTTTTAGATTTTGCAAATCTGACGGATAATAAATTTTATGCCATTATAAATTAAACTTGTTTTTCATGACTGTTAAGGAGGTTAGCATGTTTGTTGTTCAATCACTCAGCTTGTTGGGTGTTAGCTGCTCTGTTTCTTTTGCCTGTCTGTGTCACCTGCTCAGTTATTTTTGCCACTTGCTTACTTTTAAATGAGGCTGCTTGTCTTTTCCTCATTGATTTGTTGGGAGTTTTTATATGTTCAGATAATGCTTGTTGGTTTATAAACTGCAAATAATTTCACCCAGTTTGCAGTTTTTATTCTCTTTATAGTATCATTTTCAGGACAGAAGTTTCTAGTGCTGACAAATGTTTCCACTTTTTCCTTATGACTTTATTATTGAATTGTTTGTTTGTCATTTATATCATAAAGATGTTTTCTAATTTCTTCTGAATTTGTTAAGTTTTACTTTCATCTTTAGATCATTAACTCACCAGGAATGACTTTGTGTGTTTTGTATGAGGCAGGAGTTAGTTTTTCTCATATGGTTAATAAGTATTAACATTACAGATCATGGGTTTCTAGTGCCACCTGAGTCACACATTGAGGTGAAGTCGCTCAGTCGTGTCTGACTCTTTGCAACTCCATAGACTGTAGCCTACCAGGCTCCTCCATCCATGGGATTTTCCAGGCAAGAGTACTGGAGGGGTTTGCTATTTCCTTCTCCAGAGGATCTTCCCAACCCAGAGGTCGAACCTGGGTCTCCCACATTGTAGGCAGGCGCTTTCCATAGATCTCTTCTGGACATCTGGTCTAATTGCTTCTATTCTACTGGTCTAACATATCTACTGTGTCTGCAAAATCACTTTGAGTCATGTCCAACTCTTTGAGACCACATGGACTGTAGCCTTCCAGGTTCTTCTCCCCATGGAATTTTTCAAACAAGAATACTGGAGCAGATTGCCATTTTCCACTCCAGGGAATGTGTCACTACTGACCCAGTATTACACTGTCTTAATTCCTGTAAGTACAATTATAATGATAATGTTCCTTGTATATAACATGACGTGTGTGCTCGGCTGTGTCCAGCCCTTTTGTGACCTCATAGACCGTAGCCAGGCAGGCTCCTCTGTCCATGGAATTTTCCAGGCAAGAATATTAGAGTGGGTTGCCATTTCCTTTTCCAGACGATCTTTCTGACCCAGGGATCGAACCTGCATTTCCTGCATCTCAGGCTGATTCTTTACCAGTGAGCCACCTGAGAAGCCCTCTATATAATATGACCTGCCCCATCTTATTCTTATCCTTATAAATCAATGTATTTCTTTGAATTTTTATATTATTTTTATAATAATTTGTCATATAAGATTTTAAGTTCTATTTACATTTGATTAGGCTTCATAGATTAATTGGGAAAAATTATATCATTATAATAATGTCCATAAACATGGTCTCTCCATTTATTTACTTCTCCTTGAAAGTTTAAATCTTTCTGTTTTAAACTTTTCACTTCTCAAAATTTGGGGGAATATCCTTTCTAAATATTTATCTGATTGTTTGCTAATTTACAGGCATGCACTGCATTTTTTATATTGATCATTTAGCAAAAAATTTGAAGGTTTCTTTGAAATCTTCCAATTTATAAATACATGATCTTTGTTTTCTTTTTAATAAGTTAATGATAAATTATAAATTTTTATATTTTTATTTTTAAAAATTTCTTCATCTTATGTAATAGGTACAGAATCTCCAATTAATTTTTAAAAATTTCTTCATCTTATGTAACAAGTACAGAATCTCCAACACAAAAGTGAGTGCAAATCTATATTGTCTCTGAAATTTTATTAAGAATGATGTTGGCTACAGATTTAGTCACTGTTTTATTCATTTTGAAGAATTTTCTCTTTACAGGTTGTTATGGGGCTTCCCAGGTGGTGCTAGTGGTAAAGAACTCACCTACCAAAGCAGGAGATGTAACAAACACAGGTTTGATTCCTGGATCCAGAAGATCCCCTGGAGGAGGGCATGGCAACCCACTCAAGTATTCTTGCCTGGAAAATCCCATGGACAGAGGAGCCTGGCAGGCTACAGTTCATAGGGTTGCAAGAGCCGGACACGACTGATGCAACTTCTCATGAATGCACAGAGGTTGTTATAAGTGTTTATCATAAAGTATTGCTTCTTCATTTTTTCCACATTTGGTAAGTGGTCTTATGCCAATTTTTTTCCTTTAATTTGTTAGTGTAATGAATTGTTTCCATAGATTTTAATATTAAGAAAAACTCACATTCCTGAAATGTATTTAATCTGGACATGATGCATTTATTTTTAATATAGTAACATATTATTGGATATATTTTATTCATAATTTATTTTGTTTCCTTTTAATTATAGTAAAATACACATAACATACAATTTTCTTTCTTAACGGTTTTAAAGTGTACGGTTCAGTATTGCTAAGTATATCCACATTGTTGTGCAATCAATCTCCAGAACTTTTCATCTTGTAAAACTGAAACTCTACACTATTAGAAAAAACAAGTCTCCGTTTTCTTCTCCTCCCAGCCTTCAACAATTACCATTCTACTCACCTGTTTATTTGACTACTTTAGGTATGTTATAGAAGTAGAATCACAGATAAGAATGAGTCTTATTTGTGGCTACCTTATTTCATTTAGCATGTCCTCAAGAGTCATAGGTTTATCTGATATGTTGTAGCATGTGTCAAAATTTCCTTCTTTTTAAGGCTGAATAATATTCCATTGTATATTTCATTGTTTTATAGCCTCCACCTTTTAGCTATTGTGAATAATGCTGCTATGAACATAGTGTACAAATATCTCCTTTGTTTTATGATTTTTAATCTATATTTCACAAATGAGATATGGTCTCAATATTTTTTTCTCACAATGCCCTTATCTGGTTCACATTACAATACTAATAAAATTAATCATAAACAATTTACTTTTTTCCTTCCTAGAACAGTTTATTTTTTATTGAGATTTTCTGTTCCTTAAATGTTTGAAAGTGTTGGTTGCTCAGTCATGTCTGACTCTTTGCAACCCTACAGCTTATAGCCTGCCAGACTCCTCTGTCCATGGGATTCTCTAGGCAAGAATACTGGAGTGGATTACCATACCCTCCTCCAGGGGATCTTCTCAACCCAGGGACTGAACCCAGGTCTCCTGCATTGCAGGCAAATTTTTTTACTGTCTGAGCCACCAGGGAAACCCCAGGTGTTTAGTAGAGACAGTCTTTAAAAACCATTTGGATCTACTATTTTTACTGTGGTGTAATTTTAACTATTTTATAATTTATTTATTATTCCAAGGCCTATACAGATTTTCTATTACTTTTTAGTCAATTGTGGTAAATTAGTTTTCTAGAAATTTGTCTACATCATCTATTTTTTTCAGATGTATTCACAAAACATGTCTCACAACATTTTCTTCTTAATTTGTACTTGTTATAATTATTCATTAGTTTTTATTCTTAATATTTGTATTTCTTTTCCCTTATATCTTACTTTTTCAACCAACTTGCCCCATGTTTTACAATAGCTTAGTAACCAGGATTTTTAAGTTCTTTTTCTTGTATTTTTAAAAAGTTTTATTGATTGTGGCTCTACTTTTGAATGTTTCCTTTCTTTGTCTTTGTCTGGCTTTTTTCTTGTGTTTTTTCTAACTTTCTGAGTTTAATAATAATTCAATAACATTGAATCTTTCTTCTAAGAATTTAAGACTGCAATTTTTCTTCTATATATCACTTTAACTTCACTCTTGGCTGGATGAATCACAAGCTGGAATCAAGATTACCAGGAGAAAAATCAACAACCTCTGATATGCCAATGATACCACTCTAATGACAGTAAGCAAAAAGGAACTTAAAAGCTTCTTGACAAGGGTGAAAGAGGAGAGTAAAAAGGCTGGCTTAAAACTCAGCATTCAAAAAATAACATCATGGCATCCCCCATCACTTCATGGTGAATAGATGGGGAAAAGTGGAAACAGGGACAAATTTTATTTTCTTGGGCTCCTAAATCACTGTGGATGGTAACTGCAGCCTTGAAACTAAAATCTGATGCTTAGTCCTTGGAAGAAAAGCTATGAAAAATCTAACCAGTGTATTGAAAAATCAGAGATATCACTTTGCTGGCAAAGATCCGTATAGCCAGAGCTATGGTTTTTCCAGAGGTCATGTATAGGTATGAGATTTGGACCATAAAGAAGGCAGAGAACTGAAGAACTGATGCTTTCAAATTGTGGTACTGGAGAAGACGCGAGAGTCCCTTGGATAGCAAGAAGATCAAACCAGTCAATCCTAAAGAAAATTAATGTTGAATATGATTGGAAGGACTGATGCTGGAGCTGAAGGGCCAATACATTGACTGCCTGATGTGAAGCGCCTACTTCATTTGAAAAGACCCTGACGCTGGGAAGAATTGAGAGCAGGAGGAGAAGATGGCAACAGAGGATGAGATGGTTGGATGACATCACCAATTCAGTGGACATGAGTATAGCAAATTCTGGGAGATGGTGAAGGCCTGGGAAGCCTTGCATGCTGTAGTCCACAGAGTCACAATAGTTGGACACAACTTAGTGACGGAACAACAACAACAACAAATTTTATGTAGTATTTTTATTTTTATTAAATTTTAAATATTTTCAATATTGGTTATTTCTTTTGACACATTGCTTTTAAAAAATTTAATTTAAAATAAGGAATTAAAAATTTTTTTCTTTCTTTTGGATTGTTAAATTATTCACCATCTTTAACTTTACTAATTGTTAACTTGAATTAATAAATTTTTAATTTTCTAAGTGACTTTTAATAATTGAATTTTAAAATGTATCTCCATCACCAGTAGCAGCAGACATTTTGGGTTTTGTCAATTTCATAGTAAACAAAATAAAGTTCTATAATATAAAACTCAAGTAAATTGTTGACTCTTAAAAATTTCTCTTTTTGTGTAATTTTTTTAAATGTATCTTCTTTTGATGAAATTTGGTGATTAGTTCTAATAGTATACATGCTGGAGCAAAATATTTTAATGATTAAATCTTGTTAACCCTACCATTTTACCAGATTCCTAAAGAATATAATCATAAAAAAATATTAAAGGCAAAGACAATGTAGGGCTGAAGCCTATAACCCATATGGTGATCCAGTCTACTGATCTCTCTTATCCCATAGAAGAATCAAGGGCTTCTGTTGCCAACTCAGCAAACTCAGAAGTGGAAGATACCTAAGCATTTCTCAATATTCACTTTCCGGGGACCAACTCTGCTATCTCTTGAGATCTTCTGAAGGTAGAAGGGTTCCTTTATCAAGATAAGTCTTTGGAACTGGCCCTACAATATCAGTTCCATGAAAGAAAAGTCAAAGAGAAAACATAAGAGGGAACCAAAAAGAAAGAAAGTGAAGTTGTTCAGTTGTGTCTGACTCTTTGTGACTCACCAGGCTCCTCCATCCATGGAATTTTCTAGGCAAGAGTACTGGAATAAGTTGCCATTTCCTTCTCCAAGAGATCTTCCCGACCCAGGGATAGAACCCAAGTCTCCCACATTGTGGGCAGAGGGGAACCAAACAGAGGAATGTGTTTAACCCAAGTAGGTTCATTTTATTGTCTTGTTCATTCCTTTCAATAAAAGCACCACATTCCAGAAAAGGAAGGACACTTTCCATACATAAGGACTTTGTTTTTGTCTCTGACCCACTTCAGAATTCCTTTTTCTTGAGGAGGAGATAGAAGCAATGGCCTTGGTCTCCCCGCCCCACACCTCAGTCCTCAATAGTCAAACTGATGGCTGCAGGCAAGAGCACTTGGCACATCCAAATGGGGTTGCACCAGGACTGAAAATCGAATGCTTCCTACAGCCAAATCTTAGCCTTGACCTTGTGATCAATTCAGGATAGAAGTGGGAAAGTGAGTTCATAAAAGAACTCAGGTGCTTGGGATTTTATAAAGTGATTTGAATGGAGGAAGGATATATGAGTCTGGGAAGAAAAATGAGGATGGTATCTCTAGTGAGAGGGGGATGTCTAGCACAAATTAGGCAAATGTGATACTGAGGTTGGTTGATGGATCATTCATTATTACTGAATATTTATAATAATAATAGCAAGTATTTATACAGCATCTACTATGTACGTAGGTGACAGAACTGATATTCTAACCTAGGCAGACTATTCATAGAGCCCTGCTCTCCTTAACCACTATGCCACATATGGTCTTTTAATATATTATTAATTGAAGTAATGCTCAAGTAAATGCTAAGTGAAATAGAACCTTGAATTGTAACATACCTAAGAAAAAGTAGCTACCAAAGAATCTAAGAGAACACAATGATTCTTATAGATTCATCCCAAATGGATAAAATTATATCTGAGACCTAAAAAAATAAATAGTAATTGTTCAAGAAGACAGTCAGAGGTGGATTCCAGGCAGAGGAAAGAGGAATATGAAAAGAACTCCAGGCTTGAACTATGTGTATCTAAAATGTTCATTGAAGACACTACGGGGAGAAGCAATAAAAAAAAAAAAGGCACTGTAGGAAACCGTGGCATAGCCCTACTAGAGAGGTATTACCAGAGTTGGACCCAACTAGATAAGAAATAAAATTGACAAAATTTAAAAAACCATAAAACCCCAGGGAAGCTGTCCTCCTCGTGGGTAAGAAAACAAATGCTTGAAGGGTAAGGGAAACAAAGACAGAAATTGTTTTCTTGACTTCTGGCAAGTTGATGGCCTGAAACATGTTGGACACATAAATTACAGTGTTCAATAATTTTTCACGTGTTTCCCTTCATAGTCTTTCTACAAGAGTTTAAGTTTCTAAAGTACAGAAATCACGTTGAAATTATGTCTAAATTCCATTTTAAAATAACCCAAAGAAAACATCATAGGTGTGTGAGCATTACTTTTGACTGGTGAACAGTAAGTCTCCACTCTAATTATTTACATCTTTATAAATATGCTTTGTTTGTTAACATTCTTCTAGACCTTGGTGTCGTTGACTTCTAAGGAAGTAAATAATAAAAATTTTAAGACCACATGATGTATTATACTATCTTTGAAACAATCTGCTGAGAGTTAATTTTATCCCTCAGAATATAATAGCTCCTTATAATCACTATAGTGTGAGTAAGCATGGATTTCCATGGAGGAAAAGTGAAAGTTGCTCAGTCGTGTCCAGTTCTTTGCGACTCCATGGAATGTAGCCTACCAGGCTCTTCTGTCCATGGGTTTCTCTGTGCATGAATACTAGAATGGGTAGCCATTCCCTTCTCTAGTGAATCTTCTCAACCCAGGGATCAAACCTGGGCTTCCAGCATCACAGGCAGATTCTTTACTGTCTGAGCTACCAGGAATGGATACTAAATTGATGTTATTTTTCCTATATTTTACTCTGTCACAAGAATAAATGGGCAATATAATTTTGTTGCACACTTTTTTTCTTGTACCTTCAGACAAATTCTAAACCATTAGAGAAATCAGCATTTTTGATACTTGTTAAAAACAGTAGATATACTTTACATTGTAGGCTAAAGATGGAATTTTTCTCAGATTTTTTGGGAGCTTTTGAGACAAGGTCATCGTGGCCATGCTACATGAGCTTGGAAGAAAAGCACTGTTAATTTTCTTTAGTACAGTGGGGACATATAGGCAAAAAAGATTTCTGTTGTCCTCATTTAGCTCTGTTTTTAGAACATGGTGGGTGGTTGTATGACACAGAGTGACCTTCCTAGAAATCACTGTAAAAATTATTCACATATACATATCTGTGAGTATAAATATATATTCTTTCTCCTCTCTTTCTCTTTGTTTCTTTCTCTCTATATATAAATATGTACATCCATAAATTATATCAGAATATCAGGAGTTTATTAACTATGAAGATAAAAAGTCACCAGGGGAAAAAAGATACTTATACAGAAACTTTTATTTTTAATTAATAAGACAGATCCAACTATTCCCACTATTTAATAATCTCAGGTATCATTTAATCCAAGTATAGTTACTGAGCTCTTACAAGGTGCCAGGCACTGTATTAGGCCTTGGGAATATAGTAGTATGTAAGACAAACACATCTATTCCTGGAGAGTCAGGCCTTACTGCAGAATGAATAGTCCCTTTAGGGTAAGTTTGAGAGTGCTACTGCTGTTGCTAAGTCACTTCAGTCGTGTCCAACTCTGTGTGACCCCAGCAGGTGATGTATATGACAGATATACCTCCTGTGGGAAGCCAATTAATAAATAGCTTCTGTCATACTTTTGTCTGAAGCAGACACTGGGAGCTAAATCAATTGTCTCCTAAATTCATTTTGTTCAATCCTTAACTCTTTCAAACAGGACAAACACCAAACAAAATCTCTGCTACTGCTGCTAAGTCACTTCAGTCGTGTCTGACTCTGTGCAACCCCGTACACGGCAGCCCACCAGGCTCCCCGTCCCTGGGATTCTCCAGGCAAGAACACTGGAGTGGGTCGCCATCTCCTTCTCCGAGGTGTGAAAGTGAAAAGTGAAAGTGAAGTCACTCAGTTGTGTCCCACTCTTAGCAGTCCCCTGGACTGCAGCCCACCAGGCTCCTCTGAACATGGGATTTTCCAGGCAAGAGTACTAGAGTGGATTGCCATTGCCTTCTCCAGCAAAATCTCTACATACAAGTAAATATTCAGCAAGTTTTGACAATGCTTTTTAAAACTGCTCCATGCTAAATTTCCATATGTGCCCATGTCTAAATGTTTCCTGCTTACCTGCATACAGTAAAGAAACTAACATCTGGTTTTTGCTAATTTGACTCTCACATCAGACCCTATCATTTAACCAACTCCAGAACTAAAAAGATTCTTCCTTATTACATGTCAAGTTTAGTAACTACTACAAGGAGAACATGACCATGCTTCCAAAGGATAGTCCACTTCACACTTTGTTACACATCAGCTGACATGTAACTCAAGGTTTGGTTTCAAGGGAGTTTAAAAACAAAAGTCCTGTAGCCTACCATGAAGTTAAGGATCAGCCTAAGTGGGTATTGTGGTATTGTTTGCCTTATTATAATTCTTCATTATCTAATTATAATTAAAGAATACTAGTAGAATTTTGTTTTCAAGTTTCTTAAGAACAGTTTTTTTGTTCAAGCTCATTTCTTGTTTTTAATATTTTTTAAGCAATATATTTCTTCAAGAGTATTGTCTATCTTTCAAAATAGAAACTATGAACCTTTAAGTGATTTATCCATTCTGAACTCATTCCCTTGTGAAGGCTGCCATATGTCTTTTCTTTTCCTCATACTTAGAATTATAGTTTGTGTTTGAGTGGTATTGTTCCTTTATCGGTGATGAAAAGTTTGGCAAATTTCTAAAAGTCTACATATTATATTTTACTATCATTTTGATCAAAATTAACGGAATATCCTGTTAATATTTTTACAGAACAAGAAAGAGAGGTAAATTCTTTAAAGTAACTTGAGAAGTTTCCTAGACAAAATGTAAGGATTTACAAAATTCTAATCTGGGAAAGATGACCATACAAACCAGTCCTGGGGAATTAGTACTTGACTTGGACTATTGTTTCCCCATTTCAAAATTCTTAACTGGTAATTCCTGGTGATTCATAATTTCCCAGAAAAATTTCAGGGTGATCAGCATTTTTTAAAGAAAGTCAAATACTTTTGCAGTCATTGGTGTCATACAGTCAATAATTGTTTTTAAACCATCTGTATGAGATTAAGTAAATTCCCTTTTATTCTCAGTTTACGAAGAACTTCTTTATGATCATTAATGGATATAATTTTTTATCCATTCTTTAATATTCATTGAAGTGACGATATTATTTTCTCATATTTCTATCGAAGAGGGTGACTCACTGATTGATTTTTAAATGTTAACCTTGCATTGTTGGGATAAATTTGACTCCATTATGACAAATTTATTATACTTATATATTACTAGTTTCCATTTTCTAATGTATTGTTTAGGATTATTGAAGCAATATAATATTTGTATAAGCCATTAGTGTGTACTTATTTATCCTTTCTTTAAAAGTCTTTGACAGATTTTAATATTAAGGTTATCTTAGTCTTTTAAAATGAATTTGAAAGTGTTTTCAGTTTGATTGTCTAGGAGAATTATAAAATTAGTGTAATTTTTCTAAAATGTTTGGAATAATTCCCAGGTGAAGCCACCTTGAGTTAAAAACTTTTTGTAGAAAAATTTTTATGAAGGATTCAATTAATTTAATGAATGTTAAATCACTGCAGATAGTGACTGCAGCCATGAAATTAAAAGACGCTTACTCCTTGGAAGAAAAGTTATGACCAACCTACATAGGATCTTCAAAAGCAGAGACATTACTTTGCCAAAAAGGTCCGTCTAGTCAAGGCTATGGTTTTTCCAGTGGTCATGTATGGATGTGAGAGTTGGACTGTGAAGAAGGCTGAGCACCGAAGAACTGATGCTTCTGAACTGTGGTGTTGGAGAAGACTCTTGAGAGTCTCTTGGACTGCAAGGAGGTCCAACCAGTCCATCCTAACGGAGACCAGTCCTGGGTGTTCATTGGAAGGACTGATGCTGAGGCTGAAACTCCAGTACTTTGGCCACCTCATGCAAAGAGCTGACTCACTGGAAAAGACTCTGATGCTGGGAGGGCTGGGGGGCAGGAGGAGAAGGGCATGACAGAGGATGAGATGGCTGGATGGCATCACTGACTCAATGGACGTGAGTCTGAGTGAACTCCAGGAGTTGGTGATAAACAGGGAGGCTTGGCATGCTGCGATTCATGGGGCTGCAAAGAGTCGGACATGACTGAGCGACTGAACTGAACTGAGAACTATTCAAATTTTCTATTTATTATTAGTTTTGAAAATTTGTTTTTCTAGAAATTTATCTATTTCATCTAAATTTTCAAGTATAACAGCATAAAGTTTTTTCACATTATGCTCTTAGTATCCTTTCAATGTTTCTAGGATTGTAATAATATCTTTTTTTTTTTTAGTTCTTACATTAGTAATTTGTATCTTTTTATCAGCCTATCTGTCTGAGAGTCTTTTCAAAGAACAAACTTTTGGCTTTGTTGATTACTTGTAAATATTTGTCTTTTCATTACTTTTTGTTTTTGTTTTTAATAGTTTATTTTACTTTTTGTGTGTTAATTTGTTGTGGGTTCTTATGCATTTCTTCAGATGAATTCTCACAATATTGATTTTCAGCCCTTCTTCTTTTCTACTATATCTATTTAAGGTCATAAATTTCCCTCTGATCAGAACTCTGGGAAATTCCTAAAAGTTTTGATATGTTATAGTTTCATCATCATTTAGATCAAAATATTTTCAGTTTTCCTAGCAATCTCTTATTTTCTGCAGAGATGATTTATAAAAATGTTGGTTGACTTCCAATCATTTGGATTTTTTTAAATGCTACTTTTTATTGATCTCTAGTTTAATTCCACTGAGGTCAAAGAACATACTCTAATTGAGTTGTCTTCTAAAATTTGAGACTTCCTTGATTATCCAGGGTATGGTCAATTTGGGTAAATATCCCACATATACTTTAATATAATAAATAGTTTTAGCGTTAGATATTTATTGTCTGCTTTATCCATTAATGTGATGTATTATACTCTCTTTGGCCACCTCATGCAAAGAGTTGACTCACTGGAAAGGACTCTGATACTGGGAGGGATTGGGGGCAGGAGGAGAAGGGGACGACAGAAGATGAGATGGCTGGATGGCATCACTGACTCGATGGACGCAAGTCTGAGTGAACTCTGGGGGATGATGATGGACAGGGAGGCCTGGCGTGCTGCGATTCATGGGGTCCCAGAGAGTCGGACACAATTGAGCGACTGAATTGAACTGAACTGAACTGATACTCTCTTACTATGATTATGCCTATTTATACTTTTGGGCTTCCCTGGTGACTCAGCTGGTAAAGAATTTGCCTGCCATTAGGGAGACTTGGATTCCATCCCCAGGTTGGGATGATCCCCTGGAGAAGGGAATAGCACTCACTCCAGTGTTCTGACCTGGAGAATTCTGTGGACTGTATAGACCCCGGGGTCACAAAGAGTCGGAAATGGCTAAGCAACTTTCACTTTCCATTTATACTTTCATTTCTGTCAGTTTTTAACGTGTATAATTTGAAACTATATTTTCAAGAGTTCATGAATTTAGATTATATAAACTTGGCAATTTGATCATTCTGTCATTTTGAAAAGTCATTACTTGTCCCTAAATCTACTTATTTCTCTGATAATGTTATAAATACATTAGTTTTCTTATGGTTATGATTTTCATTATTCCTTTGTCCATTTTTCACTTTCAAATTTTATATTTACATATATTTAAAATGAGCCTTATATAAGCAACATACAGTTGGCTTTTTGTTTTTCATCTAAGCTGAAAATCTTTACCTTTGATTTGGAGTTCTGGGACCTTTAACATTAAATATAATAAGTAATATTTACAATTATATAGCTGTAATATTCCTGCTTCTTTTCTATTTGTTCCTTCTGACTTATACAGATATTTTTCTCTACTTCCCCGCCCCCCATTTAAATTAGTTAGTTCCTAGAGGAGAAAATGGCAACCCACTCCAGTATCCTCGCTGGGAAAATCCCATGGACAGAGAATCTTGGCAAGATACAGTCCAAGGGGTCATAAAGAGTTGGACAGGACTGTGCACGCACACACAGACTAGATATTTTCAAGCATTAAATTTTCTATTAGTTTGTTAGCATTTTATAATTGTTTTAAATCATTACACTAAAGTATGAATTCTTGCTTTCTTACAGCCCAACATAAATTAATGCTTTCATCCTTTCCCAAATAATGCTGTTGTTACATGTTTATGGACTTGGCCCTTTCTCCCATTCACTGTTATTTTCCATGTATTTTAATTTTAGATATACTTCATATTACACAAGAAATTATATCATCATTTTTTAATCAGTTCAGTTCATTTCAGTCACTCAGCCATATCTGACTCTTTGCAAACCCATGGACTGCAGCACGTCAGGCCTCCCTATCCATCACCAACTCCCAGAGTTTTCTCAAACTCATGTCCATTGAGTCGGTGATGCCATCCATCCATCTCATCCTCTGTCATCCCCTTCACCTCCTGCCTTCAATCTTTCCCAGCATCAGGGTCTTTTCCAATGAGTGAGACCTTTGCATCAGGTGGCAAAAGTACTGAAGTTTCAGTTTCAACATCCATCCTTCTAATGAACACTCAGGACTGATCTCCTTTAGGATGGACTGGTTGGATCTCCTTGCAGTCCAAGGGACTCTCAAGAGCTTTCTCCAACACCACAGTTCAAAAGCATCAATTCTTCGACACTCAGCTTTCTTCACAGTCCATCTCACATCCATACATGACCACAGGAAAAACCATAGCCTTGAATAGATGGACCTTTGCTGACAAAGTAATGTCTGTTTTTTAATATTCTGTCTAGGTTGGTCATAGCTTTTTTTCCAAGGAGCAAGCGTCTTTTAATTTCATGGCTTCAGTCACCATTGGCAGTGATTTTGGAGCCCCAAAAAATAAAGTCTGTCACTGTTTCCCCATCTATTTGCCATGAAGTGATGGGACCTGATGCCATGATCTTCGTTTTCTGAATGTGGAGCTTTAAGCCAACTTTTTCACTTTCTTCTTTCACTTTCATCAAGAGGCTCTTTAGTTCTTCTTTGCTTTCTGCCATAAGGGTGGTGTCATCTGCATATCTGAGGTTATTGCTACTTCTCTTGGCAATCTTGATTCCAGCTTGTGCTTCATCCAGCACACCATTTCTCATGATGCACTCTGCATATAAGTTAAATAAGCAGGGTGACAATATACAGCCTTGATGTACTCCTTGCCCAATTTGTAACTAGTCCATTGTTCCATGTCCAGTTCTAACTGTTGCTTCCTGACCTGCATACAGATTTCTCAAGAGGCAGGTCAGGTGGTCTGATATTCTCATCTCTTTCAGAATGTTCCACAATTTATTGTGTCCACACAGTCAAAGGTTTTGGCATAGTCAATAAAGCAGAAGTAGATGTTTTTTTGGAACTCTCTTGCTTTTTGATGATCCAGCAGATATTGGCAATTTGACCTCTGGTTCCTCTGCCTTTTCTAAATCCAGCTTGAACATCTGGAAGTTCACGATTCACGTATGCTGAAGCCTGGCTTACAGAATTTTGAGCATTACTTTACTGATGCATGCTGCTAAGCTGCTAAGTCACTGCAGTCGTGTCTGACTCTGTGCGACCCCGTAGATGGCAACCCACCAGGCTCCGCCATTCCTGGGATTCTCCAGGCAAGAACACTGGAGTGGGTTGCCATTTCCTTCTCCAATGCAGGAAAGTGAAAAGTGAAAGTGAAGTCACTCAGTCATGTCCTACTCTTCGTGACCTCATGAACTGCAGCCTTCCATTCTCTTCCATCCATGGGATTTTCCAGGCAAGAGTACTGGAGTGGGTTGCCATTGCCTTCTGCATATTGATACATGAGATGAGTGCAATTGTACAGTAGTTTGAACATTCTTTGGCATTGCCTTTCTTTGGGATTGGAATGAAATTTGACCTTTTCCAGTCCTGTGGCCACTGCTTAGTTTTCCAAATTTGCTGGCATATTGAGTGCAACACTTTCACAGCACCATCTTTTAGGATTAAAATCGTCACCTCCACTAGCTTTATTCGTAGTAATGCTTTCTAAGGCCCACTTGACTGCACATTCCAGGATATCTGGCTGTAGGTGAGTGATCACATCATTGCATTTTTTCATAGCAAATATTAATTTTGTTTACTTGCATTATTTAACAATGGTCATTGATTTCTTCCCCCCTTTTTTTACATTGAGCTTTCTTAACGGTAAGTCAGGCTGCTACTAGACAAGCTAGCAAAGAAACCATTCCCACAACAAATTAGAGTTTCAGCAAAGCAATTTCCCTCATGAAGACTAATAAAAGGCAACCAAGAAAGGAGTCTGAAAACCTGAATTTTATGCTAGGCACCACTGGGGGCTATAGAATATTGAACAAGTTTATCAACTTGTCTATATCCATATTTCCTTTCAAATAAGGGAATGGGAGTACAGAAAGGTGATTTCAATTTTGATTTTCTAAGATGTTTTTCTTTGCCAGGACTAGTTGAGTAGACTGTCATATCATTCTGTCCCTTATTATTTTAAATTATTAATCTGTTTTTATTTAATTGTTACTAATATAATTACATTAAAGAATAGATTTTATTTTATTAAATTATCTTAATGCAATTAGAGCCACAAGTATCATTAATGTGAATTTTTTACTATTGCTACTCACATCTGAAAGTTGAACCAACTAAAACATTTCCATTTTTTTCTCCAAATCATTATATGAAAATTATCTTTTCAGTTACATTTAACATTCTAATGGCTGATATTCTCATCTCTTTCAGAATGTTCCACAATTTATTGTGTCCACACAGTCAAAGGTTTGTCTGTCACTTTTCTGATTACATAATTTTAGTGATTATGTATTATCTTCTGTTTATCTGTAATGGTTACTTCCAATACTAAGCATATATTCATTCATAGATGGCTATAAAGGCAAGTTTCCTTTTGTGGTGTGTTATTTTATGTTGTCAGTTATGTCAAGGGATGTATTAAAATTCTCAAACTCTCATTTTAATTCATTTTCATTTAAAAATACATATGCCACATACCTTTCTGGGTACTGAACGGAATAAGAGGTAAAATATTTGTATTTGGTTAAAGCAATCCAAAGAATTGATGCTTTTGAACTGTGGTGTTGGAGAAGACTCTTGAGAGTCCCTTGGACTGCAAGGAGATCCAACCAGTCCATTCTGAAGGAGATCAGCCCTGGGATTTCTTTGGAAGGACTGATGCTAAAGCTGAAACTCCAGTACTTTGGCCACCTCATGCAAAGAGTTGACTCATTGGAAAAGACTCTGATGCTGGGAAGGACTGGGGGCAGGAGGAGAAGGGGACGACAGAGGATGAGATGGCTGGATGGCATCACAGACTCGATGGACGTGAGTCTGAATGAACTCTGGGAGCTGGTGATGGACAGGGGAAGCCTGGCGTGCTGCAATTCATGGGGTCACAAAGAGCGGACATGACTGAGCGACTGAACTGAACTGAACTGAAAGCAATCCCTATGAGGTTAGAAATAAAATTTAAAGAAAAACTAAAATTTCCTGTTTCTTTATACATAATAGGAATTTGGTAAATATTGAATAAATGAATGAACGAATGTGAAAGGGAATTAAATTTTACAGAATTTAAATTTAAACAGGGACATAATTGTGAGTGAATGAAACACATCTCGGCGATATCTGGGACCATCAGAGTTACTTGATTCATATGTTTAAAAAGAAACTTTTCCGAATAGGCTAGCATTTCTGTCATCACAAGCCCATGCTGTAGTAATTAGTATCTGCCAGCAGTATTCCATTGCAATCATGTAGAAATGAATACTTATCTAGGGAAGTTCAAGGCTGGAAATGTCATGTCTGCTTTAAACGCTGCTCCTTCTCATTCCCTCTTGAAAACTTCATGCTGAACTCTATCCATAATGTTTGACTTGTTAAAGTTACACATTATCACTCACAAAGTTTTTACAAAGAAAAGAGCATCCTATATTGTATACCTGTGTTCACTGCCCAAAATTCAGCTCACTCAAAGAACAATTAGTCTTATTTGACTTAGGAAGAAAATGTTCAGTTTTCTAACAAGTTCTCACAATCAACTTATTTTTTCTCTTGGAAATATATTCCAAATACTCATTTCTTTTCCATGGTTTTCTAATGGCTGTTCTTTCATATCTCTTCATAAAACATCGCCTTTCTAGAATTTACTTATGGGAGAGTGAGGAAAAGGCATCACTAGCTTCAGCAATTGGGAATAGACGTTGAGATCAAAAGGGATAAGGCTTGTTCTCACAGAGAAAGGGACAAATGTTGTCCTCATGAAAGAAAGTTCTTCTGGATGGATATTCAGCATGTCCACAACATTTTAAAGAACTCTGCGCGCACCTTCTCCTGGGCTGTGCCATGCTGTGCTTTGTTGCTCAGTCATGTCACACCCTTTGGGACCCAATGGACTGCAACCCAATAGGCTCCTCTATCCATGGGAATTCTCCAGGCAAGAATATTGGAGTGGGTTGCCATGCCCACCTCCAGGAATCTTCCCAACCCAGAGATAGGTGGGTTGGGCAGGTGGATTCTTTATTGTCTGAGCCACCAGGGAACCCCAAGAATAGTGAAGTGGGTAGCCTATCCCATTTCCAGGGGATCTTTCCAACCCAGGAATCAAACTGGGGTCTCCTGGATTGCTGGCTGATTCTTTACCAGCTGAGCCAGGGAAGCCCTACCTTCTCCTAGTAACTATAAAAACAATACATTTTCATTGTATGAAGCTTGGAAAAATAGTGTACAAAGAGGAAAACGGTCAAAGCATGAGTAATTTTGCCACAGAATATTTGCTAATTCTGTCATTATTTTCTTCATCTTAAATCAATATTTTATGTGCAATTTTGTATCCGGTATTTTTGTATAATAATTTATAGATGTACTAAAATGTATTTATTAATGTCCCTATTGATGAGCATTTAGACTATTTTTACATTTTAGATTTTTAAATAATTTTAGATGTACATCATTGTCCACAAATCTTTATATTCATAGTTAATTATTTTCATATGATGAATTACTAGTCATGGAATTAAGTATACTTTGGGCATAGCATTTTATAGCTCTAAAACTTCCAAATTACCAAGAAGACAATTTTTTTTTTTTGTACTCCAAGCAGTGATGAACAAGAACAGCCATTTTTAGCAACCTCAACAAACCGGATGTGATAGCTTTCTTTGCTCTTTGCCAATTTGTGGAAGAATAAATGTATCTGTTAGTTTCATATGCATTTGTTTCACAACTTCTTCTTTGAAACAAAGAAGTTCAGCTGTATTGTAGAAAAGGGTTTAATCAGAGACTGAAGCTAGTGAAATGCTCGCATCAGCTGAACACATTCGGTCTCCTCACTTCTCCAGTTGTGCAGGTATCTGTATGTGGTGCCACTGTTTTTCTCTACCGAGCTAGCCCACCAGCTACCTATAATCTATGCTATTGAAAGGTTCTTTTGTGCAGAGATGATCAAGCTATTGATCATCTTTGAACTAGATGTCAATGACTTTTCTCTGACAGGTTAAGTTTGTTCTGCATTTAATACAGGACACCAAGGGTGCTTGAGACTCAGGTCCATAGAACTTGAGATTACTGTATAGATGTGTATCACTACATTGTGTAATGAGAAGGAAAGGATAAGTGCTGGACCTGATGCCAAGAGCAATGATATTACATATTCATCAAACACTATAAATTTATTTCAAAAACTATCAGTGTAAGTCAATACCTTCTTATTTGATCCACAAGCTCAAGGCTTTTCAGAGAATAAATATGTTGTGGACAAGTTGTTTGACTTTGGGCAGAGGTTAATCATTTGATCACAAACTTATTTTTATGCATTCTGATGATTTTTGTTTTGTTTCCTGAGCTAAGTATTCTTAAGAAATTCTGCAGTGGTAAACGAAATCACATTATAACTGCTAAAAATCTCCTTCTGGCTTATTCAACATTCAAACAATACTTATTAACCACAGGCAGTTAGAGTATATGGATGAAGAATGTAATCTCTGTGGTCTGACCAGACTACCCGGCTCCAATCCAGCTTCTCCACTTAGTAACTGTGACTTTGGACAATTTAGTTAGCCTCTCAGTGCCTCAGTTTCCTCTGTAAAATGGGGAGAATTCAGATCCTACTTCAAGAGGTGCTATGATTAAATAATTTGTGCTTATAATAATCTCTGAAATATGTAGCTGTTTATAGATGGTATTGATGTATGTAATGCATCTACACACCAAACATTTTGCTCAAAATAATATATATAAACACAAATTAGATGTAGTGACTAATCTCAACTAATTTACATCATAGTAGTGAAAGTGGAATATACACGCTAAGGTTACAAATTCTTCAGTGCTCATATAAATGAATTAAAGTGTTCATTAATTTCATCTTGTTCATTGTAATCTTTAGCACTGCACCTTAAATGGACTTCTCCTTAACAGGTTCTACAAAAGTTTATAATTAACTATGTACCTGTCTGACTACATATCTGACTGTGTGGATCACAAAAACTGTGGAAAATTCTTCAAGAGATGGGAATACCAGACCACCTGACCTGCCTCTTGAGAAACCTGTATGTGGGTCAGGAAGCAACAGTTAGAACGGAACATGGAACAACAGACTGGTTCCAAATAGGAAAAGGAGTATGTCAAGGCTATATATTGTCACCCTGCTTATTTAATTTATATGCAGGGTACATCATGAGAAACACAGGACTGGAGGAAGAAACACAAGCTGGAATCAAGGCTGCTGGGAGAAATATCAATAACCTCAGATATGCAGATGACACCACCCTTATGACAGAAAGTGAGGAGGAAATAGAAAGCCTCTTGATGAAAGTGAAAAAGGAGAGTGAAAATTTGGCTTAAAGCTCAACATTCAGAAAACGAAGATCATGGCATCTGGTTCCATTACTTCATGGCAAATAGATGGGGAAACAGTAGAAACAGTGTCAGACTTTCTTTTTTGGTTACAAAATCACTGCAGATGGTGACTGCAGCCATGAAATTAAAAGATGCTTACTCCTTGGAGGGAAAGTTATGACCAACCTAGATAGCATATTGAAAAGCAGAGACATTACTTTGCCAACAAAGGTCCATCTAGTCAAGGCTATGATTTTTCCTGTGGTCATGTATGGATGTGAGAGTTGGACTGTGAAGAAAGCTGAGCACCAAAGAATTGATGCTTCTGAACTGTGGTGTTGGAGAAGACTCTTGAGAGTCCCTTGGACTGCAAGAAGATCCAACCAGTCCATCCTAAAGGAGATCAGTCCTGGGTGTTCATTGGAAGGACTGATGCTAAAGCTGAAACTCTAGTACTTTGGCCACCTCATGCGAAGAGTTGACTCATTGGAAAAGACCCTGATGCTGGGAGGGATTGGGGGCAGGAGGAGAAGGGGATGACAGAGGATGAGATGGCTGGATGGCATCACCGACTGGATGGACATGAGTTTGGGTAAACTCTGGGAGTTGGTGATGGACAGGGAGGCCTGGCGTGCTGCAATTCATGGAGTCGCAAAGAGTTGGGCACGACTGAGTGACTGAACTGAGCTGAACTGATGTACCTGTCATTTCTTTCCTACCAGACTTTGATCTCCTTGAAACTCATGTATTTCATCCTCTCCTTCCCTGCTTTGTTCCTTGGCTGGCACATACTGAGTGTGCAATAAATGAAAAATACGAGACAGTCTATGGCAACTGCCACAGGATCAGCACGATCAAGCCAGGTGGTGCTAGTGGTAGAGAACCCGCCTGCCAATGCAGGTTAGATGTAAGAGACATGGGTTTGACCTCTGGATCGGGAGGATCCCAGAGGAGGGCATGGCTACTCGCTCCAGTATTTTTGCCTGGAGAATCCCTTGGACAAGGAGCCTGCCATGCTATATAGTCAGAGAGTCATTCATAATGGAAGCAACTGAGCACATATGCATCACAGTCAGAACACTGTGGACACTCACCTTCATCTCTTGCCATGAAAGCTGGAGGGTTCAGAAATACTAGCCCTGATTTGCATCACTAGAGAAAGTTTTATGAAAAACAGGGCACTGAAGGAGATTCTTAAACAACTGTGTAAGGTGCTCAGTCCCAATGAGTTTTGTCTTCTTTAATCAGCCTTTTATGACTGTTTCTCTTCACGTGAAATTCAGGAAATATGCATTTCTTTACTGAGCACATGCATCCTCAAATTTACAGAAATAATCCAAGCATTGATTTTGAAGATGAAGTTCACCCCCAGTGCACACGTTCTGGGAAATGGAGAGATATATGACCGAGATACACATCATGCATCCAAAGATAACTTCATAATGGTTTCTGGGTTGTTAACATTGGAGGAAACCATGGCCTTTTAGAGGAAAGTTACAGTAAATGTCACCATATGAATAAACATTGTAGTGACATGCTTAAGCCTGGTTTTACTTGTTATGATTATGTAGCCTGACTCTCACCACCAGAAGCGACTCCCTCATATTTTCCTTCACATTAACATTTACGATGAAGGGGCAGCATTCCCTTGGCGCACATGGGCCAAAATGAGCCCCATTACACCCAGCAATATTTCAACAGTCACAGACCAGTGGGAGACCAGCCTAAGCCCAGCTTGCTCCGAACCTTAGCATGTTCCACCAGCTTTACCCCAGCCAACAGAACTGCCATTTGAAATCCATCTGCTACATTTCATGGACCTCAGTTCTGATGTAGCAGGTAGTTGTTGAACTCAAACTGAACAGAAAGGACCAGAGGTTCTAAGGGGAAACATTCTTCAGCTCTGCTACACGTTCCCAAAGACATGAAACACCTAAGACAGTGCCGTGAGGCATATTTTTCAGTGCAGAAGCAGCAGAAAACAGAACATGACTCCCCACCCCTTCTTTATATACCAATGAGATTTGCTAGTTTAACCAGGGCTGCAGTACAAAGCACTCATGGTTCATGTTATATTAATAGTGTGGCCTGATTATCAAAAACCATTACTCTTAGTTATCTAGCAGCGGCTGTATGAAGCTGCTATAAGTCAGAGTGACTGCCCACACAGCATTTGCTCCCTGCTTATGATAACAGTATTCTTAATGCAAAAGTGCATTTGTAAAATTATTGCCATTTAAAGATCAGGTTTGTTATAAATGAGATGTGATCACACAATTGCTTTTCCCTGTATAAAAAAATTAAATGCATAAATTACACATCAGTATCCTCCACTGTCATGGCTTCACAAGGGTCAGTTTCCTTGTGGTCAAACTCGGAGGTATGGCTTTCAAAGCAGACGCGTTGTTAGCTGAATCCTGGCCAGGGGCACAAGCAGTGGCTTTTCTTCTCCTGTTCTTTGATGTTGTCTTCTGTAGTACTGATTGAAGGCCCTGTGGATCCAACCCTTTTATGCTGGTTGAGGGGTGCTTTGTTTAGTTTAGTTTTGTTTTTTAAAAGCAGTAATGATAATGGATCGGAAGCCATACCATTTCCCCATAGATTCCGATCATTGTTTCCGGCTCTTTGCAGAATTCCATGTGGCTCGGAGTGACTGCATTCACCGCTTCTTTGAGCTAATGCCACTGGTTGACTTTTTAATTCCACCCCCCTTACTGTGACACTTTCACAGGCTCAGGGTTTGTATGGAAGAAGAGACAAAGACAGGAAAGAAAGCAACTCTAATAAAGTAAAAGAACGCAGTTATAATGCTCACTAATCTCCTTCTCTGGGTTATATGTTTCATTATACACATTACCCCAACTGGGAATAAGAGAGATATGGCTTTACTTGTGAAAACGCAAGGGACGCTTACTGTGCATCTTTCCAAGCTCCTGAGTTTCCTTGTAAACAAACATATAAGGGGTAAATATACAGGACGCCTCTCCCCTTATGCTTTTCCTATTTGAACAGCATTTTAGAATCCTTGATTGTTATAGACAGTTAAGCTTTTCAGCCCTAATTCATTAAGAAAAATATATATTCATGACAAGTTGTTTGAAATGTGGTCCCTTAAGCTTTTTCTGTCTTTTAGAAACTGTTTCATATCACTATCTAAGAAGAAAAGCCAGCCAAGATTTACATTTTAATTTAGTTAACCAAATAGTTCAGACTGTGTTCTCCAAAGACAAAGACTGGTCTGTAAGTGGGCCGGATTTTCCTGTATTTTATTGCTGTAATTTGCATGAGAAACACCAGATCCTGTATAATTGTTGCTTTGTTGTTGTGATCCGAGTAGCTGTTTCCAATGTCAATAATTATAACTTGAAATGAAATTTAGTAGCAGTTAGGGGTGGGGAGTGGAGGCGACTGCCAGCCAGTCAGAATTTCACATCAAACTAACCACAGTCTAGCCTCCTAATGCGATGCGTGCAGCCACCAGGCTTCCAACAGAACTCCACATAAAGTCCCTGGAAAGAGCCAGTCACTTGAGCCTGGCCGCACTCAGCATCTTTTGCTGTGCCATTTTGTTTGGTGTCTAATGAAAAATGAGCATGTTTTTATATATGATGGTTGCTAATTGCTTCATTACCCACGCAAATTATAAAGGCAAACTGTGTCTTATAAAATTGGTAACTAGGCCATTGAAAACCAAAACTTAGGAAAGCATTGTGATGTCCATGCTTCTTTTGCTCCTGTATTCTCTTTCTCTCATTTTTTTAATGACTTTGTATTAAGTTGGAGCACTTTCTCTGTGGTCATTTACTCTTTTAGATTATTCTTCAATTTTGATAAGCTTGTAGCATACGGAGCAAAGGGCTGTGTCAGATTGCCACCATTGCTGAGGCTCTTAGCCCAGCGGCATCAGCAGACCTACCCACTGCTTTGCCCCAGTGCTCCCAACATATCCGAGAGGAAGGACATTTCAAGGGAGGCTGCAACATCCTAGAGCCACGTGCCTACACTGACTCTTCGTCAATATGGGAAGACTCTACGGCTGGTCGTCACTCACTGCTATACCCATTGTATTCAACGTAACATGAAGCCAACAGTGTGGAAAAACTAGAATGAGAGGGTAAGCCAGCTGGGAAACAGAAAGCCTCCTAAAGACCTCCAGGAAGAGTGGGCCAGCTGGGAAACAGAAAGCCTCCTAAAGACCTCCAGGAAGAGTGGGGTGTCATGACAGACACTCATCTCCTCATTGCTTGAATTTGGGACCTCCTAAGTCCCTTCCAGCCTTGACTCAGGCTACTTTCCAATTGTCCTGATAATCAGCCCAGAGCTAACAGACAGCCATTTGTTGTCATGTTGTTTTTCTTATTGGAGGAAAAAGAAAGGTCTTCACTTAAGATATTCCCCAAAACCAATTAATACAAAATGACATAAAACCAAAATCTTATAATACAGTTTTCATGGGGGTCCCCAGCTCACGGGTGTCAGGGGTATAAATGAGAGGAAGGAAGAATCTTTACACTCCACATAATTCCCCACTAACTAACAGAAGTAGTGTCAAGGTAACAAAGAAATTCTGCCTATGCACTAATTCCTCACCGCAGCTGTTGGGGTGTTAGATTAGGAGGCTGTACACCTTTCCCAGGAATATTAAAGCAGACTGTCTCACCGCCTGTGTTTGTCCTCGTAGCCTCATTCTTGCTGCTAGCAGAGCATGTCCCAACTGTTGTCAATTTATCAATGTAGCCTGCACTGGTGGGCACAGTGTGAGCAGCCATTAGGACAGGTGCCTCTATCCATCACAGCCAGTCACTTATTCCACCTTGTCAAGGAAACTAAATGGAGCTTTTGGAGAAATGTAAACAAGTCTCTAATGGACAATCAAAGCGCCACTTTCTGAAGCAAACAAGAGGAAGAAATCTGACAAGACATTTTTAGAGGGGGTTGGATAATATTTAAGTGTTTTCTGAAAGAACTTTGTAATGGTTGTGGTTTGAAAACACTGGGGCAGTGTGGGCAGGAGAGGAAGTAAATGGGAAAAGTCAAAGAATTCAAGCAAAGTCCTTCCTGTGGCCAAAGACTGAGAAAAGGCTTGTGAAGTGGTGATGTGCTGAGTGAAGGAAGGGTCGACTGTTCTGGGGAAGAGCCATAAAACTGACAAGAAATCAACTTCAAAAAAAAAAAAAAAATCAAGAAACTTCCAGTGGAAATCAAAGGCTTGCAGTTGATCTGTTATTATTATTATTATTATATTATTAATGTATTGTTAAAGTTCCAAATGCATAAGAGAGCAGAAAAACACTAATTAAATATCCACTACCCAAGACCACCCTTCGTGGCAGAAGCCTAACTAAACAGATGGCCTTTTCAGTGTCTCCCAGAACACAGAAACTTCTGGCTTTGTCAGACCACAAGAGGAAGCAAATTTCTCAGAAAATTCCCTGACTTTAACCCCCTGCTTGGGACCATTCTTAGCAGATCCACGTCCCCCTGCTGTGGTGGTGTTGAGGGGGAGGGGACAACCTCCATAGCAGCGATTTCAAGCTAGGGCATTCAGGGTCCCACCTTGAATGTCACTCCAGAGTGACGAGGTGGCCAGGGCAAAGCAGTAGACCAGGTGTTCCTGGCACCGCAAGCCCAGTGCTTTTTGGCAGAGGGACAGCACCACACTGAGCTGGTTGAAGCTTCTGGGTGGCCTTCCAGCATTACTTTTTGCTTATCCATTCTGGAGGCAACAGAGCCTGAAGTAGGTGCCAGTGGTTGCGCCACGGGAGAGGAGAGGTGGTCGATCTCAGAGCAGGACATAAAGAGAAAAGAGAGATGCTGTGGGCAGAGGTGACTTTCTGGGATCAGGTGGATGCTAGGGACCAAGAGCTCACTGCAGCCTTATCACCTGACGTGTCTGGGAATAAAGAAGCCTGAGTCAGAAGCACTGAAATTGGCCCTAACACTTTCTCACAAGAGAATGCAGACCTGAGACTACTTGGTTTTCCCTGGTGGGGATCAGCTACTTTGTTCTTATCACTGTTCCTAATTTATGGTGCCCTGGGATCTAGAGGTCAATATCCTAATCATGTAAGGTGAGCGAGCATTGGCTATTACCAGCCGTCTAGCGGCACTATGACCCCAGCTCAAAAGCCATGTCTTCCTGACAGTCAAGACCAAACAAGAGGATGGTGGTGACTAACCACTCCACTGGGAATAATGTGCATCTTTGTTTCTGGTGAGCCATTTTCCAAGCCAGTGCTGTCCATTAGAACGTTCTGTGGTAATGGAAATTTTCTGTAACACCTAACATAAAAGTCATCAGCTGTAACTGGCTTTTGAGCACTTGAAATGTGGTAAGCATGATTGAGAAAATAAATATTTAACGTGTATTTAATTTCAATTAATTCAAACTTTGAAATAGCCCCACTTGACTAGTGGCTCCTATTGTGAAAGACAGTTCTTGACCCATTTCTTGAAAAAAAGTTTGACTGCATATGAATCTAATGAAGTTCTTTTCGAATTGTGCTGTTCAATATAGCTATCCACATATAGCTATTTAATTTTAAATTAATATAATTAAAAATAAGCAAAAATTTATTCTTTAGTGTCACCTGTCACATTTCCAGTTTTCAACAGCCACCCATGCCTAGGGGTGCTAGATCAGCCAAACACGAACACAGAATCATTCCATCATCATGGCAAGTCCAACTGGATAGAGATGCACCGGGTGTCAATGGAGACACCAACTCAAGGAGCAATGAAACCACTTAAAAACAGCAATTCAACAAAATGTTTACTATCTATCTACTTCTTGCCTTTTTTTTAAGCCAAATTTTATGCTACAGTGGTAAAAAGGAGATGTGCAAATCTGCCCATATGGAATTAGAAATGAGAGGAGATTCAGAAGAGTAAATAATTTTATTTCTGTAAGTATTATAAGAGGAGTGACTATTTTGAGCTATGGTAGCTCAGAGAAAAGATCAGCTAACCTAACTTCAAAGATCAGAAAAATTTTCTCAGAGGAAGAAATGCCAAAACCGAGACCTGAGGAATAAGGAGGCATTAACCAGCCGTGTTGGAGGCTGTGGCATATTTTGCAAGGGGTCAATGGCGAGAAAGGTAAGCAAAAGCTAGATCCCATGGGGCCTTGTAAACCCAATGTCTGACCTTAATCTAAGAGCTCTGCTGAGCCACAGAAGGGCTTTAAGCAGGAAAGAGACCAGTCATGGGCCCACTTTGGAAAATTCCCTGACTCCACTTGGAGAAAATGATTTGCCACAAGGGGAAAGACTAGAGACCAGCTAGAGGGATGTTAGACTAACTCAAGCAAGACATGATCGTGGCCTAGAGTATGTTGGAGTAGGAACAAAAGAAAGTAAAAAAATTTGAGAACTGCTTGAAAATTAGCACACAATCTTTCTTCATTGTTCTACAAAGTCTGCTTACCTATCTAGGTTATATTTATTTATTCAGACTATGCCATTTGAAAATGAAAACAGCAAACAATTGGAAGCCTCTCTGTTGCTCATTCTACTATTCCTCCCAAATGTAATATGATCTTTATCTGTATCAATAGTGTTTATTGGAGATTAAAATCTTCTTAAGGCCAGAGGCCAAGCTTATTTCAGTTTGTACAGCACTCAGCATAGTGTCATAGCAGATTGGTAACTAATTAAAGCTTTCTAGTAATTTGGAAAAATAGTACAAATACTCTTAAGATAGATGTTGGTGGTACTATCTATGTTTCAAGATATATTTCTTTCAAAGTAAAGCTTTAACTTCAGTTTTCCAGCAGAAGTTAACTCACTGAATCATCCAGGCAAGAACCCTTCTTGATTTCTTGGTTTCAGATTTCTCAATTTCAGATTTTAGATTCCTCAATGGCTTATTAATTTGCATACATACCAGTGGCAAAATTAATTTTGCTTATATAGTTTAGGCATCTGTTTTCATTAATTGATTATGATGAAAATTTACAGGCTACCACAAAACAGTTTTCAATAAGATATGTGTTGACTTCATTTAAATAGAGTGATTCTGTTATCCCTTAAGGGAAAATAAGGAAGAACAAAGAAGTTTTGCATTAGCCTGGAATAGAATCAAGTACAATTCAAAGATAATGAAAACCCACCTAGTGGCTTCCTTGGAGATTCAAAGACTGGGTCCGAGATAAGATGTGAATCAGAACACCTAGGTGTTTCCTCTCATCTGCAGCCTATCAGCAAGTTTGGTCCCCAGATGGGTCCAGAAGTATGAAAACATTTGAGTTCTGTAGTACTGCTAGTGTTCTATTATGGCCAGTTGAACCCTAAAATCACATCAAGTATCTTGGCATTCACGGCCTTACCAGTCATGGTGTTCATTATTTGTGAGTGACCCTGAATGCAGTTAATCACCGTGGCACCCTTTTCTAGTATTATAATGAAAACAGACTCAGAACAGCTATGTCACTTGCCCAAGGGCCCCCAGTTAGCAAAATCTGCAGACCCAGGCTTATCTAATTCCAAAGTGAGCTTCTTTGACCACTTTATCCTGCTCCCAACAACACAGTGATTTAAATATTACCGAGGCATGAAATTCAAAGGCCTGGTCTTGTGGCTGAGGCAGAGTCTGAATCACTGAGCTGGTGGAGCGTCTGGCTGGCCACCCAGGACCTCCTCTCCTGGGGGCACTAGGGCTTTCCACTCTCCTCAATGAACAAATAAACAAAACTGCTTGGTGCGAAACTGCTGAAAAGTAGACTAATTGTTTGGGCCTGGTGATAAAACTGAAAAGGAAATCACGCTTTTAAGAAGTTCAGGATTTAAAGAGTTCTCAGTCAATGATAATCTGACGGCAGGCACTCAGGGGCAGGGCAGGTGGATGAAGCAGAGAGTGTGGTTCTGACGTTTGGAAACAGCACGGGGTTATTTCTCTGCTGATGATCAGGGGTGTTGTTCTGGAGATTTACAGCATCTGTAATCGCTGCTCTGGATGGCTGTAGTAGATGTGATTTGTGTCTGGCTAACATCATGTGACTGGATCGTATATGGCTCAGTCATTTCGTGAACGCTACATTAGTATTGCCAAGAATACGTATGTGTATTTTCATATATCAGGTGCCCCTCAATATGGGAAAACTTACTGTAAAACTAAATTCTCTAACTCTCATATTTTTTATTGAGTCACAGTAAAAGAGGAAGATAAAATCCAGGGATGGCTCTTCTATGTGCTGATCATTTTAATCCTGATGGGAAAATGACCCACGGAAGGTGTAGAAACAAGACTACACTTCAAAGAGCATGTGTCATTTTTAGAGAATAAAAGCAAAATTACCATAGGCGTTCTCTTCCTCCTGAGACCTTCTCCCAGGCTCTGTTTTAACTTCCTAGGTCCCAAATCAGTCTTCACTGTTGGATTACACTGTTCTGTTTAAATAAGAAAAAGTGAGACTATAGAAAACCACAATGCTTGAGGGAAGATTCCTAAAAATCAACATCGTCCCTAATCTAACTTTCTATCTTCCTCTTTAAGAAACTTTCTACTGTGCAGGAGATTTTTAGTTTGCCAAATGATGCTTGCTGTGTGTGTTTTTTTTTTAATTTATTTATTTTTAATTGAAGGATAATTGCTTTACAGTATTGGGTTGGTTTCTACCAAATATCAGTATGAATCAGCCATAGGTCTACCTATGTTCCCTCCTACTTGAACATCCCTCTCACCTCTCTCCCCATCCCACCCCTCTAGGTTGTTACCAAGCCCTCCTTTGAGCTCCCTGAGTCATACAGTAAATTCCCACTGGCTATCTATTTTACATATAGTAATATATGTTTCCATGTTACTCTCTTCATACATCTCATTCTCGCTTTGTTTTTAAGCCTGGGTCATAAAATCAGGAGATGATTCATTTGCCTTCCTTGGTCTTCTTTTCCTTGTCTTTGATTCTCAAAGCATCTGCAACAACATCCTCCATTTACTTACAACTTTTTTTCTTATTGAATAAATGAATGCTGGGCACATCACGCAAGGCAGGCATTGCTCTAGGTCCTGGATATTCCTACCTGCAAAAAGAGAACAAAAGCCTCTCCTCATGGAGCTTACATACTGTGCACACCAGTGGTTGGTTGTTGATAGGGGCAATTTTTCCCTCCCCTCCCTCAGCTCCCTACACCCTGTGACAACGGCCAGTGTCTGGGACATTTTTGACATTTCTGTTTGATATTTTGTTTGACTGGGAAAGTGGTGCTACCAACATGTCAGGTGTATGTTTATATAACACAGAGAATTCTGTATTTATATTTATACTTGTTTGGGAAGTTGGAATGAGAGATGGCTGAGGATCTGAAGTGAATGTTTCAGAACCAAAGCTTGAATGTGTTGGTCAGATTTGAATCTGTTGGTCATATTCTTTAAGTTGCAAGCCACAAGATCAAGATACTCAACTAAAATGAGCTAGAAAAAGACATTGTATTAGCTTGCAAGGCTGGAAGAGATTGTAGAGCTTTCAGAATGAAGGAAGGACTATGTATCAGGAAGCTCCAAGGGCAGAAATCAGGGGTTCTCTGTCTTTCCAGGACTATTTTGTTCTCTTTTGCTTTTCCCATTTGCTTCTCTCTTCTTCTCTTTGTGCAATGGCACCTCATGTGCTATGACTGCAGAAAGGATTTTACCTAGTGGGGAGCAAACCACTAGAAGCCCTAGCATAGAAACTCCAGTGGAAAAAGAAAGCCGGACTTTTTAAGCGTGGCAACATCCTTGTATCTATCAAACAGTTTCTTGATCTTGCTCTGGTCATGTGGCAACCCTTGGGCCAGTCTCTGTTGCCTGAAGGATGAGGTGCTTTCTTTGGTCATTTCCTCTTTAAGGCTGGCAGCAGAGAGAGGGGCCTACAGTATTGTTATCGACAATTCATTACATCACAATAACTGAGCAAAAGATAACTCTGTAAAAGAAAAAGATGTATGCAGGGAAAAAAAAGGTATATATAAATATATGTCAGTAGAGGTTGTAAAATTGTGGCCATGCTTTAAAGCAGTAATTTCAAACCATTTTTTCATTGAGATCCCTCATATTGACACACTTCTTCTCAGCCCTCTTTCATCCAAACTATTTGAGATGATATGAATATATTTGTTATATCACAATAGATTTTTAAGTATGTTTTGAGGATTATGTGGAAGCATTTAAGACAGAGACACCCTACACTACCCAACAAGGGAATCTCCCCATTGATTAACACATGTTAATTGGACACGTACTATGTGCAAAGTTTTGTGCCAGACACATAGGAGAACACATAGCACCTGCCTCTGAGTTTGTATTCTCAATGGGTTATAAGGCAGATGCACCTGAAAGTTTCCATAATGCTTTCAGGCAGGCTTAATCCTGGCATCTCCTGTCCCTGCTTCAAAGGGCAAATGTCACTATTGCATCACCTGTGAGTTTTATAAATTAGGCTAGAGTGAAAACAGCCCCTGTCTTAAAATTTCACACTTGTTTCCCCTTGTTTCTCCTACATTTGATGGCTTTGGGCTGATTCTGTTCTACCCACCAGAAACCCTAGGATCTGATGGGACACTCCACACTGGACTGACTGGCCAGTAACAATGCAAATAGCCATTCATCACTGGGGACTATGCATCCACACCACAGTCTTTTTGGACTATACCTAAGAATAGGATTTAAGCCCACTTAAAGAATAGGATTTAAGCCCACTTTGCAAAGCTAGGATCTGAGACAAGAGTCCTGGTGAGTTTACCCAGTGATATCTATTCCTGGTGGTAGAAACAATGGGGAAGAACCTACCTCTGCCCGAAACCACATTAGATTCTACTACACACTGTCTCATTTAATCCTCCCAAAGCCCCATATTCCCTCCTTAGGTGTAAAAACTATTACCCAGAATGACTAACTGGTGGGAACAAAGTCTCAGATGAAAGTTGAGTCACTGGAGTAGCACACTGATTATTTGTCTGCTTCTGTAGCCTGTGTTCTTTCCGCTTTTCTGTGTTTTGTTCCACCCCACCCTTTCCTAAAGCCCCAGAAAATATTGGCCTGTTCAAATCAGGAGGTTAAAAAGCAGAACCTTCCCTGCTGGACTCTCCTCTGCAAGCACAATGAATTTCTTCTTCTAAGTAAACATAGAAACCTACACAGGCAATGAAGATTCCCTACATCTTGAACAGTGCTAGTGTTTCCCTGTTTCCTGTTAAAACGAATAATTAACTTCTGTCAAGCTTGGTAAAAATGTTAACAGGGTCTTGCAACTCTCCACATGCACAGAAACATTATTATTATTATTTTTTAAATATGAGATGGTGGTTTTCTCTGTGAAAAATGCATTTGTCCTCACACTCTAAGGCATTCAGTCACTCAAGTCGTCATAGAAGAAAGGGTATGGTTTGTAGATCTCACTTATTTTTGAAATAAAGGATGACTTCAAAAAATGACATGAGCACAGAGCTTGTGTAATCTCCATTTGCAGTGATTTTTCTTGATTGATGTGCCATTAATACTTTAATTGGCAACAGGTGCAGCTGATTGTTGGTTCCTATGCTGAGAAATCTGAAATTGAACATAAGGTTCTGATAAATTAATAAACTCCTCTGCTCCAAACAGTTGTTGCTGTGAACTAACTTTCCATGGAGTGCTGCTCCATCAAGCACACTGAATTCTTTATGTTAAAAAGCAAAGTGTTACTTAATGATAAATTAAAATTACACAAAGAGCCACAGAAAGAACGCAATAACATCCCCTCCCAGGGAAAAGGGAAATTTCTGGAAGGAGCAGAAGAATGTGATTTATGAAATAAATTGTTTCCCTTTTGTAGACCGGAAGTGTTTTGTCTCTGGATTCCATGTCACATTATTAAAATAATTTTGTGTTATTTAATATAAATAGTAGAAGGGAGAATAAAGGATTTTTACATAAGGTCCTTTTCCTCCCTGAGGTAAAATTTAATATTGAGGAGAAGCCTAGGGAAAAATATCCTGAAGGTTCTATAAAGGATCTTTAAGTTATGTTTGTTTTATTTATTAGCCTCACATATGTTGAGGCCATTTATAAATTTTTCTTGCAAAAATTTGACTCCAATGGAGACAGAGGGTTGTTGGCACTAATTTTCCATCAGTGAGGAATATCCCTGGTCACGATGGCAAGGGAGCATAGGTTGTTGTCCCCGTCCCCTGAACCAAACGTAGAAAATGACTCAGGATGTAAGGAGGCAGACGGAGCTCAGAGCTTCACACTCCCATCCGTTGGAGCACAAGTGGTGAGAAACCCTAACAGAGGCAGAACGTGGGCCTCATGTAGGGAGAGGAGAATGGTCATTCGAAGACGAGAGGGCCCCAGACTGCAGAGCAGAGACTGGACAGGGGAGAGCTTTCTACTGATAGTTATGCTGCCTTTCTCCCCTAAATGGCTTGTTGCTGCACTGGGGCTCTTAGGGGTCAGAAAGTCAGCTCTAGAAACCTAGAGCCATCATGGGGCACTGGAGCTAAATCAGGTGACCCCAGGCAGGGTGAAGGCCCAGTGTCACTGAGTACAGGTCAGCTGGCTGGCCACACGGGTATTTTCTCCTCTTCTCCCTTCCCCTCATACTACAGGCTATGCAGGGAGCAAATGGCTATGAGGTCAAACTTGTGGAATGGAAAAACAAGGATGTATTAAACATGGAAAAGTCATCTCTAGACATTCTTGCTCTCCATCCTGCTCATCTCAAGAAAACTTTCCCCAGATGAGCAGGCCAGGGTTCAGACCTTGGCTCCCTCCTCCCACACTGGCAGGACCAGCAAAGGCAGCTAAGAGCCCCAAGGGACCAAACGGGCAAGCTCACAGGGGAGACAAATAAGGCATCTGAAAAGCATCAGAAAAATGAACACCCGGAACACCCTACACCAAAGAGAGTTTAATAGGCAGAACAGGCAGAGCCAGAGTTTGAAATAAGTATAATAAATACCTTCAGAGAAAGAGAAAGTAGATAATATAAGCATAAAATGCAAGCAAGCATTATAAAGGAACGTCAATTAGAATTATTATGTATGAAAAATATAACAGTTAAATTTAAACCTGATTGGGGTGGTTGAATAGCATAATGGACACAGTCATAGAACAGAAGGTTCCAGTTCAGTTCAGTCGCTCAGTCGTTTCCGACTCTTTGGGACACCTTGAACTGCAGTACCCCAGGCTTCCCTGTCCATCACCAACTCCCAGAGTCCACCCAAACCCACGTGCATTGAGTCAGTAATGCTATCCAACCATCTCATTCTCTGTCGTCCCCTTCTCCTCCTGCCCCCAATCTTTCCCAGCATCAATGTCCTTTCAAATGAGTCAGCTCTTCACATCAGGTGGCCAAAGTACTGGAATTTCAGCTTCAACATCACTCCTTCCAATGAACACCCAGGACTGATCTCCTTAGGATAGACTGATTGGATCTCCTTGCAGTCCAAGGGACTCTCAAGAGCCTTCTCCAACATCACAGTTCAAAAGCATCAATTCTTCTGCACTCAGCTTTCTTTATAGTCCAACTCTCATGTCCATACCTGACCACTGAAAAAAACCATAGCCTTGACTAGACTGACCTTTGTTGGCAAAGTAATGTCTCTGCTTTTCAATATGCTGTCTAGATTGGTCATAACTTTCCTTCCAAGGAGTAAGCGTCTTTTAATTTCATGGCTGCAATCACCATTTGCAGTGATTTTGGAGCCCCCAAAAATAAAGTCTGACACTGTTTCCCCATCTACTAGCCATGAAGTGATGGGACCGGATGCCACGATGTTAGTTTTCTGAATGGTGAGCTTTAACCCAACTTTTTCACTCTCCTCTCTCACTTTCATCAAGAGGATTTTTGGTTCCTCTTCACTTTCTGCCATAAGGGTGGTAGCATCTGCATATCTGAGGTTATTGATATTTCTCCCAGCAATCTTCATTCCAGCTTGTGCTTCCTCCAGCCCAGCGTTTCTCATGAGGTACTCTGCATATAAGTTAAATAAGTAGAGTGACAATATACATCCTTGACATGCTCCTTTTCCTATTTGGAACCAGTCTGTTGTTCCATGTCAAGTTCTAACTGTTGCTTCCTGACATTCATACAGGTTTCTCAAGAGGCAGGTCCGGTGGTCTGGTATTCTCATCTCTTTCAGAATTTTCCACAGTTTATTGCAATCCACACAGTCAAAGGCTTTGGCATAGTTAATAAAGCAGAAATAGACGATATTCTGCAACTCTCTTGCTTTTTCGATGATCCAGCGGATGTTGGTAATTTGATCTCTGGTTCCTCTGCTTTTTCTAAAACCAGCTTGAACATCTGGAAGTTCACAGTTGACGTATTGCTGAAGCCTGGATTGGAGAATTTTGAGTGTTACTTTACTAGTGTGTGAGGGCAATTGTGCGGTAGTTTCAGCATTCTTTGGCATTGCCTTTCTTTGGGATTGGAAGGTGAAATGACCTTTTCCAGTCCTGTGGCCACTACTGAGTTTTCCAAATTTGCTGACATATTGAGTACAGCATTTTCACAGCATCATCTTTCAGGATTTGAAACAGCTCAACTGGAATTCCATCACCTCCACTAGCTTTGTTCATAGTGATGCTTTCTAAGGCCCACTTGACTTCACATTCCAGGATGTCTGGCTCTAGGTGAGTGTGAGTGATCACACCATCATGATTATCTTGGTCGTGAAGATCTTTTTGTACAGTTCTTCTGTGTATTCTTGCTACCTCTTCTTAATATTTTCTACTTCTGTTAGGTCCATACCAATTCTGTACTTTATTAAGCCCATCTTCACATGAAATGTTCCTTGGTATCTCTAATTTTCTTGAAGAGACCTCAGGTCTTTCCTATTCTGTTGTTTCCCTCTACTTCTTTGCACTGATCACTTAGGAAGGCTTTCTTATCTCTCCTTGATATTCCTTGGACCTCTGTATTCAAATGGGTACTTTCCTTTTCTCCTTCGCTTTTCACTTCTCTTTTCACAGCTACGTGTAAGGCCTCCTCAGACAGCCATTTTCCTTTTTTTTGCATTTCTTTTCCATGGGGATGGTCTTGATCCCTGTCTCCCATACAATGTCACGAACCTCCATCCATAGTTCATCAGACAATCTGTCTATCAGATCTAGTCCCTTAAATCTATTTCTCACTTCCACTCTATAGTCATAAGGGATTTGATTTAGGTCATACCTGAATGTTCTAGTGGTTTTCCCTACTTTCTCCAATTTCAGTCTGAATTTGGCAATAAGGAGTTCATGGTCTGAGCCACAGTCAGCTCCTGGTCTTGTTTTTGCTGACTGTATAGAGTTTTTCCATCTTAGGCTGCAAAGAATATAATCAATCTGATTTCAGTGTTGACCATCTGGTGATGTCCATGTGTAGTCTTTTCTTGTGTTTTTGGAAGAGGGTGTTTGCTGTGACCAGTGTGTTTTTTTGGAAGAACTCTGTTAGTCTTTGCCCTGCTTCATTTTGTATTCCAGGGCAAATTTGCCTGTTACTCCAGGTGTTTCTTGACTTTCTACTTTTGCATTCCAGTCCCCTATAATGAAAAGGACATCTTTTTAGGGTGTTAGTCCTAGAAGGTCTTGTAGGTCTTCATAGAACCATTCAACTTCAGCTTCTTCAGTGTTACTGGTCAGGGCATAGACTTGGATTACTGTGGTATGGAATGGTTTGCCTTGAACAGAGATCATTCTGTCATTTTTGAGATTGCATCCAAGTACCGCATTTCAGACTCTTTGGTGACCATGATGGCTACTCCATTTCTTCTAAGGGATTCCTGCCCGCAGTAGTAGATATAATTGTCATCTGAGTTAAATTCACCCATCCCAGTCCATTTTAGTTCGGCTGATTCCTAGAATGTCGATGTTCACTCTTGCCATCTCCTGTTTGACCACTTCCTATTTGCCTTGATTCATGGACCTGACATTCCAGGTTCCTATGCAATATTGCTCTTTACAGCATTGAACCTTGCTTCTATCACCAGTCACATCCACAGCTGGGTGTTGTTTTTGCTTCGGCTCCATCCCTTCATTCTTTCTGGAGTTATTTCTCCATTGATCTCCAGTAGCATATTGGGCACCTGGGGAGTTCATCTTTCAGTGTGCTATCTTTTTGTCTTTTCATATTGTTCATGAGGTTCTCAGGCAAGAATACTGAAGTGGTTTGCCATTCCCTTCTCCAGGGGACCGTATTTTGTCAGAACTCTCCACCATGACTCATCCATCTTGGGTGGCCCCACACGGCATGCCTTACTTTCATTGAGTTAGACAAGGTGTGGTCCATGTGATCAGATTGGCTAGTTGTCTGATTGTGGTTTCCGTCTGTCTGCACTCCGATGCCCTCTCTCAGCGCCTACCGTCTTACCTGAGTTTCTCTTACCTCTTACCTCGGACATGGCGTCTCTCTTCACGGCTGCTCCAGCAGGGCTGCTGCTCCTTACCTTGGATGTGAGGCAGCTCCTCTCAGCCATCCCTGCAATCACAGCCGCCACCCCTGCGCCATCACAGCCGCGAGTTGTCTTTGACAACTTGGCCAAATCCCCTAATTCTGTGATCACTGTTGGTTATCAAAAGTTAAATCCCATTAAGATGTCAAACTCAGTTTCCATATAAATCCCTTCTCCTCCATCTCCTCTCCTAATATTGATGGTGTACAGCATCCTCGGACAGCAGAAGTCACAAGTTTCCTGTGTCTCTGCTCTCTGCACTCTGGGGGAGGGTGTAAAGCACTGGCTGATGATGACTCTGTCTGCTCCTTTCCTTAGACTTGCTAGACCTAAATCTTGTAGTCTGGAATAAGAAATCTCATCAAACTACTCAGTTTTTAGTGGTCAGGAGGTTCTCTGGTCCCTCTCTATGTTGCTTTAAAGAGTCAAAAAGCCTCAGCTCTACCTACTCCAAACAAAGAAGAGAAGCAAGAGGCTCCCGCCTGTGCTCCAGACTAGGATGAAGCAATGAGAAACTCACCTCAGGCACAAAGTTTAAGGAAGTACCAAAAAAACTCAGTAATCAAGATGAACAGTATATTAATGTAAATTTTTAAAAATCAAAATTAAGACAAACCAAATATTAAAGTTTTAAGTAATCATCAGAATTGCTGACTTTCTCTTTTGCTTCAGGCTCCAATGCACATTCAGTCGTGTCCCACTTTTTGCAGTCCCGTGGACTATGGTCCACCAGGCTCCTCTATCCATGGGATTGCCTCAGCAAGAATACTGGAATAGGTTGTCAAGCTCTCTTCCAGGTGATCTTCCTGACCCAGAGACTGAACCTGCATCTCCTAAGTCTCCTGCTTTGCAGAAAGAGTCTTTACTGTTGAGTCACCAGGAAAGCCCTCAGGCTCCAATGTGTCACTGCTTGATTGTGACTGCCTCTATCTCTCCCCTCCATAGGACTTCACCATGAACAGAAAAAGAGAGAGTTAGGTGGTAGCTGATAATACCAGGGTCAATTTTACTTTCTCATTGTAAGCCCTGAGGAAGATACATGTCTTGAAGCACTGATGGGTCCTTTCATAAAATAGGAAAACTAGTGCCTCATGATCCACAGCATATGGTCCTACATTCTGGCCAACTTAAAGGTATTACCAAAAGCCCAGCAATAGTTTTAAGGATAAAGAGACTCCAAAGAGTACCAACAAATACAGAATGCATGTTATTTTCTAAGTGCACATGGTTACATTTTATAAATCTCCATATTCTGAATTCTAAAGAATCATTAAATTGCAAAAGAAATATACACTGAAGATTTTTAAGTGCTAATATTCAGCAGTATTTGACCTACAAAATGGAAATTTTACTTGGTCCAAGCATATACTAGTGACCATTATTATCTGACCATAATACTGTAATATGAGCAATCAATAACAAAAGGAGTTCTTGAAAAAAATTTCCAAATTTTTTAATATGATTTCTTTAAAATTGTCTTTAGCAAGCTTGATTTGGACTAAGTAAATTAAAATCTACTATGAAACCTTTACAATAAACCTTTTTAAAGCTTAAAACATGTTTTAAGTTGGTTGAGAGCAACCAACACAGACAGAACATGAGAGATTCTGATTCCTTGAGAGAAAAGAATAATTCTGAGTGAAATCCATAGTCACCTTTTTCTCCACAGGCATTTGTAAATATTTAGCACAAGGGAATTGAATACTAACAGAAAGTGGCAGTTTCAATGGTCTAAGACAGATCTTGGAGTTTAAGACAGCTGAAAGAGCTGGGGCTGGAGGAGCAAAATCGTGAGAGAAGAAAACAACAGGAAAGTTACTCTAAAAGCCTCCATTAAAACTCCACGTGAGGTTTTGGCCAATTTCTAAACTACACAGAGGGCATGACTCAAAATAACTATCAAGAAGCAGGAGCTAGAAGGACAAAGGGCTGAGCAGAGATTTTAGAAGAGTTGTACAATGGTCTGGGAAGACAGAGACAGGAATTCAAGGTTACTAATATGAAATGCCCTGGTAAACATTCCAGGTTCTCAACTGAGATACTGGAAAAACTTTATCCTAGGAGTAAAGACATCATTAATATAACAACCCTAAATGCGAAGAGTTGACTCATTGGAAAAGACTCTGATGCTGGGAGGGTTTTGGGGCAGGAGGAGAAGGGGACGACAGAGGATGGGATGGCTGGACGACATCACTGGCTTGATGAACGTGAGTCTGAGTGAACTCTGGGAGATGATGATGGACAGGGAGGCCTGGCGTGCTGTGATTCATGGGGTGGCAAAGAGTCGGACACAACTGAGCCGCTGAAATGAACTGAACAGAACAGAATAATATTTAAATGATCTGTATGTACTTTCTGCTGCCAAAGTGATATTAACCCTCTTGGAAGGAAGAAAATACCATTCAGTCTCTATAATTTTTAACGCTACTTATATATAAAGTCTAGGATCCAACCGAAAAATATGGGGCATGTTTAAAAAAGGAACCAGTTAATCAAAAGTCAGGTAGAAACAGACCTACTGATGAATCAGATATTAGAACTAATAGGTACGTTAACTATGCTCAATAAAGGAAAATATGGAGGATTTTAGCAGAGACTTATAATCTATATTAAAAAGTTTAATGAAATTTTATAGATCTAAAAATATAATAGCTGAAATTAACAGTTCAGGCTGCTGCTTCTACTGCTGCTAAGTCGCTTCAGTTGTGTCCTACTCTGTGAGACCGCATAGACAGCAGCCCACCAGGTTCCCCCATCCCTGGGATTCTCCAGGCAAGAACACTGGAGTGAGTTGCCATTTCCTTCTCCAATGCATGAAAGTGAAGTCGCTCAGACATTTCCGACTCCTAGTGACCCCATGGACTGCAGCCTACCAGGCTCCTCCATCCATGGGATTTTCCAGGCAAGAGTACTGGAGTGGGGGTGCCATTGCCTTCAGGAGATGAGTTTAATAGTAGATTAGACAGAGTAGAAAACATAATTTGTAAACTAGAATACAAGCAAGTTTAAAGTATCCTGATTAAAGTCCTGAGAGAAAAACCATGGATATTAGGGAAAAGAGTACTAGAGATATGCAAATGTCCAATATGTATAATTGGAATGTTGCAAAGAATGAAGGCTAGGGGCTTAGATGGTAAAGAATCCACCTGCAATTCAGGAGACCTGGGTTCAATCCCTGGGTCAGGAAGATGCCCTGGAGAAGGAAATGGCTACTCATTTCAATATTGTTGCCTGGGTGAATTCCATGGACAGAGGAACCCGTCAGGCTACAGTCCATAGAGTTGCAAAGAATTGGACAGGACTCAGCAACTAATAAAGAAAAGAAAGAAAGGAGAGGGAACACGAGACAGAAACAATATTTGAAGCAATACTACTTGAGAATTTCTGAAACTGACAGGCATCAAACCACAGCTTGATTAAGTTTAAAAACCCAAGTAGGATAAATATAAAGAAAACTACATCTAGGAACAACATAGTAAAGTATGCTAAAAAAACAAAGACAAAAATCTTAAAATTTGACAGTAGGGGCAAAAAGACACATTGCTTTCAAAGGAGCAATAATAAGTCTTGAGGCTGATTTAGCAACAAAAATTATGGCTGTCATAGGAAAATGAAAAGACATATTTAAAATACTGAAAGTGGCCAACAACCTATAATTTTATAGCCAGTTAAAATATTCCTCAAAAATAGAGATGATAAAAAAACTCCTTATGCTAGATATAAAGACATGCTTAAGAAATTAGGATATATCAGAAGGACATAGGAGACTGATTAAAAGGACAATTTATTAAGCATCAAAATAAGAAAAAAATTAAGAGATTATACCTCATTGAATAAAATAAGAATTCTTGAGTCCATACGGTTAGTAAATATATTATTGATCTAAAGTATGCTGTCAACCAAAAAATGTAGAGGAAATTATGAATTTAGAAAATTATCATTTCACAACCAGCAGGGTAATAACTGATTCAGGTCTATGGGTAATAAAACTACGTGGTGAAAATGTGATGAGGAAATAGGATATTTTGATGGTCTTAAAGTATCTGCCTACTTATTAGTTACAGAGACATCATGTACTTTCTAATGTGATGCTTTGAGAAAGGAAGATACATTTCTTATGTATTATTTCTGCCAAATGATGTATAATTTGACTCTAAAAATAAGAAACTCCAATTAAGAAATATCTGCAAAAAATCTAGCCTTTACTCTATAAAATGTCACTATTATGACAGAATTAGGAAGCTGATGATATCCATCAAACTATGGACAATATTGACATGAACTAATGCAACGGCAATGGAGATTTTGAGAAGGGATCAAAAACATGCTACAGAAATTGTACATTTTCAATAAATAAAGGCTTCTGAGATGTGGCAGGAAAGAAAGATGAAGAAGTACAAGTTTTCCAGCTGGAATATTTATCCAAAGTGAGATTTAGAAGAGTGCTTTTTACATGACAAGGTAGGGTATGGTTCTGTTTTAGAAGTAGACTTACCATGAGATACTCATGAGCCCTCCTTGTAATGATGTCTGGCCACTGGCTGGGTTGAAGGATGAGATCAGGTCAGGAAACAAATTGTGGAGACATCTGCTTGTAGAGAGTGAGTGAAGTGGTGGGGTCAGGTAAGAGCACCCGGAGGAGCAGGAAGATTAAGAAGAACAGAAAGAAAAATGAGTGTAAAGCCTACCGAAGGACCAAGCAAAGAAAGAGGAACCAGCCAGGAAAATAAAAGGGAGGATCAGAGAATTCAGAGGAGAACCTTAACAGGTTTGGTGTCCAGGAAACCAAGGAATAAGAGAGTTTAAGATCATACACCAAGTACATCCTTGTGACTTCCTGGTGGCTCAGACGGTAAAGCATCTGCCTACAATGCGGGAGACCTGGGTTTGATCCCTGTGTTGGGAAGATCCTCTGAGAAGGAAATGGCAACCCATTCCAGTACTCTTGCCTGGAAAATCCCATGGATGGAGGAGCCTGGAAATCTACAGTCCATGGGGTCGAAAAGAGTCGAACATGACTGAGCGACTTCACTTTACCTTACCAAGTACATCAGATACCAGCTATACTGGTAGATCAGCATGTGTGCTGTGCTTAGTCACTCGGTACTGTCCGACTGTTTGCGACCCCATGGACTGTAGCTCACCAGGCTCCTTTGTCCATGGGATTCTCCAGGCAAGAATACTGGAGTGGGTTGCCATGCCCTCCTTCAGGGGATCTTCCCGACCCAAGGATTGAATCCTGGTCTCCCCACATTGCAGGTGGATTCTCTACCATCTAAGCCACCAGGGAAGCCCATAAGGCTGCCTAACACACGATTCCTGCCCCCACAAAAACTCAACAGTGTGTCAGAGGGAAAAACATAACACAAAACATTTAAACCTTACACATGAATCTACACAGAACACAGTGACAGAAAAACACAGATGCATTACCATGAGAACACAAAAGGGAAGAGCTTTCTGTCTCTTAAGATGCTAGGTACCCGTGGCCTCTGGGTTCTGTGGAGCACCTCCGGGCTCTCTGGAATGAGTAGCTGCAGGCGGTGGCACTCAAGCTGCTGGTCATTACCAAGCCCAGGACAGCCACGGGTTGGGTTGAATGAACTAAGCATTTATCCTCAGAGGGTCATAAAAAGTAACAAATGGGAGACTTACAGCTTACAGTGTGCAGCCTGGACACTACTTTTTGTTTTTAATCACCTCTTTTTCTAAAGAAAACGAAGAGAAGCTCACCCATTCTCACTCTCTTTTTCATTTTTGGTCTTTTTCTTATCACACTATTGTTCAGAAACTGTGGAGAAAAGGATATATTGAGTAGGGCAACTCTCCACAAGGTCACGGAAACTTCAAAAACCAAGTGATAAATGCAAGTAGGTTAGTGCCAAGGGAAAATAGCAAGAGATAAAGTTGGGAAGAAAGACAGAAATCCAGTCAAGAAGACAGCTACACTTGAGATGAAGTGATCAAGAAGAGAGATAAGGAAATTGTAGAACAAGTATACAGATAGTATTTAATAGGTGCCACTCTGCTAAGTGTTCTACAGGTATTAGCTCACTTAGATTATATCTGAGATACACCTATCGTTATTCTCATTTTACAGATGAGGAAACTGAGGCCCAGAGAGATTAAGAACAAGAGAGTAATTTGTCCACAGAGTTAGTGAATGGTGGAGCTAGGACTCGAACCCCAGCAATACACCTCCAGAGTCTATCTGTGCCCTCACCCACCACACCCTAGAGCAGGATTCGTATGCTAGATAAAGACAATTGTGATAAATGCTCTGAAAGAAAAGAATAGGGGACAGTGAGAATCATTTCCTGGATGGGGAAATCTTAGGCAAATCGAGGGTAAATGATCTTTCCCTAATCGAACCCCATCAGTAGTGTAGCTGAGGTTTACATTTGGATCTCCATATTTCTAGCCCAGTATGGACTTCTTTCCCTTTCCTGGTGCTGCAGTCTTGAAAAGGCTGAAATTGAAATTTGAGAAAGGACTTAATCACGAATCAGCTAGAATATCTCATGGAGGGACTGAAAAAGCTCTCAATAGGATAGAAAGACAGATATGCTCAGTCTTGCCTCCTTCATTAACACCTGAGAGACACCAGGTGGGTGTGTGGAACTCTGTGCCTTGGTTTCCCCCTTTGTAAAATGAGGGCATGCTAACAGATCATTTCTGTAGCCTTGCTTGGCACCTCTCACATTTTCTGACCTTCACCTCAACAAGGCTTTCAGTGGGATTATGGACATTTTCCAGTTCAGTTCAGTTTAGTTGCTCAGTCGTGTCTGACTCTTTACAACCCCATGAACCACAGCATGCCAGGCCTCCCCTGTCCATCACCAACTCTAGAGTTCACCCAAACCCATCTCCATCGACTCAGTGATGCCATCCAACCGTCTCATCCTATGTGGTCCCTTTCTCCTCCTGCCCTCAATCTTTCCCAGCATCAGGGTCTTTTCCAGTGAGTCAGCTCTTCTCATCAGGTGACCAAATTACTGGAGTTCAGCTTCAGCATCAGTCCTTCCAGTGAATGAATATTCAGGACTGATCTCCTTTAGGATGGACTGGTTGGATCTCCTTGCAGTCAAGGGACTCTCAAGAGTCTTCTCCAATACCACAGTTCAAAAGCATCAATTCTTCTGCACTCAGCTTTCTTTATAGTTCAACTCTCACATCCATACATGACCACTGGAAAAACCATAGCCTTGACTAGACAGGCCTTTGTTGACAAAGTAATGTCTCTGCTTTTAATATGCTGTCTATGTTTTTCCAGTGGTCATGTATGAACGTGAGAGTTGGACTATAAAGAAAGCTGAGCACCAAAGAATTGATGCTTTTGAACTGTGGTGTTGGAGAAGACTCTTGAGAGTCCCTTAGACTGCAAGGAGATCCAGCTAGCCCATCCTAAAGGAGATCAGTCCTGGGTGTTCATTGGAAGGAGTGATGTTGAAGCTGAAACCCTAATACTTTGGCCACCTGGTGCGAAGAGCTGACTCATTGGAAAAGACCCTGATGCTGGGAAAGATTGAGGGCAGGAGGAGAAGGGGACGACAAAGGATGAGATGGCTGGATGGCATCACCGACTTGATGGATGTGAGTATGAGTGAATTCCAGGAGTTGGTGATGGACAGGGAGGCCTGGCGTGCTGCAGCTTATGGGGTCACAAAGAGTTGAACATGACTGAGCAACTGAACTGAATTGACCTGAACTGAACTGAACTAGGTTGGTCATAACTTTCTTTCTGAGGAGTAAGTGTCTTTTAATTGTATGGCTGCAATCACCATCTCCAGTGATTCTGGAGCCCAGAAATATAAAGTCAGATGCTTTTTCCACTGTTTCCCCATCTATTTCCCATGAAGTGATGGGACCGGATGCCATGATCTTCGTTTTCTGAATGTTGAACTTTAAGCCAACTTTTTCACTCTCCTCTTTCACTTTCATTAAGAGGCTCTTTGGTTCTTTTTCACTTTCTGCCATAAGGGTGGTGTCATCTGCATATCTGGAGGTTATTGATATATGTCTCTGGCAATCTTGATTTCAGTCTGTGCTTCCTCCAGCCCAGCGTTTCTCATGATGTACTCTGCATTTAAGTTAAATAAGCAAGGTAACAGTATACAGCCTTGACATATTCCTTTTCCTATTTGGAACCAGTCTGTTGTTCCATGTCCACTTCTAACTGTTGCTTCCTTACCTGCATACAGATTTCTCAAGAGTTGGGTCAGGTGGTCTGGTATTGCCATCTCTTGAAGAATTTTCCATGCTTCGTTGTGATCCACACAGTCAAAGGCTTTGGCATAGTCAATAAAGCAGAAATAGATGTTTTTCTGGAACTCTCTTGCTTTTTCAATGATCTATCAGATGTTGGTGATTTGATCTCTGGTTCTTCTGCCTTTTCTAAAACTAGCTTGAATTTTTCAGCTACCCTGAGCCTTTATGACATTTGTCGGAGCCCACAACACTGCATTGCGCCTAAAAGAAGAATGTACTTTAAATATATGGTATGCTCAAATAAGAGTTACCCTTTAAGAGACATGCCTACATATCTGTAAATAGTGAAACCAGTCCCGTGCAAATGAGGACAGCTACAGCAGAATACGCTAACAAAAAATGTCTGGGTGCGACTGGATCTGAGTGGTACAATACCTGGCAGTGTGTGACTGTGCCTCGCACCTGCCCAGCCATAGCAGGTACCTGAATGGTACTCATCAGCCCCCTTCTCAGTTTTCTGTTAGCTTCTGCTTACATCTATTAGCTTCCATACATTTTATTTCCTGGTGAATGATTTCTTACATACTTGTTGTCCCATTTATTGTTCTTTTATGAGTGTACATAATGTTACAATTATTAACTGCTCTTCAAAGTGAACTATTGGCCCTAAAGATTTTTTTTTTTTTTTTTTTGTCCTTTCATATGATTTCCACTTAGGAAAAACACTTTTTACAAAGTGTCAATAAGCATACCCATCTGCAAATGGGCACATTTTAAAGCATTTGTCAGGCATATTAGTATTGGTTTGAAGGAAGATACCAAGTTCAATGTCTTGCCTTTGGGAAAATAAAAATGTTTGGGATAAAAATAGAAGCTCAGCCTTCCAGGACTGATTGGTATGTCTTTAGACATTTAACACTCTTAGACATCAAATGCATCATCATTGTGACATTGGTGAATATAAATGGGCTGGCAAAATCTTTTAGATGAGAAAAATTGAGATTTGATTGATTGACTCTCTCTGCAGTATAGATGGACTCAAACATAAATGTAAATTCATATATCCTGGGAAGTTATAAAGGGATTCTCAGAGAATAGTAATGTCAAAAATAAAGTAGCATTTATTGAGTACTAACTTTATGCCAGTTATATGCATGGCAACTTATGTATGTATTTTTAAAGCAAATCTTTACAACCGCCCTGTGAGATATGTAATATAATAGTCACTTAACAAAAAAAAAAAAAACTAAACTAAACTAAACTGAGACTTAGAGAAGTTAAGTAACACCCAAAGAATTACTGGAAAAAGACAAATTCCAAAAGAAGGATTCACATTGGAGGATTCACACTTGAGTGAGGGTTAGGATTCTCCTCATTAATGTGGCTTCTGTAACAAATAACCACAAACTCGGTACCTAAAACAGCAAGTAGTAAATCTCTTATATTTCTGGAGGTCAGAAGTCCAAAATCTGTCTCAATGTGCTGAAATCAAGATATCAGCACAACTGAGTTCTCTTCCAAAACTTCAGGAAAGACTCTATTGTTGGCCTCTTGCTGTTTGTGTGGCTGCTGGTACTCCTTGGCTTGCATCTCTATCACTCTCCATGGCCTGGATCTTCAAGTCTCTCTCTGTTCTGCTTTCATGTTGCCTTCTCTTCTGTGTGTGTTACCACTTACTCTGCCTCTGTCTTTAAAAAGATACTTGTGATCGTGTTTAGGACCCACCTGGATGATCCAGGGTGACTTACTCATCTAAAGATCCTAGTTTCATCACATCTTCTACCTTATAAGGTGATATTCAAGAGTTCAGGCACGAGGCCCTGTTATCTTCAGGGGGCATTATTCAGCCTACTAGAAAGGACACACGACGTTCCTCCTCCATATGAGATTTTCTGTTGTACCTGTCACTCTTTCCTGGACTTCAGGATGTTTAACAACAGTAGTATAGGCTCACAATCCCTTGACTATGGTCATGAAATCCTGAAAACTGAAATATTTCTTCATAAATATGGTATAAATTCCTCAACAATGAGAGCTGATGCAAATTGACATGAAGCTTTTATAATCTTTGTCTATCCCCTTATCATGACTATTCGTACATTCACTATGGAAATATTAATGTCTTATGTTACTAACTGCACTGCTAAGGATGTTACATAATTTACCTTATTTCTATTCTAACATCTGAGAAGATCTGAACTCTGAAAATCACTTGATCCCAAGAGTTTTAGATAAAAGATTGTGAACCCATGGTAAGATAGGAGACAGAAATAATCCCAAAAGATTTTAAAAGTGATGGAACCTCTAAGACAAACTAAAAATTACTTAAGGACTCTAGAGTATAGCTGGAGCCTTCAGGGAGTCAAGGAACCATCACATTTAGGAATCCTTATGAGGTGCTTAAAAAATAATTTCTAGGAAGATAATAAGTGTCATAGAAAAAAAGTTCAAGTAATGGGAAAAAGGACAAGATATTCAGAGAATAACCCCTTCATCATTTTATCTCTAAGAAGTATTGTACCCAAATTGTGTATTCAGAGAATAACCCCTTCATCATTTTATCTCTAAGAAGTATTGTACCCAAATTGTTTGGATTTCTCATGCTCTCCTGAGTACCAGGATTGGAACCCCATTTCCTGACCCATAGGCAGCATGTCCTGTTGTGACCACAGAGAGGGTGTCCACAGCAGAGTGGCAACTGGTATGCTGGCTTACGCCTAAAAGACTGCTGCAGCCACTGCTTCAGACTCTGCACAAAGCCCCTCAGGGAAGGACTTCCCCATGTCCACTGGAAGAGCCTCTTCTGAGACCATGATCAGCTCATGGATGCTAGGGCCATGGGATCTCAGGTTTCCACCACCTAGCGGAGCTGCCCTTGCCCTGCCGTGACTACCGCCACCACCTCCAGCTTGATCAGCACCGCAGCCACCAGCACCAGCACCAGCACCACCAGCACCACCAGCACCTGCATCGTCTTCCTCTCTTGACTTTTATCTAGCCTTTCTCTCGCCTTCCAAAACATGCCCCAGTATACGCAGTCCCTTTCTCCAACACACACACACACACACACACACACACACACACACACACACACACACACATCATGGAGAGGAGGTGCATTTGGCACCTTTGAAAGGATGGCCTCCTTATGTGTATCCACACAAACACAAACACCATACCTCTCCAGTACCTTCCTTATGAAGATCTAAATACAGACCTTTAGATGTTATTGCTCCCCCAAATCTTAATCTTAATCTTTCATGAGTATCCTAACATGATCCTCTTGGGTCAGCCATTTGAAAATGCGTAACCTTGGTCAAGGAGAATGTGAGTGGCTGAAGAGGGCAAATCCATCAATGTTCACAAGAAAGGAATTATTCAATGAACATGAACTACTTTGGAAACATGGAAGAAGTTTAGTAGCACCATTTTCCTTTGAAAATGATAATCTATAGAGATATCCCAAAGGAAATGATATTATCTCAGTTGTTGACTCACTGAAGTTTGTCATAAGCATTCTTATTCTATTTCTGTTACCATCAACATAAATGACACCCTTATGGTCTGGATGATATTTTAAGTTGGCCATCAAACTTTTTATTGGTATTATAAAGGAATGAGATATTCCATGTAAGTAAACTTTTCAAAGAAATAAAACACACTTTTATAAAAGCCAAAATGTAGAAATAGGGTGATAATAATTTTAATGGAAATATTTGTGGCGCCTTGTTCTGCTTTCATAAGAAAGAGACAGGTGGTGTTTGACTTCTGGCAGTTTGACGTGCAGAGTCCCTGAACATGGAGGCAGCTCACTAAGCTCACATGATCAGTTCTTAGCAAAGAGAGCAGGAGAGTGACAAGCAAGCGTCCTCAACTAATGCTTGCCACAGTCTGACAGGCTTCACGAGAGTTCCCTGGCCTTTAGTCTCAGTCTGCACCACCCTTTTCTCAGCTCACCTCATGCATCCATAGGCCTCTCCCAGATACCCACGACAGACAGCAGCCCTAAGCTCTCAGACTCAGAGGAAGATGGTGCAGCTCCAAGTAGTGAGAAACGGCGAATAATGTGGATATGTTGAGATAAAATGTCTAGTGTGACAGAGAAAACACACCTAAAAGCAAATTTTATAAAAATATTTTGGACAATTACACTAACATTTGAATAAGTACATAGCATCCAAAAGTAGGGAAAACCACAAGATCATTCAGGTATGATTTAATCAAATCCCTTATGATTATACAGTGGAACTGAGAAATAGATTCAAGGGATTATATCTGATAGATAAGAGTGCCTGAAGAACTATGGACAGAGGTTTGTGACACTGTACAGGAGGCAGGGATCAAGACCACACCTAAGAAAAAGAAATGCAAAAAGGCAAAATGGTTACCTGAGGAGGGCCTACAAAGAGCTATGAAAAGAAGAGAAGAGAAAGGCAAAGGAGAAAAGGAAAGATATACCCATTTCAGTACAGATTTCCAAAGAATAGCAAGGAGACATTAGAAAGCCTTCCTCATGATCAATGCAAAGAAATAGAGGAAAACAATAGAATGGGAAAGACTAGAGATCTCTTCAAGAAAATTAGAGATACCAAAGGAACATTTCATGCAAAGATGGGCACAATAAAGGACAAAAATGGTATGGACCTAACAGAAGCAGAAGATATTAAGAAGAAGTGGCAGAAATACACAGAAGAACTGTACAAAAAGGATCTGCATGACCCAGGTAACCACGATGGCATGGTCACTCACCTAGAGCCAGACATCCTGGAGTGTGAAGTCAAGTGGGCCTTAGGGAGCATAACTACAAACAAAGCTAATGGAGGTGATGGAATTCCAGTTGAGCTATTTCAAATCCTAAAAGATGATGCTGTGAAAGTGCTCCACTCAATATGCCAGCAAATTTTGGAAAACTCAGCAGTGGCCACAGGACTGGAAAAGGTCAGTTTTCATTCCAATCCCAAAGAAAGTCAGTACTAAAGAATGCTCAAACTACCGCACAATTGCACTCATCTCACATGCTAGCAAAGTAATGCTCAAAATTCTCCAAGCCAGGCTTCAATAGTATGTGAACCCTGAACTTCCAAATGTTCGAGATGGATTTACAAAAGTCAGAGGAACCAGAAATTAAATTGCCAACATTTGTTGGATTATCTAAAAAGCAAGAGAGTTTCAGAAAAACATCTACTTCTGCTTTATTGACTATACCAAAGCCTTTGACTGTGTGGATCACAACAAAGTGTGGAAAATTCTGAAAGAGATGGGAATACCAGACCACCTGACCTGCCTCCTGAGAAATCTGTATGCACGTCAGGAAGCAACAGTTAGAACTGGACATGGAACAACAGACTGGTTCCAAATACGAAAAGGGGTACCTCAAGGATGTATGTCACCCTGCTTATTTAACTTCTATGCAGAGTGAGAAATGCTGGGCTGGAAGAAGCAAAAGCTAGAATCAAGATTGCCAGGAGAAATATCAATCACCTCAGATATGCAGATGACACCACGCTCATGGCAGAAAGTGAAGAACTAAAGACCCTCTTGATGAAAGTGAAAGTGGAGAGTGAAAAGGTTGGCTTAAAGCTCAACATTCAGAAAACTAAGAACATGGCATCGGGTCCCATTCCTTCATGGTAAATAGATGGGAAACAGTTCCAGACTTTATTTTTGAGGGCTCCAAAATCACTGCAGATGGTGATTGCAGCCATGAAATTAAAAGACACTTGCTCTTTGGAAGAAAAACTATGACAAACCTAGACAACATATTAAAAAGCAAAGACATCACCTTGCCAACAAAGGTCCATCTAGTCAAAGCCATGGTTTTTCCAGTAGTCCTGTATGGATGTGAGAGTTGGACTATAAAGAAAATTGAGCACCAAAGAATTGATGCTTTTAAACTGTGGTGTTGGAGAAGACTCTTGAGAGTCCCGTGGACTTCAAGGCAATCCAACCAGTGTTCAGATCCAACCAATATTCAGATCCAACCTGAATATTCATTGGAAGGACTGATGCTGAAACTGAAATTCCAATACTTTGGTCACCTGATGCAAAAAACTGATTCATTTGAAAAAAACCTTGATGATGGGAAAGATTGAAGGCGTGAGGAGGAGGGGATGACAGAGGATGAGGTGGTTGGATGGCATCACTGACTCAATGGACATGAGTTTGAATAAACTCCAGGAGTTGGTGATGAACAGGGAGGCCTGGCCTGCTGCACTCCATGGTGTTGCAGAGAGTCAGACACAGCTGAGCAACTGAACTGAACTGAATCCGAAGGGAAATGGGGACTGCTCATTAGAAAGAACAGTTTCTTGGAAACATCAGCTTGGGAACAAGAGGACTAGGTTCTGGTCCCGCATTCTATCTTTTACTAACTCTATGTGTTACTCAGTGAAAGACATTTAACCTCACTGATACTCAATCTTCAGCTGTAACAATTATGACACATATAAAAAAGCACTTTCAGACTACAATGAGTTAATGCATAGGAGCTGTTTTATAAATTCCAAAGTACAACACAAAGATATATTCCATTCTAAATGAGATATTCTCCATGTGTATTAAAACACCCATTCCTTTATAATCAAAGACACAACTTCTCTAGAATTTCCCTTGATAGGATACAACTGATGATTGTTAGGATCCACCAAAACTTGGCAAAGTTGTTTTGGATCAAACAATTTTGGTAGGATTTTCCACTATCTAAGTAAAAGCTTTGATCCTCTTTTGATATCGTGTAAAGTAGCAAGATGAGAGAGTCAGCTTTTTAAAGGTGGTTTCTATGTGGCTCAGAATTTGTATTCCATGAATAACCTCATAACATAAGTAGAGTGCTCATCCTGGTGAGATGGCAGATTAGGAAATCCAAAATTTATTCTTAATATTAGCAGAAAAGGCAACATCTTAGAAAGCAACACTTTCTCTGGAAACTACAATAAAAAGAAAAGAATCAAAATTCATCAACCCTTCATAAAGGTAGAAAGCAGCCCCAGTTCAGTTCAGTTCAGTCGCTCAGTCGTGTTCGACTCTGCGACCCCATGAATCGCAGCACGCCAGGCCTTCCTGTTCATCACCATCTCTCGGAGTTCGCTCAGACTCACGTCCATTGAGTCCGTGATGCCATCCAGCCATCTCATCCTTGGTCGTCCCCTTCTCCTCTTGCCCCCAATCCCTCCAAGCATCACAGTCTTTTCCAATGAGTCAGCTCTTCGCATGAAGTGGCCAAAGTACTGGAGCTTCAGCTTCAGCATCATTACTTCCAAAGAAATCCCAGGGCTGATCTCCTTCAGAATGGACTGGCTGGATCTCCTTGCAGTCCAAGGGCCTCCCAAGAGTCTTCTCCAACACCACAGTTCAAAAGCATCAATTCTTCGGTGCTCAGCCTTCTTCACAATCCAACTCTCACATCCATACATGACCACAGGAAAAACCATAGCCTTGACTAGACAGACCTTAGTCGGCAGAGTAATGTCTCTGTTTTTGAATATACTATCTAGGTTGGTCATAACTTTTCTTCCAAGGAGTAAGCGTCTTTTAATTTCATGGCTGCAGTCACCATCTGCAGTGATTTTGGAGCCCCCAAAAAAAAGTCTGACACTGTTTCCACTGTTTCCCCATCTATTTCCCATGAAGTGATGGGACCAGATACCATGATCTTCGTTTTCTGAATGTTGAGCTTTAAGCCAACCTTTTCACTCTCCTGTTTCACTTTCATCAAGAGGCTTTTTAGCTTCTCTTCACTTTCTGCCATAAGGGTGGTGTCATCTGCATATCTGAGGGGATTGATATTTCTCCCGGCGATCTTGATTCCAGCTTGTGTTTCTTCCAGTCCAGCGTTTCTCATGATATACTCTGCATATAGGTTAAATAAGCAGGGTGACAATATACAGCCTTGACAGACTCCTTTTCGTATTTGGAACCAGTCTGTTGTTCCATGTCCAGTTCTAACTGTTGCTTCATAACTTGCACATAGATTTCTCAAGAGGCAGGTTAGATGGTCTGGTATTCCTATCTCTTGAAGAATTTTCCACAGTTTATTGTGATCCACACAGTCAAAGGCTTTGGCATAGTCAATGAAGCAGAAATAGATGTTTTTCTGGAACTCTCTTGCTTTTTCCATGATCCAGCAGATGTTGGCAATTTGATCTCTGGTTCCTCTGCCTTTTCTAAAACCAGCTTGAACATCAGGGAGTTCATGGTTCACGTATTGCTAAAGCCTGGCTTGGAGAATTTTGAGCATTACTTTACTAGCATGTGAGATGAGGGCAGTTGTGCAGTAGTTTGAGCATTCTTTGGCATTGCCTTTCTTTGGGATTGGAATGAAAACTGACCTTTTCCAGTCCTGTGGCCACTGCTGAGTTTTCCCAGTTTGCTGGCATATTGAATGCAGCACTTTCACAGCATCATCTTTCAGGATTTGAAATAGCTCAACTGGAATTCCATCACCTCCACTAGCTTTGTTCGTAGTGATGCTTTCTAAGGCCCACTTGACTTCACATTCCAAGATGTCTGGCTCTAGATTAGTGATCACATCATCATGATTATCTGGGTCATGAAGAAATTTTTGTACAGTTCTTCCATGTATTCTTGCCACCTCTTCTTAATATCTTCTGCTTCTGTTAGGTCCATACCATTTCTGTCCTTTATCGAGCCCATCTTGGGATGAAATGTTCTCTTGGTATCTCTACTTTTCTTGAAGAGATCTCTAGTCTTTCCCATTCTGTTGTTTTCCTCTATTTCTTTGCATTGATTGCTGAAGAAGGCTTTCTTATCTCTTCTTGCTATTCTTTGGAACTCTGCATTCAGATGCTTATATCTTTCCTTTTCTCCAGTAGCCTCCAAAACCTTCTCTTTGTCTGTGACAAATTTACCAATGGATGCTTTCTGATTCTGATGCTGAAATTTCCATCACTTGCCAGTGAGAAAGAACGTCAGAAACAAAATAATAACTTTGTTTAATATTTATGCTATTCTCTCATATTAAATATAATTTATGTGATTGGTTTTTGTATTACACTGTTTAATTATGTATACTTGAAGAGGCTTTATATTATACATGGTTATCATTTATGATTAATTAATTCAATATGGAGTTTGTGCTCATGCCTGTAAAATGTTGGGCACAAGGCCCTGTGTCAAGATCATAATCCTCCTCTTTATCATTCTTGCTACAAGAAAAAAAGGATTTAATTTACAGCATATTTTCCAGGGGGTGTGCTGTGCTGTGCTGTGCTTAGTTGCTCAGTCATGTCTGACTCTCTGAGACCCTGTGAATGGCTCCTCTGTCCATAGGGATTCTCCAGAGAAGAATACTGGAGTCGGTTGCCATGCCCTCCTCCAGGGGATCCTCCCAACCCAATGACTGAACCCAGGTCTCCTGCATTGCAAGCAGATTCTTTACCATCTGAGCCAGCAAGGAATACTCCATCCTAAATGCAAATATTGCCTTTTTGTGCTGAACATCATTTAATTTTCCTTGAAGGACTGGAATCGTCATTGACAATTAGGAAGGTGCAGATAAAAGACAGACGATGCAGACAAAAGACAGTCACTGGCACAGACTACCTGAGGCTAGTTTTCCCATCAAACCACTTTTGTAAAAGTCACTGTTAAACTTCAAGTTACAAAAACCAAGGGTTTTCTTACTGAGTCTCCTTCTACTTAATATTTCTCTAGTAATCCCTTCTTGGGTTTCCCTGGTGGCTCAGAGGTTAAAGCATCTGCCTGCAATGCGGAAGACCCGGGTTCGATCCCTGGGTCGGGAAGATCCCCTGGAGAAGGAAATGGCAACCTACTCCAGTCCTCTTGCCTGGAGAATCCCATGGAGGGAGGAGCCTGCTAGGCTACAGTCCATGGGGTCGCAAAGAGTCGGACACGACTAAGCGGCAAACTGCTACTACTAACTACTAACCTCTTCTTTCTTAAAAATGTTTCTTTCAATGAATAGCACCTGTTCATTGTTTTATGGGTACTCTTTTTGATTGTTCCTTCTCACTCTTCCAGGTTGGCTTTTCTTCCATCACTCATTCTCTTCTTGTACAATTCTTGGCCATCCTGGACCTGGTTCTCTTCTTATGCTACTAAGTCTCTTTGAAAACTCCCAACCACTCCCATAGATTCAACTTGGATTCATCTGTAAAATGATAGCATCCAAAAATGATATCTCTATCATTAACTGCTCTCTTTATACACTTATTTTGACATCAGTAGTCTTCTTCAACCCAAATGTTCCATAGACTCCTCCAAGCTCAATTTATCTAAAACACAAATAATGAATTTTTCTCCTTTTGTGAACCACAGTTAACGCTTCATTATCCTTTCCCTTCCAAGGGTCATCAACTTTGAATTCTTCCTCATCCAATCAAATCCTAGTTATGTGTAGCTGCCATTTTTCTTAGCATCCTCTTCATCTCAGCATTATTCAAGCTCTTATGATCAAATAGGAGCAAAGAAGGAACTAACATATTTAAGTGCTTACTAGACACTCTATATACATTTTCCATTCATTCCATCAAGAACCATACCACACAGGTATTATTTTCACCACCATTTTCTGTTGAAAATGTTATAAAGTCTCAGAAACATCCAAATGTTGGCTAATAGTTACAGAGCTACAAGGGAGCTTGAATTGAGGTTTGACTAGAAATCTTTGTCTCTTCCCACCTCCCATTTTAGCATTTCTTTATCCCAACCAATCTCCTTGTCACTGGTGGCTCCTCCCCAGACCAGTCTTTTGAAGCAGTAGTGCCTGAGTAATGTTTGATGGAGCAGCTTAGTGGTCTGTGTGTCTTCATCATATTTTGGTCAACATTTTAAAATTTAGAAATACCACCAGCCTAACAACAACAATCAAAAAAGGTGTATTCTATTTTTTTGCATTAAGATGTCAAACAGTCCTGCCATGCTAGGCATAGTTTCCCACACAGAAGTAATCAATTGACCTAACCCAAGTGTTGACCACAACCTGACTGCAACTCTTCAATTCACTAGACTCCATTCCTCCCAGATGTCTGTAAATATGCCCAGGTTCAGTTTATCATTGAGATTTTCTCATTAAACTTATACTATAACTAAGATAATGCCATCTGGTCCCATCACTTCATGGGAAATGGATGGGGAAACAGTGGGAACAGTGTCAGACTTTATTTTGAAGGGCTCCAAAATCACTGCAGATGGTGACTGCAGCCATGAAATTAAAAGACACTTACTCCTTGGAAGGAAATTATGACCAACCTAGATAGCATATTCAAAAGCAGAGACATTACTTTGCCAACAAAGGTCCATCTAGTCAAGGCTATGGTTTTTCCAATAGTCGTGTATGGATGTGAGAGTTGGACTGTGAAGAAAGCTGAGTGCCAAAGAATTGATGCTTTTGAACCGTGGTGTTGGAGAAGACTCTGGAGAGTCCCTTGGACTGTAAGGAGATCCAACCAGTCCATTCTAAAGGAGATCAGTCCTGGGTGTTCTTTGGAAGGAATGATGCTAAAGCTGAAACTTTGGCCAACTGATGTGAAGAGCTGACTCATTGGAAAGACTCTGATGCTTGGAGGGATTGGGGGCAGGAGGAGAAGGGGATGATGGAGGGTGAGATGGCTGGATGGCATTACTGACTTGATGGACATGAGTTTGAGTGAATTCCAGGAGTTGGTGATGGACAGGAGGCCTGGCGAAAAGTAGGACACAACTGAGCAACTGAACTGAACTGATTGCATTTCTAAGAACAAGTTGCTTCATTCAATGATATTACTCGTGTTACTCTATTGCCATTTAAATTTGCAGTTCCTGGTCAATAAGTGTAATATAAGTGTAAAATGGAGCTGCTATAACAAAATACCATAGATTGTGAGGCTCAACACCAGAAATGTATTTTCTCACTTTTCTGGAAGCTGCTAGCACGGTCAGGCTCTGGTGAGTGCTTTCCTCCCATCTTAGAGATGGCCACCCTCTCGCCGTGTACTCACATGGCCTTTCCTTGGTTCATGAGTGTGGAGACAGAATGAGATCTCTCTTCCTCTTTTTATCAGGCCATCCATCTTATTGAATTGGGATCCTACCCTTATGTACTTGTCTAACTTTAATTACTTCCTGAAAGTCCTATCCTCAAACATAGTGAGATCTCGACTAAGGACTTTAATATATGAATTCTGAAGGGACACAGTTCAATCCATAAAACAGTTTAATACTAATTATTGTTGAGTATTTGCTATGTATTCAACATTGTTCTAAGTACTTTACAATTATTATCCAACCTAATCCTGATAATAATTCTATGCGATGGATACTTTCTATGATTTTCCCCACTTCCCAGATAAGGAATCAGAGAGAGGTCATGTAACTTTCCCAGATCCCACAGCTAGCAGGTGACCGAGCTGGAATTTGAACCCAAGTGGTCAGATTATTAACTTCCATTTAATATTGCTTTTAAATTCCCGAAAGTTTAAAAGTTCAGCCTTTCCTTCCAACATGAGCATCACTTGCCCCCTCAGGTAAATGAATCACTGGTCATTTTCTACTTCTTACTCACATCCTTTGTCTCTTTTGACATTTCCCCCTCTTTTTCCCAAGGGCTTGTACAGACTCTCACCCTCCAAAACCCTGGTCAAGTCCCATCTCACTTGTGAACTTCTCATGACTTCTAAAACCTCTAATGTATCTGAGCTCTCTTCTCTCAGTGCTCTCCAAACCCTTTACTCATTATTCCTGCTGTAAGTATTGCACTACCCCATTCTATTTTAAAGCATATGTGTGTGTTTCTCCTTGAAATCAGATCCCATGTTTTTGTTTCTTTGTCTCCTTGAGACTGAAATCACAGGTCCTCAGACATGCTGGTTACACCAAGTTGACCTGAGGTGTTAAAAATATTTTCCCCAGTTTGTTTTATTGAGATATAATTCACACTTAAGACTATAATAGTTGAAGGTTTCAATGATGATTTGATATATGGATTAACCAGATAATCTCTGAAATTCCCATTAGTCTAAAACCTTGTAATTTTTAAATACATGTATGTGAGATATGCATTCCTATTTGAAATGCCCTCATTCTTTGAACTTTTCAATTGCTTTTTCAACAATTCCTTTGATTTTTAACTTTTTCTTTCTCCTCCTTTATAATCCTTTATATCTTTTCCATTTGATATGGTTTTTGATTTGAGGTGGCAGAAAGATGGAGGTAGGTCTAAATAGGAATGCTTTTTTTCTAGATACTGTGTCATAATCTGTGCTTGAGGTTTCAGGAAGTCTTATTTTTGCCTAAGTGATATATTTCTTGTTCTTAATTTTTTTTATATCACTTTGGACTTTATTTTTAAAACCCATAATGGAAGCAGAAGTAGATATGTGCTTTACAAAGGCCTGCCGGTAACTAGTACTATCCTGATTCAGACAAAGTTCCACATTGAATAAACTGAGTCTACTTGGTTCAGTTGCATCTCAGAAATTAGCCTGTAAAGCCTGCTAGACTGAGAGGCTTTGTGTAAATGTTATATTTTACTGTTACCATCACCATTTAATATGTATTTCTCTCAAGTTGGGTGTGAGCATAAGAACAGAATTCAATATTTTGGGAGGAGATAGAATAGCAGGAAAAAGGAAAGCATCAAAGATTCCTATCATGTTTGAGCCATTTGTTTTAACTTGCAACTGTACCAAATGTCTCATTAGGTGATAACTGATTTAGGCTAGCATTGTATTTTTCAGAGCACTATCACACCCATTATCTAATTTCATTCTCAGTGTAAGTTTAGAAAGTATCATTATTCTTATTGACATCTTCATATTCTATAATCTCAGAGAAGTATAAAGACATGCCAAGGTCACTGAATCATAAATTGTGAGACCAGGATTTGAATCAAGACCCTCCAACCTCAAGCCCTAGACTCTTCCTGTATGACTACAATGTCTCAGCTTTACTAGGTCAACCAGTTGGCATTTCATTGTCAGTTAATCCCCTTTGCTTCCTTCTGGCAGAAGGCCAACAGGAAGAGCAGCAAAATGATTCAGATCATTCTCAAGCTGGAGAACCAACCTCTGAGGAATCCAGAGCTAACTGGGTAATAATTAGTATACAGTGGTGATGACAAGCAGAGAATTTTCCATTACCGTCTTACATACTAACAGACTGGTGTATCTGTTCCTTTGAGAAGCCACCATTTGGATAATTCCTATAAGCCCACCCTGGTCAGTGCACCTGGTGCTCTTGTAGGAGGATTTACACTGCTCATGACCCATGCATGTTCATGGATATGTGTAAAATCCAATTGAAACACAGTATGTGGAAGGTGAAATGTGGTGCTTCCTGGGGCAAATGATACCCTGCAGGAAATGTTAACCTTTCACAAGAGCTATTCAATGCTATGCCCTCTCTGGCCCTTTTTGTATACCTTTATCGCTCAGTCTATAGTACACACTGTATTAAAAACAAATATTTTCTGATTTTTATTCTGCTCGTGTGGTTTTTGAGATCAGGGACTCTTTTTTTTTTTCTCATTGATATATATTGACTTACAATATTGCATTAGTTTCAGGTGCCCCACACAAAGAAACTGGTTTTGTCCAATGCTCCATGGGAACTGTATCTAGTGTTAGAGATATGCATATTTGATTCTCACAAATGATATGTGGGTTTTGCTTAAAACCATTACCAGTATGAATAATTAGAGGAGGCTCTGACCTTTAAAGTGAGAAGCACTCTAAGCTATTTCATATGTATCCATACCTTTACATATCTATCTATCTATCTATCTATATGTATATAAACACTTGACTTATAGCTTGCCTTAATCTATTATCTAATTATAAAGTTTCCTTTGGAATGGCCATCCCAAAAATTACCCATGCTTCTCCAGGATTGGGTTCTGGTTCATAATCTTATTTTTTTCTGTATATATGTTTATATTCAGAGAGAATGTAAAATGAAAGAGAAAAAGAGTATGCACATGTGACTGGAAAATGTGAAAACTTCCTATTGATTCTCAGACAGAGCTCAGTAACTTACCCTGAGTTACAGTCTAAGTAATTCTTATCTGTCATTTCCATCACAAAAAGAACTAAGACACTGATGTATGTTAGGGGACCAAACCTCCCATCAAAAATTTCCAGAATAAAAGGGTTAAAGGAATTAGTGTTCCCCAGAAGCCAGTAAGGGTAGAGTACTATTATAAGTCCTCTTTGGTTTCCATCATCTGATCAGAAGGGGGAAAAAGTGGGAAGAGTGGGAAGGAAGAAGGGTAGGGCTACATAACACATTATCAGTTGCAGATAAAATCACTTGGGTTATGAACACTTCATTCTCAGTTACAGATATGGAATTTCAAGAATGATTATTAATGATTGTGACTCAAGAGGGTAATTCCTTTCTCTCCTTCCTTGTGCTGAAATCCAAGATTCTAATCCAACAAGTCACCTACCGAAGGACCCTGCCCCACACTACCTAATGATGGCTTCCTCATCAGGACCGTAGCGAGAACTGCAGCCGCTGCCAGAAATCTGGCCCTAGATTCCTTTCCAACTCAGCGCCTAATGCCATTGCACATCCTACAACAGCTGCACGGATACCTCTGTGAGCCGTTTGGGTGTTTCAGAACAGATAGAGAACTGCCATTTACTTATGCCCAACACTAATCCCAACATGGTCTTTCACAAAAGGATCTAAATAAAACAAGCCAACTGGACTAGTAACAAAAGTTTGCAAATGAAGCTTTCAAGGAGAGTGTTTTTCCACCTCCATGCACAATGGATACTACAGACCTCAGGCATATAGGGGAGAACGGAGAACAAAGCATCATTACGTCACCCCCACCACCCAAGCATCATGAAGAGGCTCTGCCTGTTTTCTTGTCTATACCATCCCCTGTAGCTGACTTCTTTGTAGGGGGTCATCTATGATTGTCATACACGGTCACATCCTCTCATCCCCAGGCAGTCACTATGACCTGCTCAGTAGGTATCTGGGGAACAGAGATGAATGACAATAGGTCCCCCTCCGTCCTTTAACAGTACAGTTGGAGAAACAGATACTTACACAAAGAGACATACACACACAGACACATTTTTGCATAATGATCTGACCTGACCTCTACCTGGAGGAACATGGGGTTTCAAAGGAGAAACTGGCCATCTATTTTGGGGAAGAGGCAAGAAAAGGGAAAGTTCATAGAGGATGCTGCCTTAAGGATTATCTAGTCCTGTGGTTTTCCAGCTGTGCTTCTTTGAGTGCTATGTGCCACAGAAAAGGAGGGGCTGGGTCATCCTAGGCAGCTTCAAGCAGATAGCATCAGCCTTTATCAATTTTTTATATTCAAGTGCCAAATGGTGCATTGTTTAAAAAATTATTGTCAACCCCTACAGAATCCTCAAGATGGTACATTTCTTTAGGGAAAGAACAGGATTTGCTGCATGAGAGAGAAAGTGAGCCAGTGAAAGCTGGAGGGTTTGGGGTTTTTTTTTTTTTTTTTTTTTGGTCCACTCCAAGGATCAAACCCATGCCCCCAGCATTGGGAACTTGGAGTCTTAACCATTGGATGGCCAGGGAAGTCTCAAAGCTGGAGTCTTGATAGTCATCTAGAGAAGGCTAATCTCCTCTTCATGAGAAATAGAAATATATGGTGGTCAGAGATGGAGAGAAGGGATGAGAGGGAAGGAGTGAGGGAAGAAGGGACACATGTCAGGAGGCTGGGGCCCGGATTTTTGAAAAGGACAGAAAGCTTTACTGACATGAGTATCTAATAGGAAATTCAAACTATTTGTTTGTAACTCCCTTCATCTTCCCCAAATAATCAGTAAATTCTTTTATAACACACAGACTCACGATGGTGGTTGCTGATGTTTTTAAGGGAATTTAAGGTAAAGAGCCAAATTTTATACTTGAAGTAATGAAGTGCAGAGCAAGCAAAGCATGCTGCCTCCCCAGCAGCAGTGGGGCTCATAGGATGAGGCCCTGGGAATTATACTTCCGCATGCTATGCACTGAGATATGAGTCATCTTTTCTAGATCTCAAAAGCCAAAGCAACTAAAATTTCACTTGAAACAAATAAGTGGGTTCGGCCTGCTGGTAAAACTGGTTTGAAAGACATTTATTTAACCCAAGCCTTTCATCTAATGAGGAAAAATTGCAGGCTCCAGAGAGGTGAAGGGGTCTGTTGAGGTCAAGCTCCAGCTCTTATCTGGCAGAGTAAGGACCAGAATCTAGTTCTTCTGACCCAGGAAAAGCCTGGCTCTGTCTACTAGGCCAAGTTCAGCTTTAGAAATCTGCTAGAACCGGGGTATTCATAGGGGCAGAAGGTAAAACACTGATAAATCCCTATCTGAAATTCCAAAACCCTGCAGGGCCCAGAAAAACAAAACAAAACACAACAAAATACAGCCTCAGAAATCAGAGAGACTTCGTGGATTTTGCTGTGCAGTCTTGGTCAAGTGATTTAATCTCACTGAGCCTCAGGCCATCATCTATAAAAGGAGTAAATAATACTTATCACACAGACAAGATTTTCAAAAAATTTAATAAAGCAATATATGTAAAGTGTATGCTACATGGTAAGCAATGGATAAATGGAAGCAATTATTATTGCTATCAAATGGAGATCTTTACAAATGTACCATAAGATTGATTTTTAAATGCTTTTCTTAATTATAAGACTAATATATTTTCACTATCAATAATTGAGAAGATAGAAAGGAATTTTTTTAATAGTCTTTCCACATTCCTGCTACCCTGAAACAACCACTGTTAGTACGTTGATGTATTTCAACAGGGATGATTTAGAATGTGCCGTTTCTTGTGCCTTGTAACCTTCCAAGAGCACTCAATTTAGAATAAAAAATTGGCAGGAATGCAGTCTGTTCTAAAACCAATTTCTTGTTTGTTTTTTATTTTAGGGGTAGTGGGAGGAGAGAAATTATACACAGATATAAACCATGTCAATACAAACATTATCACATTTTAAAATCATATTTTCATCCTTTTTTACAACTAGATTTGCAGAGTGCTTTATGGTCCATTAAACAAGCTCCCGTATACTATCTTTCTTGATGCTCTTAACAGCCCAAGGCACCAGGTACTACTATTATACACATTTTGCAGATGAGGAAATTGAGGATCAAAAAGTTAAATGATTTATTCCAGGTCTTTCAGGTAGTGAGAATTTGGACAGAAGCCTAAGATTTCTGACTCAAAGCTGGTATCTCTCTGCTAATTATCCATACCAACAGGAACTCTAATTAGCCTTAATCATCTGAACGGCCTCAAAGATGAATTAGGAGACAGCATAGCGAGCTAGAGAAAGCACAAGAGTGCAAGTCAGGAGAGCTCCAAGTCATGCCTGCTTTCAGTATTGGCAAACATATGCCTTTCCCTGGACTTAAGGGTTTCTCGTTTGTCCAATGGGAGGGGATAACCTCTTCAAGGAAGGCTCACGCCTTATAATACTAAATTCTATCTTTTTAAGGCACATCTTTCTAACTTGTGAAAATATTTTTGATATGGTACTTTCAAAAAAAATATCTCCTCTAAAAATCTCATGTACAGTGAGACACCTCCGATCAAAAATGACAAGAAGCTCCAGTCTGGCTCAAGTAATGGGACGTCCCAGGCCCAGTTCAAGTTCTAGGACTGGGTGACCTGTTGCCACTGGGAGAAGAGCTCCTTTCACAAATCTACAGTGCTGTGGGCCCCAGGCAGGCAGAGGGAACTTTGCCAAATATGAGTATCTCAAGTGGAATTCCAAATGTGGATATCTTTTTCCTAAGTGTGGTGCTCCACCAGTTGAATTCTGATGACTGTTTTATGGTGCGCTAGCTTGTTATTAGCTGGATATCAATTTGAGATTTTTCAGAACACATATATTTTTGGACCAGGCTTTATAAGAGATGCTGAGAGTGGCTAAATACCTTTTTTGGAGAGATGGGGAAAGAATCACTGAACGTAACTGGATTATCTGAATCTTAACATCAGAGGCTCAGTTATTCATCTAAGCAATGCAGGTGCTGATGGCGTCAGCTGTCTCCAGGACTGCCAGCCTGGTCAACTCAGGCACAAGCTCCTTTTAAATACAAATGAATGGCCACTTACTCCTCCTGATCCTTAGACTTTGCTGACTTCAGAGTGCAGCAGCTTCTCCATTCCAGGAAGTCCCAGGATGGACCCAGGGCCAGCTGTTGCGTGGCAAAGGGTGGTGGAGGGTGGGGATTACATTGTCGCTCTCTCCCAAGCTGAAACAGCAAGGCTCTTCTGCACATTCCAGTTCCTAGATGGTTGAACAGACTAAAAGAAGATGATTTTCTGAGCCATATGATTAACTGAATAAGCATTCTTAGTTCTGAGCTGTGTTTATGTTTTTTTCATTACCCAGGTGTGTCACGTGCGTCCCCATCAGCTCAGTCAGATTATCATTCCCTAAGAACAGGACTCTATCAGAAGGCCAAGGAGTATGGTGGCCTCGTTGACAGAGACATCAGTGTGAATTCCAGCCTTACCTCTGTGCACCTGTTTTCTCATTTGCCAAATGGAGAATATGACAGTACTGACCTTGAAAATTTACTGGGAGGGTTTTAGAAGTTGTTTCAGGTAACACAGTGAGCATAGGACCTGGCATGTCTAAAAGCACTGAGTCAAGATTAATAGGAAGTAGAAAGGTCTCTACCTACTGCCTGCTCCATGCTGTGGGCCATGGGATACACACACATACAAATCCAATGAAAGAACACGGAGTGGGGTGAAGGGCAGCCCTGGACTCAAACTCTTAAACTACATCATGATTAGTATGATCACAGTATAAAGTACCGCAAACTGCACATCCCCCAGTACTTGACGCAGGGCATTGCCATACTAGGTACACAATCCGTGAGGAATGATGTTCTGATCTGAGTGGTGCTGGTTGAAATCTATTAAGCTGGTAATCACACACACAGTACCTCAAAAGAGTCCTTTAGTGATTTTCTAATGCAGAAACTACAGACGGGTTCAATTTGGCAGTGTTATTAAGCAAATAAATGGATTTTGAGATATTTAACTTCTAATCATATATGAACTTCAGGAAGCTAAATGCTCCAATGACACAGCTAAATGCCTTTCTGTTACAAAGCCGTGGTTTGACTTTTGAGGCAAAGTTGAGGGCCTAAATTCAACCCCATTAGTTCATATTCTGTCCAAAATGCAGTTTATAATGAAGCCAGCAAATTAGGTCCCTTGACCATAAACTTCACAGAAGGAAAGCAAACAGAGCATGAATCAAAAAGGCTCTAGACGGCAGTTGGCTATTAGTAACATATAAATTAAGTGTAAAATCAAGAGGGGGGCGTCAGGGTAGCGAAGTGAGTTGCATGGTTACAGTCTCCACGGAACTCAACACAAGCAACCTGAATACAAATAATAATGATGATAGCCATAACAACGACGATGCAAACTTAGTTATGCTCTGGACCAGCGACAAGCTCAGAAAGTTGGAGAGAGACTCATTTTCACTTCACTGCCACTGTCCTTAACTTGTCAGCTGCTTGTACCAAGTTGTTAGGGCCCATATGGTGTTGAAACATCACAAGCCGCTCCCAGGCCTCATCTGCAGTTTTGAACAATGGGGTGGGTGAGTCATGGTTAGCCACAAGTGCGAGTCTGTTACCACCGGCAGTTTGTGTCACCAAACTTGCACAACTCTGCCTGAATCATATTAATTAAGTTTTGAGGGCTGCTATTTAAAGGTATTTAATTCTCCCCTAGAGTTATATAGAGTGGGAACTTGGCCCATTGCTTTCAAAGGAGTTTGAAAACTCACACATCGGCCCAATTGTTTTCCTACATATTTAGAGAATGTTAGAACACTCTGCAATGGCTCCACGAACTGTGGAAGTTTCTTCCCAGTCTCTGCGGTCTATTGGCTAAATTTATATTGACGGATACTTCAGAGCATGGATTATTGAGCTAATAGACCACAACGACTCACTATTGTGTACATCAGAACTGTCACGTCCATTTATAAGGCAAATCTGTTCCATGTGACTAAAAAGAAAGAGATATAGCAGAGAATACTTTTGAAAAGTCACCTCATAAGCACTGGTGATGTTAGTCTTATAAAATCATCTGTCGAGAAAATGTGAAGGACTCCAAGAACACTCCTGCCTTGTAATGGCCTATAAATGTTTTTGTAAGAGTTCCAAAGAAGTGCACAACCAGTACATTTCTGTTTTCTATTTTTGTGCCTTAAAAAAGTAAAAATAGCCAAAGGGCTGGGTTTTTGGTGTTTTTTTTCCCTTTGACAATTTGTGAAAAAATTAAAAGTTCAGTCTAAGGCTGAAACATTGCATGCCAAGTTT